>JACBWV010000839.1:8635925-8718072 GCA_013435795.1 Chlamydomonas sp. ICE-L
CACACCACCTATCCCCCGTCCCGGCACCCCCCCCCCACCTCACCAACCACCACCACAACCCTCCCACTTACCCCCACCACTATCCCCCCATCCCCACGCTACCCCTCCACCCCCACCCCCACCACCCTCACCCCCACCACCATGTAACCCCCATCCCCACACCACCACCCACCCCATCCCCCCCAACCCCTTCCCCCGACCACACACGTGTGAATTGCAACAACAAATATTGCCTCTGTCAGGACATCCTGAGGTGGGCAAGCCCCCTCCCCCTCCCTACCCACCCCCCACCCCACGCACACTCACTCGCACACAAGCCTATTCGCCTAATCCACCTACAGGGGCAGCACATCATCACTCTAAGTGAATTGTATCTTGAACACAACGTGTGTGATTGCAACAAAAAATGTTGCCTCTGTCGAGGCATCCTGAGATGGGCTAGCGCACCCCCTCCCCTCCCCTCCTCCCCCCCCCCCCCAGACGCACACACAACCTATTCGCCTAATCCACCTAGAGGGGCAGCACATCATCACTCTAAGTGAATTGATTGTATCTTGAACACAACGTGTGTGATTGCAACACAAAATGTTGCCTCTGTCGAGGCATCCTGAGATGCCCCCCCCCCCCCCCCCACCCCCCCCCCCCCCACACACACACACAACCTATTCGCCTAATTATCCTAGAGCGGCAGCACATCATCACTCCAAGTGAATTGTATCTTGCACAACGTGTGATTGCATCAAAAAGTTTGGCCTCTATTGAAGCACCCTAAATTTAGAATTGCTGGAGGACCTAAAATACAAACAAGATAATAAGGCCTAAAATCAGATCGAGTTCTGGAAAACTGCATCACAGCATACTCTCATTTATCAAGTATCTAGCACTTATAGCAATTCAGGGGATGAGCTGGACATACAGTTTGTACGTCATCGAGAATTGTCAAGAATTCCAGGCCAAATTGTCGAGAATTCTCGGATTTCCAGGCCAAAATTCTCGACGAAGTACGAAGTACGAGTTCTTGCGGAAACGGTTTGTCCAGTTCATCCCCTGAATTGCTATAATACACTTCCTATCATAGGGAGTCTATACATGTCAAGGACCATTTAGACTCCCATAGTATGGGAGTCTATAAGGTTCTTGATACTCTCTGGGGAGTAACAATATCCTAAAGGGTTTGATAGATGGACAAGCGCCCCCCCTCCCCCACCAGCCTATACGCCTTGTACACCTACAAGGGCGGCGCATCAGCACTCCAAATCAATTGCATTTACATACTTTGATTCCCCCCCCCACACACCCCACACTCCGACACAAACCCCGTACCCCACACTCACCCTGCAACGCACACCCCATCCCCTTACGTCACCCACCCCACACCCCAACACGCACCCCATTCCCACCCCACCCCCACCCCACACCTACCTCACACCCGGACACACACCCCATCCCTACACACACCCCACACCCAATCACAAAGAGAAATCCGAGACTGAAAAACGGGCTCCCCTGCCCAATCTGCCTAGAGGGGCGGCCTTCGAGTACCGCTGCATGACTGGGTTCCAGTATACACTGCACACACAACGCCCCTCCCCCCCCCCCCCCCCCCCCCCCCCCCCCTTCCCCTCCGCCTTACCTCCACACACACTCACCACCCACCCCACACCACCCCACGCAGAGAAATCCTGAGACAGACAAACAGGCCTCCCATCCCAATCTGCCTATAGGGGCAGCCTTTGAGTACCTCCACATGACTGAGTTCCAGTAAACACTCCCCCCCCCCACACACACACATACAAACACCACACACACACCACCACCGCCCCACGTGCCCCCCCCCCCACACACACACACACACACACACACACACACACACACACACACACACACACACACCACACCACCCAACGCAGAGAAATCCTGAGATGGACAAACAAGCCTCCCCTCCCAATCTGCCTATAGGGGCGGCCTTTGAGTACTTCCACATGACTGAGTTCCAGTAAACACTCCCCCCACACACACACACATACACACACACCACACACACACCACCACCACCGCCCCCCCCCCCCCCCGCCCCACGTCAACACCCCCCCCCACACACACCCACCCACCCCACGCAGAGAAATCCTGAGACAGACAAACAGGCCCCCCCCTCCCAATCTGCCTAGAGTGGTGGCCTTTCAGGACTGCTACATGACTGAGTTCCAGTAAACACTGCCACCACCCCTCACACACACGCACCTCTAGCCCCCCCCCCCCCCCCCCCCCCCCCCCTCCCCCCCCCCCCCCCCCCCCCTGCCTTACCTCCCCACCCACCCACCCACCCACCCATCCCACCCCCACCCCACCCCACGCGGAGAAATCCCGAGATGGACAAACGAGCCCCCCCTCCCAATCTGCCTAGGGGGGCGGCCCGCAAGTACCGCTACATGACTGAGTTCCAGTAAACACTGCCCCCCCCTACACACACACACACACACCTCCAGCCCACCCCGCCCCACCTCCAGCCCCACCCCACCCCACGCAGAGAAATCCTGAGACAGACAAACAGGCCTCCCCTCCCAATCTGCCTAGAGGGGCAGCCTTCGAGTACCGCTACATGACTGAGTTCCAGTAAACACTCCACCCTCCAACACACACACACACACACACCTCCAGCCCACCCCACCCCCGCCCCACATCCACCCCACCCCACCCCAAGCAGAGAAATCCCGAGATGGACAAATGGGCCCCCCCTCCAAATCTGCCTAGAGGGGCAGCCTTTGAATACCGCTACATGATTGAGTTCCAGTCAACACTGCACACACGCACACACACACACACATACACACACACCTCCAGCCCCTTCCCCCCCCCCCCCCTGCCCCCTCCCACCCCACCCACCCACCCCACGCAGAGAAATCCTGAGATGGACAAACGGGCCCCACCTCCCAATCTGCCTAAAGGGGCGGCCTTTGAATACCGCTACATGACTGAGTTCCAGTCCCATGAGCCAGAGTTTGATTACCTCAAGTCCCTGGAGATCGAGGAGAAGATCAATAAAGTGAGGTGGTGCAAGAGCTCGAACAACGCACGCATGCTTCTCTCGACGAATGACAAGACGGTAAAGCTGTGGAAGGTGAGAGTCTTGTTTTGTCATTTCTGCGCCCCCCCACCCCACAAAAAAAACGCTAAATATCTAGGGTGCGGCAAATATAACTATATGACCCCAACCGAAAGATCTATATACCCCCTAAACGTGTTGTAAACGTTTTGTTACCCTAAACCCTTGATGAACTGGTCACCATGTGTATGAGAAGCCAAGTCAAGCCAGCCAAGCCCCCATCAACTTGTTCTTACCCTAAACCCTTGATGAACTGGTCACCATGTGTATGAGAAGCCAAGCCAAGCCAGCCAAGCCCCCATGGACTTGTTCTTACCCTAAACTTCTGGTATCCTCAAACTTGTTCTGGCCCTGGACTTGTCACCCTAAACCCTTCATGAACTGGTCACTAGGTGTATGAGAAGAAGGTGACAAACATGTTTAACTTCAACTTGCAAGGGGGGCCTGGCAGTACTGTAGCCAAGACCCCCATCAAGTTCTTGTTAACTTGTTGTAACCCTAAACCTGTTGTGGCCCTGGACTTGTCACCCTAAACCCTTCATGAACTGGTCACTAGGTGTATGAGAAGAAGGTGACGAGCATGAGTAACTTCAACTTGCAAGGGGGGCCTGGCAGTGCTGTAGCCAAGACCCCCATCAAGTTCTTGTTAACTTGTTGTAACCCTAAACCTGTTGTGGCCCTGGACTTGTCACCCTAAACCCTTCATGAACTGGTCACTAGGTGTATGAGAAGAAGGTGACGAGCATGAGTAACTGCATCTTGCAAGGCGGACCTGGCAGTGCTGTAGCCAAGACCCCCATCAAGTTCTTGTTAACTTGTTGTAACCCTAAACCTGTTGTGGCCCTGGACTTGACACCCTAAACCCTTCATGAACTGGTCACTAGGTGTATGAGAAGAAGGTGGCGAGCATGAGTAACTTCAACTTGCAAGGGGGGCCTGGCAGTACTGTAGCCAAGACCCCCATCAAGTTCTTGTTAACTTGTTGTAACCCTAAACCTGTTGTGACCCTGGACTTGTTACCCTAAACCCTTGATGAATTGGTCACCAGGTGTATAAGAAGGTGACGAGCATGAGTAACTGCAACCTGCAAGGCGGACCTGGCAGTAAAGTAGCCAAGACCCCGAGCGACTTGTTGTTAACTTGTTGTAACCCTAAAGCTGTTGTGACCCTGGACCAGGTGTATCCCTAGACCCTAGATAAACTGGCCACAGGGTGAATGAGAAGAAGGTGACGAACATGTTTAACTTCAACTCACAAGGCGAACCTGGCAGTAAAGTAGCCAAGACCCCCATCAACGTCTTGTTAACTTGTTGTAACCCTAAACTTGTTGTGACCCTAAACCCTTGATGAACTGGTCGCCAGGTGTATGAGAAGAAGGTGACGAGCATGAGTAACTTCAACTTGCAAGGCGGACCTGGCAGTAAAGTAGCAAAGACCCCCAGCAAGCTGATGCAACCTCTCAGGCTCCCCAAGGTAACCAGCAGCGAAGTCCTCCTGGCAGCTCGCTGCAAGCGCGTGTACTCCAACGCCCACACCTACCACATCAACTCCATCTCGGTCAACAGCGACCAAGAGACCTTCCTGTCGGCCGACGACCTGAGAGTGAATCTCTGGCACATGGGCGTGTCCGGGGAGAGCTTCAACATAGTGGACATCAAACCCAACAACATGGAAGACTTGACGGAAGTGATCACCTCGGCTGAATTCCACCCCCTCCATTGCAACGTCTTTGCGTATAGCAGCAGCAAGGGCTGTATCCGTCTCGCTGACATGCGCAATGCCGCTCTCTGCGACGCCCACTCAAAGGTAGGGAACGTCAACTAATATAAGTGATTGAAAAACGAATATTAAGTAATATTATAATATTAACTTATATTATAATACTAATATTAACTATTTAGTGCACAACTGTGTCACAATAATATTTGTTTTTCAAGTAAATTCAAAATTCTAGTGAGATGGCTCGACGTTCTAACATTAACTAACATCAACGAGTACGATTCATTCACTCATATTAACTAACATCAACTAGTACGATTCATTCACTCATATTAACTAACATCAACTAGTACGATTCATTCACTTATATTAACTAACTTAGCCTTTCCCTACTCGAAGGCCTTTGAGGAAGTGGAGTCCCAAGCTAACAAGTCATTCTTCTCGGAAATCATTGCAAGCATATCGGACATCACCTTCAGCAAGGACGGCCGTTACATCCTCAGCAGGGACTACATGACACTCAAGCTGTGGGACATCAACAAAGAGAACGCACCAGTGGCTACGTACAGGTAGGTGTCAGCGATAGCTGTCTGTGATCTCTCTGTCTCATTAACAAAGAGAACGCACCAGTGGCTACGTACAGGTAGGTGTCAGCGATAGCTGTCTGTGATCTCTCTGTCTCATTAACAAAGAGAAAGCACCAATGGCTACGTACAGGTAGGTGTCAGCGATAGCTGTCTGTTGTCTCCCTGTCTCATTAACATAGACATAGCACCACATACCATAGAGATAGCAGGGACTACATGACACTCAAGCTGTGAAACATCAACAAAGAGAACGCACCAGTAGCTACATACAGGTAGGTGTCAGCGATAGCTGTCTGTCGTCTCTCTGTCTCATTAACAAAGAGAACGCACATACAGGTAGGTGTCAGCTATAGCTGGCTGTTGTCTATCTGTCATATTTCTGTCTGCTATACCAGACTGTCATCCCATCCGGCTATACCCTAAACCCTGGCACCATTCTGTTGGCTGTGCTCTTAGTGTCCGTCCTCGTGCACTGTAATTGTTATGTTAGTCGTTCCCTTTGATAAGTGCCTGTGCCTCTCTGACAGGTAGGGAACGGCAATATGATATCATAGCATCATATGATATAATATGATGCCGGCAGTCTGACTAGACCAAAATTACCATTTATATACAATATCAAATGATGCAATTTGTATGATGTCATATGATATGCCGGTACAGGTAGGAGGAAGCTGGTCAGCACTTGGCTGGGCAGCACTTAGCTGGGCAGCACTTCTTTTCCTAAACCACCTAATCCCTAAACACCTTCACCGCCTAAACCCTAAATTCTGAACCCTAAACCTAAACCACCTAAATACTGAACCACCTAACCACTGAACCACCTAAACACTGAACCACCTAAACACTAAACCGCCTAGACCCAAATGCTGACCAGCTCCCCCCTCCCCTACTTCCAGCACCCACGAGCACCTCCGTGCCCGCCTGTGTGACCTCTACGAGAACGACTCCATCTTCGACAAGTTTGACGCATGCATGAACGGCCGGGGTGATGCCATCGCCACCGGCTCCTACAATAACCTCTTCCGTGTCTTCGGCACCTGGAACCAAAACGAAACCACCATGGAGGCTTCAAGGGACCCCATGAGAAAACGCTTGCAGGACAAGTCCAAGACGAATCGCTTTGCTATCCGTAAGAACGGCGTCAGCAAGCGTGCCATTTCTGAAGCTGAGCAGGGCACGGACTACGCGTCCAAGCTGCTGCACCTCGCCTGGCACCCCGAGGCCAACGTCATCGCCGCCGCAGCGTCCAACAGTCTGTACATGTACTGCTCTTAAGGCCCCCCCACCCCCGCCCACCACATGTACTGCCTGTATCCGCAAGAACGGCGCCAGCAATAGTGCAATCTCTGAAGCGGTGCAGGGCAAGGACTACGCGTCCAAGCTGCTGCATCTTGCGTGGCACCACAAGGCCAAAGTCATCGCAGCCGCAGCGTCCAACAGTCCGTACATGTACTGCTCTAAGGCCCCCCCCGCCCACCACATGTACTTCCTGTAGTTATTGACCTGGTATGGCTCTCCAATGCCTCAAACCAAAGTCTTTAATCAGTCAGTACATGTACTGCTCTAAGCCCCCCCCCCCCCCCCCCCAACCACATGTACTGCCTGTAGTTGCTGACCTGTTGTGGCTCTCCTATGCCTTCAACTTAATAGCCAAGGTCAGTTACGTCAAGCAGTCTGTAAATGTGCTCTGCTTGGGACACCCCACCGGCTACTTGTACTGTACTGGGGATGGGCATGCATGCCCTAGCTGGCTCTTGTACTGTACTGGGGATGGGCATGCATGTCCTAGCTGGCTCTTGACTGAACTGGGGACGGGCATGCATGCTCTAGCTGGCTCTTGACTGTACTGGGGACGGGCATGCATGCCCTAGCTGGCTCTTGACTGTACTTGGGACAGGCATGCATGCCCTAGCTCGCTCTTGACTGTACTGGGGACGGGCATGCATGCACTAGCTGGCTCTTGACTGTACTGGGGACAGGCATGCATGCACTAGCTGGCTCTTGACTGTACTGGGGACGGGCATGCATGCCTCAGCCGGCTCTCCTCCTCGGAGGTATGGCCAAAGTTCCATGCCACGATCCGGGTGTCATGCACCTGAGCATATGCGTAAATCTGGGTGTCGTGCACCTAAGCATCTGCGAAAAGCCTCCTGTACAGCTGAACCTAGTGCAGATCTTGGCAGTAGTAGCAAATATTAAAATTAGAACTTTGAAGACTGAAGTGGTGACGGGTTATTGAGCTCAGGCTGTATGGTTCAGTAGAACTCAAAATCTGACAGGTCTGCAGTTTGAGCCCTTGCCAGGTTCCCGAATTTCAGACCTGTCGCCTTGGAAGAGGTAGAGAACTTCCCTCTGCTGCCGCGTGGTAGTCCATGCTCAGGTGTTGAAGCGGTTTGCGAAACCCAAAACTGAACATAGTAACCACTCTCCAGTATGTACGGTGCATGTGAACAGGAGGGGTCCTTCAACCTCACGCCCCATGATAGGGTTTACGGATTTCCATTTTTTGGGGACAGGTTCCATGTGAACAGCAATTTGACATGGGTTGGTTGGTTGAAGGCCTCTGTCAACTCTGAACCCTGGGGTATCGTGGCACCTCCAGTGTAACCAGTGTAACAGTGGAGTGTCTGCTACATTGAGGGCGCTAACAATGCTGACGCCGTGGAAAGAAGTAATGGTAATGCCTGGTAGGGCGTGGTATTAGCCCCGTCTTAAGCCGGTAGGGAAAGACCTGCTACTTCAAGTGGACAAAGTTACCATGGCGGCTGACAGCGACTACGAACACTAAAGCGAACCTGTAGGGATTTGAACCCCGCACCTTCATCGAATCAGCGAGCCCTACCAATGAGCCACTTTGAAAAGGATAGACACAATCTAGGAGTCCTGGCGCACTATGTGGACATGGGTTGGTTTATCCTAAGAGATGAGGTAATCCTGTATGTATGCATGTTACACTCCAGGGGTAGGCCAAATAGGCTAAAGGGACTTGCCCAACCGTACAGGAAGGGCTTAAAAAGAAAAATCACTGATGAACTGAACCCCAAACAATCGGTTAACCAACAGGGGCCATGAGTTCTTGCTACAGTATATGCTGTATCAAGGGTTGAAGTCCCTGTAGCCTATGTGGCCTACCCCTGGACTGAACAGACATACACTTTCCTGCATCAAGAGCCTGTTAACTTACTGGACGCCATGAGAGAGCCCTATTGCACTAGGCTTGGAACATGAGTTGGTTGATCCTACGAGATGAGATCATTCTGTATCAAGAGCGCGTTTACTTGTCTAGACGCCACGAGAGAGCCCTATTGCACTAGGCTTGGGACATGGGTTGGTTGATCCTACAAGATGAGATCATTATGTATCAAGAGCGCGTTTACTTGTCTAGACGCCATAAGGGAGCCCTGGTGCACTAGGCTTGGGACATGGGTTGGTTGATCCTACGAGATGAGATCATCATGTGACAAGAGCGCGTTTACTTGGCTGAACACCATAAGGGAGCCCTGGTGCACTAGGCTTGGGACATGGGTTGGTTGATCCTACGAGATGAGATCATCATGTGTCAAGAGCGCGTTTACTTGGCTGAACACCATAAGGGAGCCCTGGTGCACTAGGCTTGGGACATGGGTTGGTTGATCCTACGAGATGAGATCATCATGTATCAAGAGCGCGTTAACTTATCTAGACGCCATAAGGGAGCCCTGGTGCACTAGGCTTGGGACATGGGTTCGTTGATCCTACGAGATGAGATCATCATGTGACAAGAGCGCGTTTACTTGGCTGAACACCATAAGGGAGCCCTGGTGCACTAGGCTTGGGACATGGGTTGGTTGATCCTACGAGATGAGATCATCATGTGACAAGAGCGCGTTTACTTGGCTGAACACCATAAGGGAGCCCTGGTGCACTAGGCTTGGGACATGGGTTGGTTGATCCTACGAGATGAGACCATTATGTATCAAGAGCGCGTTTACTTGTCTAGACGCCACGAGAGAGCCCTGGTGCACTAGGCTTGGGACATGGGTTGGTTGATCCTACGAGATGAGATCATTATGTATCAAGAGCGCGTTTACTTGTCTTGAAGCCACGAGAGAGCCCTGGTGCACTAGGCTTGGGACATGGGTTGGTTGATCCTACGAGATGAGATCATTATGTATCAAGAGCGCGTTTACTTGTCTAGACGCCATAAGGGAGCCCTGGTGCACTAGGCTTGGGACATGGGTTGGTTGATCCTACGAGATGAGATCATTATGTATCAAGAGCGCGTTTACTTGTCTTGAAGCCACGAGAGAGCCCTGGTGCACTAGGCTTGGGACATGGGTTGGTTGATCCAACAAGATGAGATCATTCTGTATCAAGAGCGCGTTAACTTGTCTAGACGCCATAAGGGAGCCCTGGTGCACTAGGCTTGGGACATGGGTTGGTTGATCCTACGAGATGAGATCATCATGTGACAAGAGCGCGTTTACTTGGCTGAACACCATAAGGGAGCCCTGGTGCACTAGGCTTGGGACATGGGTTGGTTGATCCTACGAGATGAGATCATCATGTGTCAAGAGCGCATTTACTTGGCTGAACACCATAAGGGAGCCCTGGTGCACTAGGCTTAGGACATGCGTTGGTTGATCCTACGAGATGAGATCATCATGTATCAAGAGCGCGTTTACTTGTCTAGACGCCACGAGAGAGCCCTGGTGCACTAGGCTTGGGACATGGGTTGGTTGATCCTACGAGATGAGATCATTATGTATCAAGAGCGCGTTTACTTGTCTTGAAGCCACGAGAGAGCCCTGGTGCACTAGGCTTGGGACATGGGTTGGTTGATCCTACGAGATGAGATCATTATGTATCAAGAGCGCGTTTACTTGTCTAGACGCCATAAGGGAGCCCTGGTGCACTAGGCTTGGGACATGGGTTGGTTGATCCTACGAGATGAGATCATTATGTATCAAGAGCGCGTTTACTTGTCTTGAAGCCACGAGAGAGCCCTGGTGCACTAGGCTTGGGACATGGGTTGGTTGATCCTACAAGATGAGATCATTCTGTATCAAGAGTGCGTTAACTTGTCTAGACGCCATAAGGGAGCCCTGGTGCACTAGGCTTGGGACATGGGTTCGTTGATCCTACGAGATGAGATCATCATGTGACAAGAGCGCGTTTACTTGGCTGAACACCATAAGGGAGCCCTGGTGCACTAGGCTTGGGACATGGGTTGGTTGATCCTACGAGATGAGATTATCATGTGTCAAGAGCGCGTTTACTTGGCTCAACACCATAAGGGAGCCCTGGTGCACTAGGCTTGGGACATGCGTTGGTTGATCCTACGAGATGAGATCATCATGTATCAAGAGCGCGTTTACTTGACTAGACGCCACGAGAGAGCCCTGGTGCACTAGGCTTGGGACATGGGTTGGTTGATCCTACGAGATGAGATCATTATGTATCAAGAGCGCGTTTACTTGTCTTGAAGCCACGAGAGAGCCCTGGTGCACTAGGCTTGGGACATGGGTTGGTTGATCCTACGAGATGAGATCATTATGTATCAAGAGCGCGTTTACTTGTCTAGACGCCACGAGAGAGCCCTGGTGCACTAGGCTTGGGACATGGGTTGGTTGATCCTACGAGATGAGATCATCATGTGTCAAGAGCGCGTTTACTTGGCTGAACACCATAAGGGAGCCCTATTGCACTAGGCTTGGGACATGGGTTGGTTGATCCTACGAGATGAGATCATTATGCATCAAGAGCGCGTTTACTTGTCTAGACGCCACGAGAGAGCCCTGGTGCACTAGGCTTGGGACATGGGTTGGTTGATCCTACGAGATGAGATCATTATGTGTCAAGAGCGCGTTTACTTGTCTGAACACCATAAGGAAGCCCTGGTGCACTAGGCTTGGGACATGGGTTGGTTGATCCTACAAGATGAGATCATTCTGTATCAAGTGCGCGTTTACTTGTCTAGACGCCACGAGAGAGCCCTGGTGCACTAGGCTTGGGACATGGGTTGGTTGATCCTACGAGATGAGATCATCATGTGACAAGAGCGCGTTTACTTGGCTGAACACCATAAGGGAGCCCTATTGCACTAGGCTTGGGACATGGGTTGGTTGATCCTACGAGATGAGATCATTATGTATCAAGAGCGCGTTTACTTGTCTAGACGCCACGAGAGAGCCCTGGTGCACTAGGATTGGGACATGGGTTGGTTGATCCTACGAGATGAGATCATTATGTATCAAGAGCGCGTTTACTTGTCTAGACGCCATAAGGGAGCCCTGGTGCACTAGGCTTGGGACATGGGTTGGTTGATCCTACGAGATGAGATCATTCTGTATCAAGAGCGCATTTACTTGTCTAGACGCCATAAGGGAGCCCTGGTGCACTAGGATTGGGACATGGGTTGGTTGATCCTACGAGATGATATCATTCTGTATCAAGAGCGCATTTACTTGTCTAGACGCCATAAGGGAGCCCTGGTGCACTAGGCTTGGGACATGGGTTGGTTGATCCTACGAGATGAGATCATTCTGTGTCAAGAGCGCGTTTACTTGTCTAGACACCATAAGGGAGCCCTGGTGCACTAGGCTTGGGACATGGGTTGGTTGATCCTACGAGATGAGATCATTCTGTGTCAAGAGCGCGTTTACTTGGCTGGACGCCATGAGAGAGCCCTAGTGCACTAGGCTTGGTGTGGTTTGATAACGTGGTCTGAAGGCATAAAATACACACACAAAAACAAAACATACACGCAGACACACACACCTTGATCAAGTTGTCGCATGCAGAGGTGATGAGGCGCTCGACCATAGGATAGACCACCCATCTGCGGACAGAGTCAACATGGGTACACCAAAGACTGGCTTTACCACTGGGAACTGGCTTTTCCACCATGTTCGAACGTGGAGGACCACCCGTCTGCGGGCAGAGTCAACATGGGTATAATAAAGAGTTAGCACTGAGAACTGGCTGAGAACTTTCTTAGACACTGTGTTTGATAGTGGAGGACCCCTTGTCTGCGGGCGGATTCAATATGGGTATAATAAAGACTAAGCACTGGGAACTGGCTTAACCACTGTATCCGAATGTGGAGGACCCCTTCCCTCTATAGGGCATTAGGGTAATTGTTTCATTTTTAGGTCGCGCATGGCAGCTTCCAGCTAGCTCCAACAGCGAGCCACTGGGTCTAGCCCAAAGCTTTCAGTTGCATTGAAATGCCCATAATGTCAACTTCCAGACGCACTAGCTGGTTCTAGGTTTGTCCCAAGGAGGGGGGGAAAGGTGCTGCCTAGAAGCTGCTACGCGTAGCCCAAAAAAGAAACAGTGACTAGAGTAGCTCAAGGGACTTTGACATCATGACATGGTCCAGATTTTGCATCCCAGGTTGCCGACCACATGAACTGCCTGTAGTTGCTGACCTGGTGTGGCTCTCCTATGCCTCCAACTAAGTAACCAAGGTTGATCACCACAAGCGGTCTGTAAATGTGCTCTGCTTGAGACACCCCACCGGCTACTTGTACTATAGACTGAACTGTGGATGGGCATGCGCGCCCTAGCATGACAGGGTCCGGATTTTGCATCCCAGGTTCTGAAACGCACCTGTCAAAATAACCTTCACCTATATTTCTTGATGATCATCTGTCCCCTTTGACTTTGTCAAGCCACGGGCACATTTGGAGTCCAGTGGGGCACCAGGACCAGTGTAATTATCAGCTTCATCATCATCGTCATCATCACTATTCGACCATTCATCCTAACACAAAGCCTGACTCGTAGTTGCATGGACACAAGCTTTACATGAACTAGTGTGTGTTGCATAGACACTAGTGTTGCGTATCAGTGGCAGCAATGGAGGAAGTAGTATGTGTCGTGTCCCTGTTGCATGAACTAGCCTGTGTTGCGTAGACACTAGTGTTGCGCATCAATGGCAGCAATGGAGGAAGTAGTATGTGTCGTGTCTCTGTTACATGGACTAGTGTGTGTTGCATTGACACGTGTTGCGCATCAATGGCAGCAATGGAGAACGTAGTACGTGTCGTGTCCCTGTTGCATGGACTAGCGTGTGTTGCTTAGACACTAGCGTTGCGCATCAATGGCAGCAATGGAGGAAGTAGTATGTGTCGTGTCTCTGTTGCATGGACTAGTGTGTGTTGCATAGACACTAGTGTTGCGCATCAGTGGCAGCAATGGAGGAAGTAGTATGTGTCGTGTCCCTGTTGCATGGACTAGTGTGTGTTGCGTAGACACTTGTGTTGCGCAGCAGTGGCAGCAATGGAGGAAGAACTGGTTGTCGTAGTATGTGTCATGTCCCTATTGCATGGACTAGCGTGTGTTGCGTAGGTACTAGTGTTGCGGAGCTGTGGAAGCAGCGGAGGAAGTCATGGTTTTCGTAGTATGTGTTGTGTCCCTTGTTGCATGGACTATTGTGTGTTGCATAGACACAAGTGTTGCGCAGCAATGGATGCAATGGATGGAGTAGTAATAGTTGTGGCATCTGTCGTGTCCCTGTTGCAAGTAGTGATGTGGAGCCAAAAGACTGAGCCAGCCACTGCATTCTAACATAGCTTTTATTTTCAGCTACAAGTAGCAGCTTCTGGGCAGCTGTATATATATATATATATATATATATATATATATATATATATATATGTATATATATATATATATATATATGTATGTATGTGTATATATATATATATATATATATATATATATACCGTTATTAGGTTTGTTGCTAGGCTAGCTATATATGTATAGCTAGCTATAGCTATATATTTACATAAGTATATACCGGTATTAGGTTTGTTGCTCGGCCATTTAGACGGACAGAGAATGATGCAATTATTAAATTCAGGTTTTACTTTTACATTTGTTTTTTGCGTGCAGATGATAAATGCAAGTATGAGTGCTCTGAGTGCGTAAAATCTACCAAGTCAAGTACCTGTCACAAATAAATGCTCTCCACGAGTCCAAGATCTAGCACTGCCTACGCCACTTCTAGATAAGCGAGTCCCCCTGGCCATCAGCATCACAATCGTTTCGCCTGAGAGTGACCTTCCTATGCCAACCTGGAGAGCGCCGGATGACAAGCAACACCAATGCCTCTGCTTTGGGTATGAGACGGAAGACGTGGAGCATAAGATAAAAATGGCACCCCTGATGTTTCCGCCTTTGTGTTTACCAAAGAACATCATGAAGGAACATCACATACCTAATTTATTTATTAAGTTACATACGGTACCTGCTGAAGGTTATAGTAGTTTGCAAAAAAACTTAATACATAACAATAAGGGCGACCACCTCAAATATCATGTACTAAATTATACGTAGGAATATGTGGAGAAGAGGAATCAGCACAATACCCTATCACAGGCTCTTAATGATCAGGGATATAAAGTGATATTTTAGTTGTTACATTGGGTACCACAGGGACCATACCCACCAATGCACTTCCCAACCTCACCCGCTTAGGTATCTCCAAAGTAGCCGTCCTCAAGCTCTGCACCAAACTTCCCACCCATGCCACTGTCTCCTTCCAGCCCATTGTCGCGTGCAGAAGACACATGGAACAGGCTCAAAAACCTCCTCCTGCCGATGACAGCCCCCCCCACCCCCCCACCCACCCACCTATTGGTGGCTAGTACCACAATTACTATGGTGACAACCAAGATGCTAATGAACAACAAATATTGGTCATGTTATTGTGCAACCTACCTCCTTTAATACATCAAAACACATGCATCAATCTTTTAGTTCGACTAAAGTACATTGAGTCATTGTTTGGTGCACTCCTTGAGTACATCAAAATACATACGTCACTCTTGCGTCAGCTCAAGTTCAGGTCACTCTTTTAGTGTAACTGCAGCACACGAAGTCGTTAACATTAGAATTCTGGCAATCTGCATATCTACAGATCCTATATCCTCAACATAAATAACATAAGCCTGTCTTATATCTACCGGTATATTAGTATTTAAGACCCCATGATCCACGATTCGCGCAAAAGCAAAAAGGGGGCAATATATAACGGCTTGATGCATGCCTAATTGATGTTGCTAAATCTGATAAGTCTTACAACTGTGACAACTGTGTTGTAACCAGATTTCTTGGTCTGTCTGATGACTGTGATGAGTCTTATTACCGTAAGTTCAGGGCAATATGTAACGGCTTGATACATGCTTGATTGATCTTGATAAATCTGGTAAGTCTGGCAAGTGTAACAACTGTGTTGTCATCAGATTTCTTGGTCAGTCTGATGAGTCTTATCAAGTTAAGAAATTTGCTTGAAAACGTTAAACCCCAAGATCCACGAATTGTACAGAAGCAATAAGGGGGCATTATATATTCCCAAATCTGTTTATACGCATGTTTTTGGATGGTTTAGATCTGAACTGGTAAGAAAAGGCACCCTGAAATCAAACTGTTAAGCCTTTAATTGTAGCTTTAGGGCCACAAGGTGGCAGTTGCGCTTTTGAAGCAACCCAAAATGACCAAATGTAGCATCCTGATCGTGCTCACCAATGGAGTGATTTGGCAAATATCATAAACATGACCGAGCTGCTCGAATAGATCGGCTGACATCATCACATTATCAGATCTAGTGCTAGCACCCTGGCCTTTGCAAGTATGTTGAATTAAGTATCCTAGTAAAAAAACAAAACTCTCCTCGGCCTCCCCCAGTGGTTACAATAAGTGGGCATGTGCTCAGGCTGTGTGGAAAGTGATGGGCACGTCCTTAAACTGTCTATATAATCCGCTCCGAACCCTATGGGTATCGCACAGGGGGACTTAGCTCCGAAGGCGAGTAAACAATGAACCGTATCCACAAACCAAAAACAAGCCTAGAGGAAGCTGCATCTCAGCACGAAGACACCATACAAATCGTGGCTACGATATTCAGGATATTGAGAGTTACAGCCTGGAACGTGACCCTAGATTATTAACTCCTACCGTATGATGGTACAGCCGAGGGTACAGCATATGGAACAAGTTCTATGCAGCGTCGCATGCGACGATACAAATTGGCGGAGAGTGTTCGCGACAGAGCGACAGGTGGCAACAAAAGCGAGTTAGATCCGAGGCCGTTGACTGACGTGCCAGGCTTCGTCTCAGTCAGACGGTCAGTTGTACACTCAGACGGACAAATGGGTAACCCTGGGGGCTCCCGCCCCCTTGAAGAGGGGGCTCCGCCAAATACATCATGTCACATACACAATGTTTAAAATATCTGGTCCTTCGCAAAATGTTAGGATATGATGGAGGACAAGAGATTCAGTCCTACTAGAAAAAGTAAGTTTCGTTATCTCGCGGAAACGTTTTGTCCAGTTCATCCTCTGAATTGCTATAACATTCTAGTTTTTGAACACTATATATTTTTATATGTGTGGTACCGTATTTATCTGCACTGCCATACATTTGATTGTACTTTGCATGTCAAAGATAAAAACAGGGACAGCAAAAGAGTGGGGAATCTATTTGTGGAGAAGAGCAGGCCGTGGCTAACTATGGACTGCCAAATCCGCATGGCATACTCCCTGATTTCAGCGGATACCGCACGGGAGAACTTGGAATTGGGAGTGAGGGGTGTGGCTTTTGAGTCTATGCCTTGTCAAATGGGAAAATGGTCCTAGGGTTGCACCCTTCATTCCTGAACAGGTTTAGGGAATGTGGTCCCAGGGTTTCATCCTTCACGCCTTGGATTCCACACGCATGCCTGAACAGGGTTAGGGAAGGTGGTCCTAGGGTTTCACCCTTCATGCCTCGGACTCCGCACTTCGTGCCTCACATTCCAATCGTCATGCCTTGACAGCCTTGGCAGGCTTAGGAAAGGCGGTCCTTGAGTATCACCCTTCATACCTCGGACTCCACACTTTGTGCCTCAGATTCCAATCGTCATGCCTTGACAGCCTTGGCAGGCTTAGGAAAGGCGGTCCTAGAGTATCACCCTTCATACCTCGGACTCCACACTTTGTGCCTCAGATTCCAATCGTCATGCCTTGACAGCCTTGGCAGGCTTAGGAAAGGCGGTCCTAGGGTATCACCATTTATGCTTCGGACTCCACACTTCGTTCCTCGGATTCCATTCGTCATGCCTTGACAGGCTAAGGGAGGGTAGTCCTAGGGTATCCCCTTGCACGATTTGGACTCCACACTTCGTACCTCGGATTCCATTCGTCATGCCTTGACAGGCTAAGGGAGGCTAAGGGAGGGTAGTCCTAGGGTATCCCCTTTCACGATTTGGACTCCACACTTTGTACCTCGGATTCAATTCGTCATGCCTTTACAGCCTTGACAGGCTAAGGAAGGGTAGTCCTAGGGTATCCCCTTTCATGCTGAGTCAGCCTTGACAGGCTTAGGGAAGGTAGACCTAGGGTATGCCTTGGCGTCCTCCCACATGGAGGGGCTCAACTCGCCTGCTGACTCAGAGTTAAGGTACCATGTGAGTGTACCGCTCTCAGGGCGGACCAGCTGAGCTGGCAGGGAGCCAGGGAGGGCCTGCACCTCAAGTGCACGGTGGACAACATCGGCCTTGTCCTTGCCCATGGCGAAGAAGACAACCTCCTTGGCAGCGTTGATGACAGGCAATGTCATGGTGATGCGGTCGGAGGGGGGCTTGGGGGAGTTGGTGACGGGGAGAACCCAGGAGGTGGTGGCGGTGAGCTGGGACTTGTGGGGGAAGAGGGAGGCGACGTGGCCATCAGGGCCAAGACCTGTGCATAGTTGGTGGGGTGGGATGGGATTGGGTGACTTGGGGTGGGGAGGTGGGGAGGGAGGTGAGTGGGTGGGTGGCTTAGGGGAGATGGTGACGGGGAGAACCCAGGAGGTGGTGGCGGTGAGCTGGGACTTGTGGGGGAAGAGGGAGGCGACGAGGCCATCGGGGCCAAGACCTGTGCGAGGTTGGTGTGGTGGGATGGGATTGGTTGAATTGGGGTGGGGAGGGAAGGGAGTGTGTGGCTTGGGGTGGGGAGAGAAGGGAGTGGTCAGCAGTTCTAGACAGCTGGTTGTGTCTGCTTCAAGGTGCAAGTTATTAGTTTTTGCAAGTACCAGTCTTGGAAGGAGGAGCATGTCGAACACGGGGAGGCCCTTACATGAAAGTCAACACACAGGGCGGTAATACAATTAATGTATATTTCCTTATCATTTATGTTTGCTCTATAAGTTGGGCCCACCTAACAGGATCATGTCGAACAAGGGGAGGCCTTGGCTGTTTTGAGTCACCTCAAAGGACTGGAATAGAAAAAACTCATATTTGCAAGTTATTTGGTATTTGCAAGTACAAGTTGGGCCCACCTATGAGGATCACATCGATCACGGCCGTGGCTGTCGAACACGGCCCTGGCTGTTTTGAGTCACCTCAAGGGTTGGAATATAAAAAAACTCAGATTTGTAAGCTATTTAGTATTTGCTGGTACAAGTTGGGCCCACCTAAGATGATCATGTCAAACACGGGGAGGCCTTGGCTGTTGAATGTTAACACAGAGAGTTGAAATATATATTTTACATTTGCAAATTATATTACTCATATTTGCAAATTATTAGTTAAACAAAAAGGAAATTATTAGTAAAAATTAAATTAACTTAAAATTGCAAATTATTAGTCAAACATATTGTAAATTATAAGTTGGGCCACATAAGGAGGATCATGTTCGAACAACGGGGCAGGGGCCTTGCTGTTGTGTTTGTGAATGTTAAACACAGAGCCCTCGGAAAAAAAAAGAAAAGATAAGGCAAGGCTGGCCCTCGTACTGCACTGCGCACTTGTCGGTGGGAAGGTTCTCCATGATGGCGTGCACATTGGCCTCGGGGACGTTCACCTGGAAGAGCGTAGGGGAGGAGGGGAGGAGCGGGGGAAGGTCAGGGGAGGAGGAGCCGAGGGGGAAGGAGGTGAGAGGGCGGGGAAGGTTCCAGGGGGAGGAAAAAAGGGAAAGAGCGTAGGGGAGGGAGGTGGGAGGGAGCGAGGGAAAGTTCAGGGAGGATGAAGGGAGGGGAGTTCGTGGGGGAGGCCGAGGGGGAGGGGAAGATGAGATGGTTAAGTACTGGTGCTGCATGGAAAGCAATGCAGTTTGCCCTTGCCGGCGAGCAAGTTCTATAGGGTGGGGGCATGCATTGGGGCGAAGAGGGGAAGTGGCGGGATGCCGAACTTGTTCAAAAGTAGAGGGGGAGGGTAAAGTGGTTGAGTAAGTTGGGTGTTTTCTTTGCTGTTGCATGGAGAGTAATACCCTGGTGTTGCATGGTGTTGCATGGAGAGTAATGCAAGGTGTTTGTGAGTTTGGGAGATGGAAGGGAGTGTTTGTTGAGAGGTTGTTGCGTGGTGTTGAAATGGTGTTCGTTGGCAGTGGTGTGAATAGAGCATAGTGTTTGAATAGTGTTGAATGTTGGTTTGTTTTTGTTGAGTTTGCGTGGATTTTTGAATGGGGTTGAGTTGGTTTTTGTTTGCGTGGGTTTGTTCCATCATGGTTGTGCATGGAGTGTTGCGTGGGTGTTTGCATGGTGGATCACGTGGTGTTGAGTGGTGTTTGTGTGGGATGATGGTGTTAACGTGTGATTGCATGGTGGTTGCATGTGGTGTTTTGCATTGCATGGTTGTTGCATGGTGTTGCGTGGTGTTGCATGGTGTTGCATGGTGTTGCGTTGCACCCCCATGGCGGTGCATGGAGAGGGTAGAAGAATTAATGCCAATGTTTTGTAGCGATGACCAGCCCTTCTTCAAAAAAAGCCAGCGAAGGCATCTACGGACTGCAAAGCTTCAAGAAAGGTGAGGTGATGAACCCAGCGGTCCCAACCACTGCCACAGCGGGTCTTTGCTATGATTGCGACTTACTACTTGCCTAGATTCCACACCCGACCTGCATCCAGTGGGATTCGATACCCACCCACCCCTCCCGATATATGTTTATGTAATAATGTTGAACTACACAGTTGCGAGTGCTCTCCAGACATCTTGCAAGATGGTCTTGGGGGGGGGTGAGAGGTGAAGAAGGGTGGTCGCAAAGGAGCATGTAGCACGGGTTCCGACGAGTGAAAAAGGGGTGGGGAGTTGGTGGTGGGTCGGAAAGGGGGGGTGTGGGGGGTGGGGTGAGATAGGGGAGATATGAAGTCAGGAGAGGAATAATGAAGAGAGAGGGCGGAGTTGTTGGTGATACGGGTATCCCTCCCCCCACCTCACCCGCCCCCCCACCCACCACAACCCACCCCAGCAAGACCACCATACAGACAAACACCCAATAGGAGAGTACTGACACTATTAATTTTTTGTATTCTTGTGGAGGCTCTAGTTCGTTGCTGCAACTGTCAGGGGGTGCGCGTTGTGCGGTATTGTGATGAGGATGAAGCGTGTGTGTACGTGGATGGTTTCTTGTGTTTGTGTCTGTGGGTGTATGTGTGCATGCGTGTATGTGTGCATGTGTGTTTGTGTGAGCATGTATGTGTTTATGTATGTGTGTGTACCGCACGCATATCTGCTTTGATTATTCTCATCAACACGCATAACTTGCTTTGTTGATCATTCTTTGCTTTATGCTTGTTGCGCTGCATATATTTTGATTGCAAAACCCTGTTATCGAATGAATGAATGTGTGTATCGGTCTCTGTGTCTCCCCCCGGGGTGGTTTTGGGGTAGGGAAACCAGCACTTTCCGGGGTGGGGGGAGGGTATCTCGTTTTGCGGAGAAAGAGACTGGAGGGCGATTTAGAGAGTGGACTGCCGTGTGTGTGTGGCATGTAATGTGTATGTGAGTGGATGCTGGGGATGTTGGTTATGTGATTGTGTGTGTTAGTGTGTGTATGTGGGTGCCACCACCTCCACCCCAAACCTTCCACCCACCTTAGAGAACAGCTCCTCCCTGCAGGCCTTCAAGGTGCTGTCGTTATCAGAGAAGGGCGCGTTCACGCCCCCCCCCACACAAACACCACCACACAAACACCACCAGCACACACCCCCATCATTCCCGAACACCACCACCATCATCCCAATCCCTCCGCCCACCTTAGAGAATAGCTCCTCCCTGCAGGCCTTCAAGGTGCTGTCGTTGTCAGAAAAGGGCACGTTCCTCTCGTCCACAAAGAAAATGTGCGTCTTGTCCCACTGGATGGGGGCGCTGGACAAAGAGCCCAGCATCTTGGGCAAGGACCCCCCTGAGATGACCAGAGAGAATACTCCCTTCTGCTCCACTGCTTTGGTTGGGAATTTTGGAGCGGCACTGGTGCTGGAATGGAACCCAGGGCAGCATGAAGGCAGCAGAGCCCACGGCAGCGCGACACTCACCGCAGGGATTTCGCTGTTGCCTCCAAGAAGTAGGTAGGGTAAGCAACGTCCGGGGGGTAGACGCCAAGGCCAGCACCCTTGGAGACCGAGGTGGGCGCAACAGTTCTGCAGGTGGAGGTGGAGGTGGTAGTGGTGAGAGTGGATTAGGGACTGTAAGGATGGGTGGATGTGGGTGGGCAAAGTGGGCAAGGTCACACCTCGGTCCCAAAAAAGGGGTAAGAACGGGCCAAGGCCAGCAACCTGGAGGACGGACCGAGGGGGGGGCCAAAAGTTCTGCAGGTGGTGGTGGTGGTGGGAGCGGGTTAGGGATGGTAAGGATGGGTGGATGTGGGTGGGCAAAGTGGGCAAGGTCAAAGGGGGTAGACGGTTACGTGGGAGACGTGTAGACGTCCAAGGGCCAAGCACCCTTGGAGGCGGATGGGTGGGGCACACACAGTTCTGCCAGGGGTTGGTTCGCGGTGGTGGGGTTTGGTGGGAAGGGGACACAAGTTGGGTTAGGATGGTAAGGATGGGGTTGGATGTGGTGGGGGCGAAGAAGGAATAAAGAGGAGAAACAGAAAGAAGAGGGAATGAAAAAAAACAGGAGGACAGAAACAAAAGAAAGAGGGGCAAAGGTCAAAGGTTGGGGTGGGCAAAAAAGTACACAAGAATCATGTTAGGGGGGGAACAGTGGGTACAGAATTTGGGTGGGGGCGAGGGTTTTTTTTCGAACGTTTGACGGGTTGTGGTGAGTGAGATTGAGTGAGGAATGGATATAGGGGACGGGGATCAAAAGGATGGTGAAGGGGTGGGGGGTGGAATGTGGGGGTGGGCAAACCACCAAACAAAGTGGGCAAGTCAAAAGGGCGGGGTATGGTGTGGGTAGAAGGGGGAATGCCTACACCCTTAGAGACGGGAAGGGGTGGGGGCAAAAAAAATGGGTTCGTCGGGGGCAAAAATCTGGTTTCTGGCATTGTGGGATGGTGGTGGTGAGAATGGAATTACGGAACAGTAAGTAAGGAGGGCGGTGGGGCGATGCGATTGCGGCTCCACGGGTTCCTTGGGGGTGGGGGGGGGGGTGGGGGTTTGGATGTGGGTGGGCAAAGTGGGCAAAATGCGTCAAAGGGGTGGGGGTTATTAGAGAAAAGGTTAGAAGAAGGAATTTGCTACAAACCCTAGGACAGGGGGAGGACCGAATGCGGGGGGGCCATGGTTTTTCCTGGCAACGGCAGGTGGGGCGGTGGGGGGGTGAGGGGCGGGTCGGGGAAGGAGATGGTTTAAACGTGGTGGTGGTGGGGTGTATAAAATGTGGAAAAGTATCGTAAAGGGATGTGTGGGTATAAGGGGTTAAGGGTGCTAATGCAAGGCCTAAGCTCCCAACATGTATTTTATCGTGCCTATGCCTGTTCAATCCACATATCCTGCGTATGATACGCTCAGGCCCTGCCCTGCCCTGCCCGACCATGCTTATGCTACACTCATGCTCTACTGTTCTTGGGGCATTGGGTGACGCTGCAACTTGCCCCCCCCCCCCCCCCACACACACCCACCCACCCACCCACCCACACTGCCTTTCTTTAAGGCTACCTGCACTGCCATTATGCATACGGATTATGCTCAGGCCCTGCCCATCCCATGGCTTTCGCTATATTAATGCTCAGGTCCCCCAACTGGGGCTTTTTCTTGAGCTACCCCTGCACTACCCATGCTTTCCGCTTCTCAGGGGCCCTGCCATACCATGCTTCCGCTATGCTCAGGTCCCCCCCTGGCTTTCTTAAGCTACCCTGCACTACCATGCTTACGCTATGCTCAGGCCCTTCCATACCATGCTTCCACTATGCTCAAGCCCTGCCATACTTCCACTATGCCCAGAGGGCCCTTTGGGCCATAACCAATGCCACATGGATTACGGCCACGCTCAGGCCCTGCCCTGCCAATCGAAGCTACTACCGCTCTTAAAGGGGGGTTCTGCCATCCCCTCCCCATACACAGCTATTGTTAGATAGACCCTGCCATACCAGCCCGTGCTCGAAAGCACATGCTTGGGCGAGGTGTGTGTGACAGTGCGCTGGTGTCTGTGGGGGAGGGGGGTAAGAGTGGGCGCTACCTGCCCCTTAATCCGTGCTCGGGGAGGTTGTCTTGGGGTCCACATTTTACTTCCATTCCCTCAATTGACGTCGGGGTAGGTTTGTCCGATGGTGTGCTCTCCCCCTCTATTGCCCCATCCTCCCCGCAAGGGTACTGTGGAGTTAAAAGTTTTTATTTTTTATTATTTATAATTGTTTATAGGGAGGGTCGGCGGGGTGGGGCAGTGAGTGTGTGTGCGTGTGTGTGTGTTTGTGCTGTGGGGTGAGGGGTTGATGGGACTGTGCCGAAAACTCTTAATTGATTGCTATTGCAACCTCCTTCATGGGATATTTTTCACGGGGAAAAATAGAAAAATAAAGCTGAGGTCATAGTCGGAAATTACTTCAAAAACAGAAAAATGAAAGGAAGAGAGGAAAAAAAAAAAAAAGGAAGAAAAAAAAAAAAAAAAAAAATCAAGTTCAAAAGCTGGTGAGGGGGGTGGGGCGCCTCCTCTCAAAATCCTCTCGGAAAAAATGTGATGGACAAGACAGGTGGCGGAGGGGGGGGGGGAGGGGAGGGGACAACGATGTTCGCCCTGCCAACCAGCAAGGACTAGGGGTTGCATGGAGGGGTGAAAGTTAGTAGCGGGCATTTTTATGACAAAACGTCGAAATCGGGGGGTGGGGATGGTGGGTTGTGGGGGGGAATTAACCAGGGCGTTGCAATGGGGGGAGACTTTTTTTGCGACGAAAAACTTCTGGTCCGGACTCTCGAAGGGAAAGGGGAAAGGCAGAAGTTCTGTCCGCGAAAATTGCTGCAAGGGGGGTAGGACGTGTTAAAGATTGGGGGACGTGATGAGTTCAGATGGGCAAAAAAAATAAAAAAAAAAAAAAAAAAAAAAAAAAAAACATCCCATGCGATTAGTGATCTGATATCGAAGAAAAGAGGAGGGAAGAAGAGGGAAAGCTCATTTCGAAGAGGCTTTCAGGCTTGCGAGTGATCTAGATGGCAGGGACTCGGACTCGGGGTCCAATCCCGTCCAGGCGGCCATTTTTCCGTTCGGCCGCGATCGATATTTCAATTTCGAGAAGGACAGGAAAGCGAAGACGCGCTGATGTACAAAAATGCGATCCCGCAGCCGGCTAGCCCGCTTCCTCTGAACGAGGTTGTATGGGTTACCCGTAATGCAGAATTAGGAGGGATGCGTTCATTCCGAGCCTTCTACAACCCAGCGTTTTGCGATAAGCAGCTGCACATCTGAACATGCAAAAATATCTAAGCATCATCATCGTCATGCTCCAACCCAAGTGGGCTGACCCCAGGGAAACTAACTATAGAGCCTTTGAAGTTGGACTCGGCTCCAGCCTGAAGCATGCTCCCGATTTCGATGCAACATTAATAGCAGTCACGGCACTATGAGCTATGGCAAGCATAGAGCAAGCACGTACCCAGAGGCCATCAGATGAGCTCCCATCACAGGGGGAATGCCATTCTCCCACTGCCCGTTGTACTCAATGACGTTGATGATATGCGAAGGAGGGGGGGCAGTGTTAATAGGAGCCCTGGTGGGAGGGGGACCGGCCGGCGCCTCGACTTCAGCGGTCGCTGACAGGCGCACGCTGCGGGTTGGCTGGCGTCCAGGACGGACTGCTGACTGCAATCCCTTGCTTAGCTTCATGGTCTGCATTTTGGAGCAAGAACGAGGGAAGGGAATAGGGTGGAAGCTAGCTGAGTAGTGGGGTCCTAAACTACTCGGCGACGGTTTGCAATGTCGGTTAGATGTGTACCGGATGCGGATGTACAGGTTTTTATTCTGGAAACCAGCTCTATTGAAAGCCCCGGAAGGGCCCAGAGCTTTTTTCCAGCTACGAGCAGCAGCTTCTAGGCAGCTCCCCTGACCAGTTATTGAGCCGAATCAAATACGGGCTTGTTCACCATGAAGCATACACAATCAGCTGTGCAGAACTGCTGGCATATTTGAGTTTAGCTCAGTGGCTGGCTCATAGAGCTACTGCTCGTAGCCGAAAAGAAAACTATACATGATTACATGGGCTTTTGCAATATAGATAGGGACCGGCATATCATGTGATGTTGTCCAAAGACGAGTATGATACCTTACAAATTGCATCATATGAGTGTAATTAATTTGTAACTTTGGCCTAGTCAGACTGCTGGCATTATATGATATCATATTGCGGTTCCTTAAATACAGAACCCCTTCCTATAATCCTGTCCCCCCTCACCATCCCCACAACAACAAAAAAAACAGCAATGTAAAAATATATACAGAAGATTGTCAACAACAACAACAACAACAACAACAACAACAGACAAGAAAGACAACAACAAGGAAGAACTCCCTTAAAGCTTGAGGCTCGTAAAATTGGATACTGTGGTGGGATGGTGAGGTGCAATGGTAAGCTCACAAACGGTTTTGACTGAGCCCACCCCTTCTGGCGGGCGTGAGCCCCCAGGGTTACCGATATGTCTGTCTGTGGGTCCGACAACCGAGAAGAAGCCTGGCACATCAGCCAACTGTCTCATAACTTATTGGCTTTGGTCAGCTCCATCGTTGCCACCTGTCGTTCCGTTGTCCACACACTCCGCCAATTTTCGCTTGCGACGCTACATAGCCGCATAGGACTTGTATTATAGACTTCGACAATGATTCTTTATGCCAAAGGTACTCACAATTGAATATCTAAGCCGCAATTTTAGAGAAATGACTTGCACAAGACTTCATGCATTAAGGCACAAAGTGTGCTGTACTGCCTTCCTTTTGTTGGAAGCCGCGCCACTTTTCACTTTTTTTCCGCCGATGTACTGCTAAATACATATACTGCCTACATATGCATCAGTACCTGCACATTCTGGTAGTCCCGGACAACTGCCGTGTAGTGCCGGTAACTGTCGTGATTCCGATCTATGAACTCATACCTCTTTTGGGGCGTCCCGGAAAACTGGGGCGTCGTTTCGGGAAGTGTAGTACTATTTCTCGAGGTGTCGGGAAAACCTATCACCGGCTGTCAAAGCGCACCCGCTGTTGCAAAAAACGAGCTCTGCATGGGCCTCTAGTTTCTCTGCCTGACTGGCACATGGAATCTTAGTTGGGATTTACTGAGAAGTCGACGCGAGGGGGGGGGAGGGGGGGGATGTTTGACCCCATGCACCAAATATATAGAGCCTGATGAGGGGATGAAGAATCTGATCTTATTTATTTTGGCCCAGAAGGAAAAGGTTATAAGCCACTTAAGTTTGGGAGGGTGATTGGGTATCGAGGGCAAAAACTGATTTCACCCAAAACTTATCCATTTTTCTAGCACTTCTTTCTATCCCACATACGGTAATGACATGGGAGTGAAACTGGAGCGTTCCTAAACTAAGACCAGTCCATTGGCGCTATTAGGGAATCCCGCCCCCCCCCCCCCCCCCCCCCCAACCCCAACCCCAACCCCAACCCCAACCCCAACCCCAACCCAACCCCAACCCCAACCCCAACCCCAACCCCAACCCCAACCCCAACCCCCAAGCCAAGCCAAGCCAAGCCAAGCCAAGCCAAGCCAAGCCAAGCCAAGCCAAGCCAAGCCAAGCCAAGCCAAACCAAGCCAAGTCAAGCCAAGCCGTTCAAAAGCATGCACAAATTCCAAAAACAGGGGCAAGGAGAGATAAGGTGGTTGTATGCAAAGTTCAAGGCTGTGAAAAGAGTGTGAAGCTGTCATTCATGCGACTACATGAGGCTGGGCACATCTTGAGCAATGAATGTGGTCATGCCAATGGCGTGTCACCAATTCACCATTTGTTGCTGAGGCTTGTGGCCTTGGCGATCTTGTCTACCATGACAGATGACTCGCGCCCCCCCCTCGATTCTATTTAACATCTATCCCAACAGGAGTAGCCCAGGCCTCAAATTTTTCAGTCACGCCGATCGATTTTTTCTGACAATGGGGCCGTAATGGCATGTATTTAGGCGATATTAAAAGTCACTTTTCAGGTCATTCTGAGCACCTCATTTAAGGGGGGGGGGGGGGGGGGGGGGGGGGGGGGTTGGGGGTGGGGGGGGGGTGGGGGGGGGGGGTCTGGGGCCCCTCATTTTGGTTTTTTTGCTACCCTTTTGCTACCTTTTATCTAACTCAACCTCAAAATTTCATTCTGAGACCACTTCTGAGTAGGGCCTAGGGAAGGGTAGTCTATTGGCACCACTTTGGACTGGTGCAATAAGTATTTACCCTCCCCCCCCCCCCCCCCCCCCCCCCCCCCCCCCCCCCCCCTACCACCCCCAGCCCCCAAGGTATGGGAGGGTAAATGGCTGTGTGAATCACTATGGCAGTTCATTGCACGACTTAAAACCCGGTGTGTTGTGTGGGTGTCCTCCCCCCCCCCCCCCCCCCCCCCCCCCCAACACACCCACCCACACACGCCTCGACCCCCCAGCCACCCCACCCACCCACCCACCCACCCGCCCCAACCCACCACGCCTTGCGACAACACTGAAACGCCGCCATTCTACTACGTTCTACGCGGTTGCTTTCTCTTCGTTTCGGTATGCCTGATGCTGATGCTGATGCTTGTCCGTCCAATGAGAGCCCCAGAGAGAATTTATGGGGAAGCTTGTAAAGGAGCTGAAGTAGTGACAAGTCCTGAATCCCACGCCTAGTCACAGGGCGCACTTTCAATAATAATGAAAAGCAGTCCTGGCAGGTCCTTGGTTATATATTTTGTGTGTCTATTGGGGTGCCTTTATTGAGCCTCCATGCTGCCATCATTCCCCTGATTTGGACGAAACCTGGAGTGGCCTCTGGCCCATTAAACATTGGGGCCGAGTTGGGTGGGGCCCAAGGGGAAGTGTTGTTGAACCATGCTGAGAAAACTGTCCTCCTAGTCTCCTACTGTTTTGTTTGGACCGGTCTGGCATAATGAAAACTCCAGTTTCTGGCCGCCCCCTGCAAAAGTGAAGGGTGTCTACAGTACTTGGGCAACCCAAAGGGAGTGCAAAACTGAGTTTTGACTATCACACAATCCCTGTGTGGGAATTCCGAGGGTGCCATTATGTGCGCCATATTGACATATTGTTAACCCCCAGAATTCATGTCTAAGTTTTTCAAAAAAGGGTATTTATATTGAAGGGGGGGGGGGGGGGGGGGGGGGTGGGGTCCCAGCCCTCCTCAGCTTATTAGGCGTGGGGGGAGTGAACATTTTTTTCTTTGTACTCCAGTACTCCCGATCCCAACCGTAACAATTATACAGCAGTTGATTGTACCGCGGTCGCGTGACCCTGGTTTCGTCGCAGTACTCCCGGTGCAGCTCGCAGGTACCCCCGGGGTACCGCGGTCGCACTCAATACTTAGTACGCAGGCTCAAATTATTGTCTCAAATATAGCGCTGGCATTTTCATTTGAAAACCTCGCGCTGGCGCTCATGACGACGACAAAGCTCGAGGCGACTTGTAAAAGCACTACGTAAGTGCCCGATGCCAGTTAGTAAACTTCCTCCTGTCAAGAAAGCGCCACGGGTCAACCCTGCGGGTCAACTGCCACGGGTAGAGTGACAAGTGTGAGAGGGGTTTAGGAGATGACGCTGGCAACGTACGAATGGACATAGGACCAGAAACAGCGAAAATATGAAATCCGAGCTGCAGCATGGCGCATGCTAGCTGCAAGCGCAGGCGCTTGCTTTGAGAAGTGGGGAGCGAGGGGTATACAGGTAGAGGTAGAGTATAGAAGTAGAGACCCTCCAGCGCTCCATGTTAAGGTTGAAGGGGTCTCAGATAAACTGCTTTGCGAAGGTTATTGTTGGTTGCTGCGATGCTGATACTTCGCTTATGCTGTAGTTAGACCGACAAATCAAAGAGTAGCACCCACGTGCAGGCACGTCTAGAGCCAACTGTTTGGGAGCGGAGGTGGCCGAAGTCGTTGAAACACAATATTGTGGGAATATTGTGCTTTGTGCAGTAGAACGGTTGGGGAAGATAATAAGGATACTGGTGGTGCAGTGCGTGGTTGCGTTTGAGCTCGACGAAGGATATCGCAAATATTTTGCGGATACCCAGGGATATAACAAATTAAATGCGGACGTGTCGTCCGGT
Source organism: Chlamydomonas sp. ICE-L (assembly GCA_013435795.1). Classification (NCBI taxonomy): domain Eukaryota; kingdom Viridiplantae; phylum Chlorophyta; class Chlorophyceae; order Chlamydomonadales; family Chlamydomonadaceae; genus Chlamydomonas; species Chlamydomonas sp. ICE-L. Next base: position 8,665,723 of record JACBWV010000839.1, read on the forward strand.
AAATGGTGGGGCCACAAAATATTTTATCTGACCCGAGTATATTTGCCAGCGAATCGTTGTCCATGACTTCTCATAGCCCAAATCCTGGCCCAAATGCCGTAATTTCCATCCGAACAAACCGTTGAACCACACCACATTTTCTTTGTCAAACGAAATTCACTTGAAGCCGCAAAAAGAAGACCACTCTCTCGCTTGCGTTGAAACTACCTGCATCATCAACTATACTTAGTAAGCACAGTTTCTGAGATCTGAGACTAAGGGAAGAGAGACGGCCGGCCCTTGCCTGGCCTGAACGAATCAGTATGCGAATCAGATAGCGAGCGACCTGCCTTGTCCCAGAAGCGTTAACGAGGAAGGAGGACGCTTAGGGATGGCCGATTCCCGCGGCTGCGACCAGGCCGAGGAGGAGGCTGCTGCCCTAAGCAGGCAGAGGTAGTTTCCAGCATCGCATCGTGGAGATGCTGGAAGGCTGCCGTAGTTCCCAGGCATTTGACTCTACAATCTTGCAGGCGAGCAGGACCATGTGTATTCCCGGATCGCGCGTCATGATAGAATCCTCTGGTGAAAAGTGAGGGAGATCCTGTGAGATGGTAGTTGGTCATTCGTTACTTAGAGCGAGGGGCGTAGGCCCGCGTCCTTGGTTGGCCCCTTTCTAGTACTGTATTGGTCGTATACGCAGATACCTGCGAGCGTCTGAAAGATTGTACGATGGTAATTGTACTTGCATTTGATGTTTGGCAGTCACGCAGTGGCTTGTGCGCTAGCCGAGTTCAGTTGGTCGTATATGCAATGGGAGACCGTGTTCCCTCAATGGCTGATTAGACGCGGGGCTAGTAACGGCTGCTGAGTTAAGCTTATTCGGGGGCGCGATGCTATGGCGTAGCTGGTTGTCCGGAGATAGGTAAGCGTTTGTACATTGGCGTATGGCTGATGGCTGAGTACTCTCAAAGCCGAGCTTCTTGAGACTACTGCAGGGCACAGCTGCTTTCTCTTATTGCTATGCTCTTCAGGGTTGCTGGGCTCGCAGGGGTAACAACTACAGAGACGCTTGTCCCTGTGGTTCCCTGATTGTTTGCGCAATCATTCTTGTAACTAGCGCTAGTGAGAGGCTTCGGCTCTGTACCGTGTCCTAGGATTACCTATGCGAAATGATGTGAAGACCAGGTTGAGAGCACGATACGGGGCTGTATTCCTATGTCCTTAATGGCTATGAGCCGGCCGTCCAATCGTGAAGAGCGCAGCCACTGGATAGCCACAGCAAGGTACGCAATACTTGGTTTTCCATTTGAACTCTAGGGTTAAATTCATCAGCTTGACTTAGATTCAACTGACTTATGCAAGTTTAACTGTCTCAAGTCGTATTTGGCTTACTAGCATAGTCGCTTTCCTGGTCTGCATCTTCGAGCGGGCAGCTAGCCAGGCATCACATCAATCTAGTCAAGTTGTTCGATGGAAATGCACCGATGTGCACTGGTAAAATAACACAGGACAATGTACCTAGTAATGCTGTCGCCGTTTTATTTGTTAGGTCGCCAGCCTCATTGGTTAGCCAGTTGTCGTTACAAGGCATTATAACAAGGTGCTGAATGTCGTGGTATTCGGTTATTTTATTGCTGAGCATTGGGTAGTGGCCACGGTACTGGCACTGCACTTTCTGCGACAAGGTAACTCCAGGAAGAGAGGTGTGACTATCTTATCTAGATTAGTAATGATTGGGCATTGAGTTCATATCGCCTTGCGTCCCTCAAGCTGCGGGGCCACATTTATGAGATCAGTTAGGGGCACCTACGAACTAATGTGCATCATCATCATCAGCATGCATCATCATCATCTATGCCAATTCATAATCATCGATGGCTATCATCATCATCATCATCATCATCGCATCATGCATCATCATCAGCATCCTATCATCATCTATAATCATCATCATCTATCGTCATGCATCTAGGCCATTCATCATCAATGGCACCTGATCATGGCATCAAATCATCATCTATTCATGCTATGCTACATCATCATCGTCATGCATCATCGGTCTCAGTATCAACAGTAATCGATATCAGTATCATGCATCATCATCATCAGTGCATCATCATGCATCATCATCATATCATCATCATCATCAGTATCCATCACATCTAATGCATCATCATCACAGCATGCTGCATCAGTAGATTCTCAGTATCATCTATCATCAAATCATCTCATCAGGTATCACATGTATCATTCATCATCCTCATCAGCAGCAGCAGCAATCATGGGGCACCGCATCAGCATCATCAGCCTTAGCATATCATCGATCATACAGCATTCAGCTGTATCTCATTGCATCAAGCATCATCCCCAAACAGCAGTATGATGCAGCATCAGCAGGCTAGCAGTATCGATAAGTTCATCAGCTATCAATCAGCACATCAGTCAGCTCAGCATCATCAGCATCAGCGCAATGCAGCTAATCAGCTGTATCCTATCAGCATTCGTAGCAATCAGTGCAGTATCATCAGCATCAGCATCATCATAATCATCAGCATCATCAGATTCATCAAGGCATCATCAAGCATGCATCAGCATCAGGCATGACAGGCAGCATTCAGCATCAGCTGTATCATCAGGCATTTGCAGTTACAGTACACTCAGCAGTATCATCAAGCAGCAGGCATTCAGGCATCGAGGCATAGCATATCACATCAGCATCGATGCATCAGCTGATACAATCAGCATCATTCATCAGGGGGCAGCATCAACATCATGCATTTCAGGCATTATACTGGCCATCTTATTGGCTGTAAATATACTGGTCAATTTGTAGCTTAGTTTATGGATGTATTCCAGAACAAATAATACTGTACATATTTGACAGCCAATTCTAACCTGTTTGCGCAGACTCCCCTTCATGGGGGACGGAGCCCTCGCGTTGCATAGTCACCCCGCTTAGGGTTTAGGGTTTAGTTTTGGTCTAGCTTGCAGTCCCTACCTGGCACCAACAGCACGCCACAGGTGGTTCCGGAAGGTGTGCCTGTGATTTCTGAGTGCTGTGATTATATGGCTGCATCCATGCTGCGTCTATGCGATGGTGCCCATATCGGGGGACTTCAGACAGCGCCACAGTGGTTTCGGAGCATGTGCATTCTTGAGTGCGTGAATATGATGCCTCACTCTGCCCTTGGGCAGGCTTCGCTCTATGCCGCGCAAGCAGCCCACTGTTGTTTCGGAGGGCTAGCTGCGTGATGGCAGGAGCATGGCTGCTGGCCAGTCCGCGATCCCTACTGCTCAAATTCCCTCAGGCCAATGGAAATCTATGGGATGGGGGCGGGCAGGGTGGGGGTCGATATTGGGCGTAGCCAGGTGGTAGGCGCAAAGGCTGGGGCCTTAACAGGCGGAGGGCGTAGGTACGGAGAAGATTTCAGAGGAGTGGGGAGAGGAGAGGATTCGAGGGAGGGGCTAGAAGAGATCAGATATGTATGTCATGGCTTTCATTCTCCTCGCATGCTGCACCCAAGCTTAGCAGTCGCAATCGTCACTCAGTCTAGCTAACACGAGCAGATGGCTGACTAGCCAGCTTGCGATGCTTCATTGCTTTTGCGGGGCTTCACTCTTCCATCAGTCAGCAGCGGCACCAGCAGGTCAGTCATCATCGTCCGGCACACCTGACTGGCATTCATGAAGAGATTTCAGCCTCTATCCCAGTTAGACAATCGCTCTGCATTGGTCCCTGCCTATCATCATAACGGACTGCGTGCAACTATCCTTCTGGGGGCTCACGTTTAGATGCTCTGGGAATCTGCTTCGCACTTTTTGGGAGGACAACAGTGGGTTCCCTCATTCCTCGGCCACGCCATACTCCGTCAGGCTGCAGCACTGTCGCGCACGTCCCTCCTACAGCCCTCCAGCCAAGCGCCGGCAGCTGCAGGGTGCACGCTGTCCGCAGTCCCCCGCCCCAGGGGCCACCAGCCACACGGTCGCACAGAAGGGCTGCATGCATCCTGTCCATCAGCCCGCAGCCCCGCGGGCAGTGTGCCACCACAGCTACAGGTCTTGCCTGTGCAATGTGTAACGCTTTAGCACGCTCATGATCTCTTATGTGGAGTCAAGGGGAGGGTTTTCCCGCATGGCGAGTGAGCAGACAATCAGTCATACTGGAACTCAGCAGTAGGTATGGTGGAGCGGGGAAGATCACGCGCAAAACGTGACGACCTTCATGCGTCTCATGAGGGGCGTATTGGCATCAGGCGGGAAGCATTGTGGCAAGAAGTTTGGATGTGTGGCATCAAGAGATGCTGTAAGTAATATATGTTTGATCGAGGGGGAGGGTGTGGGGGGGGAGGAGTGGGAAGAAGGTGTGTGGGGGATGGGGGTTTCCCTTTTTTCTTCCTCTCTTTTGTGATCATGTTCCTTTTTTTTTCTTTTGTTCTATCTCTCTTTCTCTTCACTCTTTTATTCTTCTCCTCCCTACTTTCGTATATAAAACGCGGCATTCAAAACCGAAGCTTTATTTTTAATTCTTGCTTGATCTGAGGGTGTTCTGCTGTATTGCTAGGAGGGGGGGCAATATCTCAAAGCAGAACGTGCATAGATCCTTTCAGGTCGCTTATTCATGAAGCGTATGTATTCAGAGGCGGGGAAGCTGCAGAAAAGCATTGGATGTGGCATCAATAGGGAAGAGGTGCTGGTAAGTAATATATGTTTGTAAAATAAATAATTCGCATGGGTTGGTGGTTTTGGAACTTAACGTTGTGCGCGAGTGGGGGGGTGTTGGAGGTCTGGGTTGTGGAGATGGTAAGGGTGTCTTAGCTTCTTTTTTTTTGTTCTCGTGGTACCTTTCTTTCGCTCTTCTTTTTGCTCTTTTTTCCCTCTTTCCTTTTTTTTTCTTTTTTTTTTTTTTTTTTTCTTTTTTTGGCTTCTGGTTTGTTGTGTCCTGCCGCTAGACGGGTTTGCCTTCCTATCGCTATATACTCAGCAAACTTCCCCGCGGCAGCCTGCACTGCCTATCCACCCATTAATCTTCGGGCTTGGGCTTTTTGTGTCCTGGCTGTGGGTGTCGGGGTCATTTGATAGGAAGGGCCACAAACTACACTCTCACCGGCCTGGCTCGACCAAATACGCACCATACGCTCTCTCCATTAATCTATCAATTCACTTGTGATGATTTATTGCAGTCCGTGGGTGTCAGTTGTAACACACACTAGCACCACCCCCCAGCCCTCGCACCCTTTCAACGGGACTACTTCCACCCAACGCACCGTCACCACCCTAATCATCCCCACGCGTCTAAATCGACGCCATCCACCCACACCAGTATCTACCCCTATTAATTCATTCGACTCCATATGTGCTGATCTTTGTCAGGGCTGCGGGGCGTTCCTTCGATAGTTGCTAAAACGCTATCGCATCCCCCGCCCCACGCCCAGCCTCACCCCCCCCCCCCCACCGTCGGGCATCCACTCAAACACTCCCACGTGCGCCCCCCATTAATCATTAGCTCCACTGTGCTAGATTGTGTGGCAGGCTGTGTCAGGGTGCCATTGCGATAGTTACACTACGCTTAGCCCCCCCCTCCCCCCTCCTCGTGCTTATTCCGCCCACTCCTACGTTACCAAAGGACCAGCGAGGTACCCCTACAACAGCACCATTAGATAATCATTAATCGGTCCCCTCTGTGCTGATTTTGGGCAGGTCTGCGGTCGTGCACTCTTCCGAATTTAGTCCAACTTCTTCTCCATAGCACGTCGTTGATGTATCTGTTAGGGAAGAACTGGGGGGTAATGGTCTGGGCTTCTAGCCCATCGCCTGAAAGGCGATGGAAGCATGGTGTGTACTACTATTGTTAATCATCATCAATCATCTATCATCATGGCGATCATCATCATCATCATCATATCATCCATGCATGCATTCATCCTCATTCATCATCAATCATCATCATCGATCATGGCAATCATCATGCATTATTTATTTTATTATTATATTATTATTATTATTATTCTGCATTATGAGGATTATTATTATTATTATTATGATGATTTTATTATTATTCCCATTATTAGGTATGATTATTAAAATCAAATGATGATGATGGCAGATGATGATGATAATACTAATAATGAATAATGAATAATAATAATAATAATGCGAGGGGGGGGGGGCTATAAATCAAATCTCTATCCCTCATGCCCATTTCACCTACATAGGGCTGAGTTTAGCACCCACCGCTATTACTACCAGCGCTCGCTACCGCACGGCTGTTGCGGAGGGGGTCTGGCCCACTTGGAGGCCATTATCCTCCTCCACTATAATCAATATATATTCAGCTCCATCTTCACAATCGATCAATGCACGTACCAGCATGCGATCATCACACCATCACACAAGCATTTCCATCATCACCATCCACACTCAAACCATCCACATTTCTAGGCATCCTAGCATTAGTTACCTACATCACCATCGCACATCACCATCCAGCATTCACCAGTCGGGCACATTTCATCCATGCATACGCGGCATCGCACACCACATGCGACGATCACCATCCTAGTCCATCATACCATCCATCACCATCATCCACACCTAGCATGCACATCATCCAGCCCATCACCATCGCACATCCACCATGCATCCTAGCATCCACGACCGCATCCACATCGACCATCGCCACATCCAACCATCCACATCAGCGATGGGGTGCATACGCAGCATGCCTACATCCACCATCGGCCATCTACGCATCCACAGTCAAGGCAATGGCATACCAGCATCCATCACGGTGGGCCAGCTATCCACATCAACGCATCCATCAGTTTGCACCATCCACATCACCATGCATACCAGCATCCACATCACCATCTACATCACCATCCACATCACTATCCCACATCACTCTATGGCATATACCAGGCATCCATCGAACCGGCATCCAGCATCCATTCATCCACACTCACGCTAGCATCTCCATCAACTCATCCACATCACCATCCACATCAGCTATGTCGCTGTCCACATTCAACCATGCACTAATCAGTCATCCACATCAGCCATCCACATGCACGCTATGTCATTACCACATCCACACCAGAGCATGCACATACCATCCTACATCACCATCGCACACGGGTCACCATGCCACTATGCAGCATGCACATACAGCTATCCACATAACCGGCCCAGCTTATCACACTGTAAACCCGCTATACCACATAATCACAATCCTACGATCAGGAAACACTGCATGGAAGTTTGCTGCACGTTGCTCTGAGAGGAGAAGTTTGTTGATAGTTTTGTACACTAAGGGTAATCGCGCTTAGGCTGTATGGTTCACATAGATCCCAGCAGCCCAGCACCAGCACCCAGTCACTGCAGAGCTACCAGGCATCGCGCTATGTCATCGTCCAGCGAGCCTCACGCCAGCAGCGGAGGGCTGCAGGGCCTTCCAGCAGGCTGCCATCACGCGCAGCACTTCATCATGCCTGAAGGGCAGCCGCGCTATCACGTACGGGTTTCGCAGGGCAGCCCACCCCGCAGCCAGCACACGTCATCACGCCAGCACCAGCACTGCAGCACCCATGCACCAGCACAGTGGCTTCACATCCTAGCACCATCTATGACCCAACCCCATTCAGCCCAAAGCACCAGATTAACTCGCAGTGGAACCCATGCGCACACAGATATAAACTGAGCAGGATCTAGTCGTTTTGATCTCATTGCCAGTTTCCCTAGATTCTCATGAGCCTGTTTCTTCTTGGTATAAGTAGTATAAACTGTTCTGCCCTGTCGAATACACAACACATATGCATTCACGGATCAGAACACATGCGTTATAACATTGATACACAGCGGACAATATCATTGGCCCTTATGTTCATAGGGTATATGAGGTCTGTTAACGCTTCATCTACATATCAACGGGCTGCATGATTGTACAAACTAAAAACATACAAACACACATCTCAGGGTCATAACGCAACAATTGGCCTTACCTGATTCATCGATAGGGTCATAGAGGGGGCTGTTACGCGTCACGCTACCAGCTAAGCAGTGCATCGGGGTCTCATACCGTAATGTCATGATGTCACACCACACAAACGACATCGGCTCGCACATACATCCAGCACACGCTCTACTATCAACACATGGCAATACAAAGGCATACACAAACATCATTGCCTTCTGGTGGGGCGGATAGGGTCATATATGGGCTGTGACATCCCCACTACGCACCTACTAACACGGGGCTCCAATGATTGGCGGTCTGCAACTCTATGGCAATCATCGGGAGGGGCTTAAGCTTAAGATATTACGGAATGATGAGAGGAGTAGGCGGATGAAGCGTCGTCCAACACCACACATACAATGGCGTCCGTCATGGCTTACGCCTTTACAGCAAGCGTTGCTAAATGATAAGGTTAGATGCCCTGTCTCGCTCCCAGGCCTCTTGTGTTTTGTTATAAATCTGTGGCAAGTGGAGTGTGTGCAGTATCATCACGCACATATCTTACTGGCCCTTGAGCTTCGCGCTAGCGGGGCAAAGGCTGGCAATTTGCCAGGTGATGCATCATTGCTACTGTAAGATTTTACTAAATACAATTTTGCGCAGGTAGGCTTCATAGCTATCATGTAGCATTTTACTAAATACTAATTTTGTCTCAGGTATGCTCATAGGTCTACTGTAGCTTTTATTACAATATCAATTTTGATTTCTCTGTCTCAACAACAATAAAAAAAGATAAAAATTTTGCCAAGGTATGCTCATGCTACTGTACTTTTACTAAATACAATTTTGCCAAGGTATGCTCATGCTACTGTACTTTTACTAAATACAATTTTGCCAAGGTATGCTCATGCTACTGCACTTTTACTAAATAGCTATGTAGATTGTAGTTTTACTAAATAGCTTTACATACCACCGGAAGACAGGGCTCCCTTAATACCACGCCCCACCAGGCATTATCATTACTAATAGCTGGTTGGAGTAGTGGAACTAATCCTCTCATATGTGTATCACTGCAAATTGGGGGGGTCTGCAACACCCTTTTCTGCACCCTTACGTCACCCTTTCCACCCAAAAGACACCATTTGAATCAAAATAAAAGGATGCCATAGACCCCCCAAATCAGCAGTTGATGTCCCTACACCTACACCCACTATATCCTGTCATTCCTAAATCCTGCCACCCATTCGTATACATGACCTTCTAAATCCACTCATATATTAGTATATGACTCACTAAATCCACTCAAATATATGACCCACTCAAGCCAATCATATACCGCTATATGACTCACTAAATCCACTCAAATATATGACCCACTAAATCCGCTCAAATATATGACCCACTCAATCCGCTCAAATATATGACCCACTCAATCCAATCATATACTAGTATATGACTCACTAAACCCACTCAAATATATGACCCACTAAATCCGCTCAAATATATGACCCACTAAACCCCTCAATATATGCCCACCAAGCCAATCTAATACCTACCCTTATTGACTCACTTATAAATTAACACACCACACACATATATATATACTTGTATAATAACCCACTAAATCCTGTCATTCCTGTGAATCCCCACCCAGGTGTTGGAAACCTACACTTCCATTCCTGCCTACCTTAGAAACTACACTAAATGCTGCCATTCTTGTGAACCTGGTGCTGGAAACCCACACTGCCATTCCTGCCTACCTTGGGAACCTACACTAAATGCTGCCATTCTTGTGAACCTGGTGCTGGAAACCTACACTGCCATTCCTGCCTACCCTTGAAACCTACACTAAGCGCTGCCATCCTTGTGAACCTAGTGCTGGAAACCTACACTGCCATTCCTGCCTACCTTGGAAACCTACACTAAGCCCTGCCATTCTTGTGAACCTGGTGCTGGAAACCTACACTGCCATTCCTGCCTACCTTGGAAACCTACACTAAATGCTGCCATTCTTGTGAACCTGGTGCTGGAAGAAAACCACCACTGGCCTTCCTGCCTAACTTGGAACCATACACTAAGACCTCCATTTTGTGAACCTTGGTGCTGGAAACTACATGCCATTACTGCCTACTTGGAAACACACTAAATGCGGCCATTCTTGCGAACGGTTGCTGGGAAACATACACTGCCATTCACGCCTTCACCCGTGAACCTACAATAAGCCCTTGCATTCTGTAAACCAGGTGTTGGAAACCTACACTGCCATTCCTGCCTACCTTGGAAACCTACACTAAGCCCTGCCATTCTTGTGAACTGGTGCTGGGAAACCTATCCACTGCCATTCTGCCTACCTTAAAAAATACACTGAGCCATGCCATTATTGTAACCCAGGGGTGTTGGCAACCTACACTGCCACTCCTGACTAACCTGGAACCTACAATAAGGCCCTGCGCTTCTTGTTCGAACCTGGGCTGGAACTACCACTGCAATTTCCAGCTACCCTTGTGAAACCTAAACTAGCCTGCCACTATTGTAACCCAGGTGTTGGAAACCGCCTGCAATTCGCCTACCTGAAAACCTACACTAAGCCCTGCCATTCTTGTAACCCAGGTGTTGGAAACCTACACTGCCCATCCGGCCTACCTTGAAACTACACTAGCCCTTGCCATCCCTGCCATTCTTGTAACCACAGGTGTTGGAACCACACTCCATTTCTGGCATACCTTGAAACTACACTACGACCTGCCATCTTGTAACCCAGGTGTGGAAACCTACACTGCCATCGGACCCTCATCCTGGAACCGACACTAAGCCCTGCCTATTTTTGAACCTGGGCTGGAAACTACCTGCCACTCCCTGCTACCCTTGAAAACCTACACTAGCCCGGCATTCTGTAACCCAGGTGTTGGAAACCTACACTGCCATTCCTGCCTACCCTTGAAACCTACACTAAGCCCTGCCATTCTTGTAACCCAGGTGTTGGAAACCTACACTGCCATTCCTGCCTACCCTTGAAACCTACACTAAGCCCTGCCATTCTTGTAACCCAGGTGTTGGAAACCTACACTGCCATTCCTGCCTACCTTGGAAACCTACACTAAGCCCTGCCATTCTTGTGAACCTGGTGCTGGAAACCTACACTGCCATTCCTGCCTACCCTTGAAACCTACACTAAGCCCTGCCATTCTTGTGGACCTGGTGCTGGAAACCTACACTGCCATTCCTGCCTACCCTTGAAACCTACACTAAGCCCTGCCATTCTTGTAACCCAGGTGTTGGAAACCTACTCTGAAATGGTGGCCCAACAATGTGAGCGATCAGTCATCACCTTCAGCTCCATCATCAGTGCATGCGAGAAGGCTGGACGAAAGTACGTATCATTTGTGCATAACTTATTGATAGTGATTTTTGACACTCGATCAGTCATCACCTTCAGCTCCATCATCAGTGCATGCGAGAAGGCTGGACGAGTAAGTCTCATTGTGCATTACCTTATTGATAGTGACTATTGACATCGATCAGTCATCACCTTCAGCTCCATCATCAGTGCATGCGAGAAGGCTGGACGAGTAAGTCTCATTGTGCATTACCTTATTGATAGTGACTATTGACATCGATCAGTCATCACATCAGTCCTCTACAGTGCATGCGAGAAGGCTGGACGGAGAAGTATCATTGTGCATTACCTTATTGATAGTGACTATTGACATCGATCAGTCATCACCTTCAACTCCATCATCAGTGCATGCGAGAAGGCTGGACGAGGAAGTCCCATTGTCCATTATATGATTGATAGTGATTTTTGACACCGCCCTCTCCTTGGTGCCACGCTTGATCAGTCATCACTTCCCCCCCAAAAAAAAGGGCCCCTTTTTTAATCATCGGGCATGTGAAAAGGTGGGACGGTAGTTCCCATTGTCCATTCTATTATTGACAGTGATTATTGGCACTGATCTGTCATCATGCTCAACTCCATGACCAGTGCATGCGAGAAGGCTGGATGAGTAAGTCCCATTTTGCATGATATTATTGATAGTGATTATTGGCATTGATCAGTTATCACGTTTAGCTCGATCATCTGTGCATTCGAGAAGGCTGGGCGATTAAGTCCCACTGCAAATTTGGGGGTTCTTGGGCAGGGTCTCGGGCCCCCTTGTATTTGGGGGGGTCTTTGGCACCCTTTATAGATGTATGTATTTGTGCATTTATGTCACTATTAGATACCTGTGGTATACAGCTCAGGCGAGCCAAATAGGCTAAATGGACTCGCCCAACCTTCAAACCACGGAAGGCAGTTTAAGAAACAAGCACTGGTGAACTGAATCTCAACAAATTGTAAATGGTGGGGGCCCGGAGTTCATGCTATGCAAATCACTTAAATTTATGCATTTTGTTACATTTATTAATAACACATGAAACCAAACTATCTTCCTCTGTCCCGCAGCCCCCCCATCCCCCCAACCCCCACCACCCCTAGCGAAGCAAAAACCAAACAACAAAACAACCAACCCCAACCCCAACCACAACAACCAACCAAACCAAAACACTCAACCTGACTGACCCGATAAAACACCAAAAAAAAAAAACAAGAAAAAAAAAACAAAAAAAAAAGCCAAACGGAGGAAAACCAAAAAAAAAACAAAAACCCCCCCCCCCCCCCCCCCCCACCCCCCCCCCCCCACACCCCCCCCCCCCCCCCCCCCCCCCCCCCTCCCACCCACCCCCCCCCCCCCCTCCCCCCCCCCCCCCCCCCCCCCCCCCCGCCCCCCCACCCACACCCCCCCACTCAACCCCCCCCCCCCCCCCCCCCCCCCCCCAACTCCCCCCCCCCCCCCACCCCCCCCCCCCCCCCCCCCCCCCCCCCCCCCACAAGGCCCCCCCCCCGCCCCCCCCACCCCCCCCCCCCCACCCCCCCCCCCCCCCCCTCACCCCCCCACAAACCCCCCCACCTCCCCCCCCCCCCCCCCCCCCCCCCCCCTCATCGCCCCCCTCCTACTCACCCCTCATCCGCCCCAACCCCGGCAATCCCCCAATGCCCACCCACCCCACCCACTCACTGCTTTTCAATGTGTTTGCAGTGGGAGCTTGGGCTGCACATGTTTAGCTGTATGCAACAGGAAGGCTGTCAGCCAAACACAATCACCTACAACTCTGTCATCTCTGTCTGCGCACAAGGTGGGGCCTTTTATATATATATATATATATATATATATATATATATATATATATATATATATATATATATATATGTGTATATATTTACCTGTATATATATAAATATTCCAAGAAGGATTCTCGACTCGTTTTAGAGTTTAGGGTTAAAGGGTGGGTCTCTGTGTGCTACATTACTGATAGCTTATTAGACTGTGGGATATGTTGATGCATAAATGCATGTATACTTATATACATATGATATATGATAGATACGTAATACATGCATAATAATACATATGATATATGATATATAGGATACATTTATGTAATACATGTTTACTGATATATGTATATGTGATACATATATATACTACATGTATACTAATATAAATATGAAATATGATATATATGATATACACATACGTAATACATGTATACTAATCTTCATATGATAGATGATATATATGATATACACATACGTAATACATGTATACTAATATAAATATGATATATTCGGTATATGTGATACATGTACATAAAACATGTATACTAATATGCATATGAGATATAGTAGCTAGTAGCTATTTGAATGTACCCTTATGGCTTGTAGTCTAGTAGCAATTTGAATGCACCCTTGTCTCCACATCCATGTAGGGGGCAATGGAAGAAGGCATATGCGATATAGTAGCTAGTAGCTAGTAGCTATTTGAATGCACCCTTGTCTTCACATCCATATAGTGATGTAATGGAAGAAGGCATGTGCGATAAGTAGCTAGTAGCTAGTTGCTAGTTGAATGCACCCTTGTTTTAACGTCCATGTAGGGGGGCAATGGAAGAAGGCATATGTGATATAGTAGCTAGTAGCTAGTAGCTTGTAGCTATTTGAATGCACCCTTGTCTTCACGTCCTTGTAGGGGGGCAATGGAAGAAGGCGTATGCGATATATGAAGAGATGCAGCAGGCTGGTTGCCAACCAGACGTGGTCACCTACACTGCCCTGGTCAACACCTTTCAGAGATGCGGAATGTGGCGACAGATTTTGCAGGTCATGGATCAGATGATGGTGCAAGGTTGTGAACCAGATCATGTGATATACGGAGGTGAGTAACAGTGTTAATTTGGGGGTTTGTAAGGGTGCATTCTGGGTGGGAAGGTTGGCGTAGGGGTGCAGAAAAGGGGGTTGATGACCCTCACATTTTCAGTGCACGTCTCCTCATTTTAGGTTGTGCATCCATTTTAGCACGTTAATACAAGCAATACAAGTTTGATGCATTCGCCAACAACAGCCAACATAATCATCAGATGATGGTACAAGGTAGTGAGCTAGATCAAGTGATATATGGAAGTAGGAAACAGTGTTAATTTGGGGGCTTATAAGTAGGGAACGGAAAATCATATGATGTTGACCGAAGACAAGTATGATATCATATGATATCATACTAAAATCATATGATCAAAAATCATATGATATGATGCCCCAGGCCAAAGCTACCTGGTCAGACCGCCGGCATCATATGATATCACATGATGACATGATTTCATATGATATCATATTGCCGATTCCTACTTATAAGGGTGCATTCTGGGTGGGAATGTTGCATTTTAGCATTTAAACTTCCCACTGTAGCACAAACTCAGGGCCCCCGTCGGTAAAATGGTAAAACGGTAAAACTTACCCAACAGTGATAGGAAGGGCTTAAATAAGAAAGAGTACTGATGAACTGAACCCCCTAACAATCGTTTTACCGACAGGGGCCATGTAAATCCATTTTAGCATGTAAACGTATTTAGCATGTAAACACATTTTAGTATGTGTATGGGTAGCCAAAAAGGCTGAAGGGACCTGCCCAACCTTGATTCAGGAGCTGGCTGGTACGAAATCAGGCACTGATCAACTAGGTCCCCACAAATCGTTTTACTGACACAAGCCCTAAATTTGTGCTCAATCCAGTGACAAAACCAGTACCAGAAACACTTATAAAACAGTATCTAGCTGAAAACACCCTGCTAAAACCAGCATCAAAACAATGTCATAAACACTACTAAAACACTGCTAAAACAGTATACAAAACAGTGCTAAACAGCATCAAAACAGTGCCAGAAACACTGCTAAAAACAGCATCAAAAACAGTCCCCCAAAACGCTGCTAAAACACTGCTAAAAACAGCATCAAAGACAGTCCCCAAAAACACTGCTAAAACCAGCATCAAAAGCAGTCCTAAAAACACTGCCAAAACACTGCTAAAACACAGCTAAAACACTGCTAAAACCAGCAACAAAACAGTCCCAAAACACTGATAAAACACTGCTTAAACCAGTATCAAAAACAGTCCTGAAAACACTGCCAAAACACTGCTAAAACACAGCTAAAAATTGCTAAAACCAGCATCAAAAACAGTCCCAAAACACTGCTAAAACACTGCTAAAAACAGCATCAAAGACAGTCCCCAAAAACACGGGCTAAAAATCCGCATCAAAAAAAAGGTTCGTAAAAACAATGCCCAAACACTGCTAAAACACTAGCTAAAACACTGCTAAAAAACCAGCAACCAAAACCGTCCCAAAACATGATAAAAACACTGCTTAAACCAGAGTATCACAAACAGTCTGAAAACACCTGCCAAACTACATGTCTAAAACACAGCTAAAAATGCTTAAAAACAAGCATCCCAGTGTAAAACAGTCCAAAACAATGAACACATGCTTTAACCCAGTATCAAAAACAGTCCTGAAAACACTGCCAAAACACTGCTAAAACACAGCTAAAAACTGCTAAAACCAGCATCAAAAACAGTCCAAAACACTGATAAAACACTGCTTAAACCAGTATCAAAAACAGTCCTGAAAACACTGCCAAAACACTGCTAAAACACAGCTAAAAACTGCTAAAACCAGCATCAAAAACAGTCCCAAAACACTGATAAAACACTGCTAAAATCAGCATCAAAAACAGTCCTAAAACATTGCCAAAACACTGCTAAAACACAGCTATAAAACTGCTAAAAGCAGCATCAAAAGCAGTCCTAAAAACATTGCCAAAACACTGGTAAAACATAGCTATAAAACTGCTAAAAACAGCATCAAAAATAGCCCCCAAACACTGATAAAACACTGCTTACAGAGAGTATCCAAAACAGTACCAGAAACACATATAAAACAGTATCAGAAACAGTACCAAGAGTACTGCTAATACAGTATCAAAAAAGTGTCATTAACACTTATAAAACTAGCATCAAAAACAGTCCCAGAAACACTACTAACAGAGTATCCATCCTCACATGCACAACTTCAGCCATTATCGGTGCTCTGTGGGAGACAGGCAATCGTATTGCTCAGCAGAAGGCTGCGGTGCTGTATTTTGTTGCACTAGCTGAAAAAACCCTGCCAAAACAAGCATCAAAACCAGCCCAAGAAACGCTACTAAAACAATATCCATCCTCACATGCACAACTTCAGCCATTATCGGCACTCTGTGGGAGACAAGCATCAAAAACGGAACTAGAAACTCTGCTTTACACAGTATCAAATCCAGTACCAGAAACAGTGCTAAAACACTGCCGAATCCAGCATCAAAAACGGTCCCAGAAACACTACTAAAACAATATCCATCCTCACATGCACAAGTTCAGCCATTATTGGCTCTCTGTGGGAGACAGGCATCCGTAGTGCTCAGCAGAAGGCTGCGGTGCTGTATTTTGTTGCACTAGCTGAAAACAACCTGCTAAAACTAGCATCTAAACAGCCCAAGAAACACTACTAATACAATAAAAAAAAAAAAGATAACGCCTGGAGGGGCGTGGTGTTAAGGGGACCCTCCCGTACGCCGCAGCTGGGGAAAGTCACCATGGCAGACATAGTAAGTGTCACCCTCCAGGCGGGAGGGACTCCTTCATGCGACGTGTGGCAAGAATGCTGGTACAGGAGGCGGTAGATTCTCTGTGCAGCTTAGAGATGAGTTTGTCTACGTGTTCGCGACTGATCCCTAAGGTGGAGAGATTGGTAATAGTTGTGATTGGTATGGTACCAGTGGTACCTATGGTGAAGACTAGGTAGTGTACAAGGAATCCTTGTTGTTGAAGGATACATTGGAGCTCCTTATGCTGAACGCTCTTTTTCTGGAATTTGATTTGGTGGTTAGTGTCTGAGCAGTAGCCCAGTTCAACTAGGTAGGCTTTTCTTGGTTTGGATTCGTCGTCAATGAGGGGGAGATCAGGCCTGTATTTATCCCATGTGGCTTGGGGAAGATCAGGGGGTTTGAGGGTGGTTGGGGGTCTTGTGGGAATGTCGGAGTTCGCTTCACAAGTGCCTGCATCCATGTACATGGGGAGAGCCCCCAGAGCTCCTTTGGCTACTGCCTTTTGGATGATTTGGACCGCCTTATTATGTCTGTTAATATACATTCCTTTGAAGACAGGGTGGCTGCACCCAGCAAGAATATGGCCAGCTCCGTCCTGTGCTTTGCGACAAAGAGGGCAGTTATCATCAGAGGGGGGGCTAGTGCTAGTACCATAGGGGAGTTTGTATCTGTACGCCAATTTCCTAGTCCATAAGCGTCCCCACCGAGCCTTGTGGATTTGTATTTTTGCCACCATTTCATGTCGGTGGATTGCCAGAAACGATTACTAGCCTGAGGGAGGAGGAAGGGGTTGGCTTGCTCCCACATGGAGGAGTATATGCCCGTGGTGTTGGCATGCCCGGTGTGCAGGGGGGTGGGGAGGTTAGCCTTGATACCCTTGGTGAGATTGTTGGCCGGGTGCCGGGGGGGCTGGTCCCCATTAATAGATTTGGGGGGCTGGACAGACGGCCAATGCATATTGAGGTGCGCATGCTCCCCTGTTTTAACTGGCCCAATTACATTGTATCCTGTCGTCGCTTCTTTCGCGAGCGTGTCTGCCTCGTCATTCCCTATGATTCCTGAGTGAGATCGGACCTTAAGCAGGCGTGTGGTAGCAGCAGCGTTGTGTCTGTTGATAATGTGGATGGCGATGTCTTGCAGGAGGTAGCGGTGTTTGTTTTCCCGGGTCCTGCTGGGATGGTAAATGTGCAGGTTAATAAGCTGCAAGGAACATAAGCTGTCGGAGTAGATGGTGAGTTCTTCATCTATTTCGGAGTGTATGAGTGCTTGTTGGATTGCCACGAGTTCGGCGCGATTGATGTCGGCAGTGATGCCCTGTCCGCCAGGGTCTATGCGGAGGCTACGTGCAGCGGCCCTGGGGGAGTATACGCCTGCCCCTACGCGTAGGACGCCGTCTTTGTCTATGATGGCACTTCCATCTGTGTATAGAGCGAGGCCTGGTGCTTGTAGGATAGCATGTGTGCACGGGAGCACGGGGGGTGTTATGGGTGTGGGGTCTATCTGCATGGGGGTGGGTTGTTGTGCCCAGGTCTTAAGGAGGGAGCTAAGTGCCTTGGGTAGGTGGGTGGTAGGAAGGCCAGTTGGGAGGGGGGGGGACCTGGTCGTGGGATGGAAGTGGCCCCCATGTCCCTCACGGTTTGGGCCCATGTGGTGGGTGGGTTGTGGAGGTACTTGGCATGGCCAGCTGGGTTTGAGATGGCAATGAGTTTGTAGGTTCCTCTGTGTCTCTTGGTAGGGTTGAGTTTTCCCCCCCGTCCAGATTAGGGAGGGGGGTGAGGGGTTTGGCCTTGGGAGGCAGAGTGGCTAGTTCCATAGCCCATGGGTGATTTAGGAGGGCGTTATGGGCATATGTGGGTTTTTGTGGGACCAAGAGAATGGTGCACGCGGGAATATCAAGGGTGTGAGCATGTATGGCACTGCCTAGTGCCCATCGAACAGCCTTGTGGGCCTCTTCAGGGTTCTGGCTGGTGAGGTGTGTGTTTCCCCCGTACCAAGGTTGGGTGTAGCAGTGGGGTCCTAAGCCAAACAGTTGGCCAATGGGGGTGGGGGTGTTGCCCATGGGGAGGTGGGAACTCATTAGGAGGGGTGATGTGTCAAGGTCCGTTGTCATCCCCAGGGTGGACATAGCTTTGTGTATGTCAGGGGAGACATTGGAGATGGTAGTGTCTTTGTGCTGTGATAGGAGGGTGGCTACGTCTCCAGCGAAGGTTCCTGTGCTGTGGAGGGTCCAGAGGTGGGGAGAGTGTGCCTTGGTGGTATGGTTCTGTGGTGGAGGAGGTGGAGTTGGGAGAGGGGTATATGACCGACACATTGGCCTGTTGGTGAGTAGATGTAGGTGGTGTCTCCGTTCTTGAGTTGGGGAGGGAGGTGGTGGTACCTGTCATTCAGTGTACCAGCCTGTATGTGGTATTTGCCGGGGGGGTGGATATCCCATTCTGGGTGGTGGTCTGCCGTGTTAATGATGAGGTTTTGCCTGAGTTCGCTATACCATTTGGCATCAAACTTTCCTCCCTCCGCCCACTGTCCTTGTTGTTGGAGGTTAGTGAGGTGGAGGTCTTGTCTGGGTGGAATGGAGGGGGAGGGGGCTTTGGGGGGTAGTTTCAGTGTTGTAGGCATGGAGGAGTTCCTGAAATCTGGTGGGGCCAACCAGCAGGGTGATTTGTTCCTCTGTGAGATGGACGGGGGACCAAGTGACCACAATGGAGGTGGCAGAGGAGTAGTTGTGGGAATGCACGGGGAGGCCAGCAGATATGTAACAAGGGAGATGGTGGCAGAGAATGGTGCATGGGGCTTTCTGGACCCTCCAATATCTGTGATGGGGGGTTTCTCTAGGTTCGTTAGCCTTCCTCTTTTGGGCTCTGAAGCCCAGGAGGTGGGTCAGGCTGTGTTGGTTTCCATATAGAAGGTGGAGGAGCTTGGCTGGGGTTGGGGGAGCAAGAAGGTCTGGGGTAGAGACAGCATGCACCAGGTCGACGGGGGAGCTGTTCTTACGGATGGTGTGGTGTTTGTAGTAGGAGGCGTCAGTACATTTGTGGGTGTCATTTCTGATGAATTGCATTCTGGCAGTCCAAGCAATCTTGGGGTCAGTGCTCCAGGCTTGAGCATACTTGGTGGGGTGAAGATAGGACTCTCTGGCCCACCACATGTGTGCATTGGAGGCAGGGATCTCCTCGATATTATGCGTGGGGGGCTGTGTTGTGGTTGGGGTAAGGATGCCGGCATTGGGGGTCAAGGGTCGGGGCAGTTTGGGGGCGGTGTCCCAGTTGTTAAGGTGGTGGCTGATAGTATATGTGGAGAACTTGGTAATGTGCCGTTGGGGAATGCGTAGGTGGATGGGGAGGGTCCTCGATGCCAAGGGCAGGGGGCTGTGGCAGGAGTAGGGTTGAGATGGGCTTCCAGGTGGGGGTGGAGAGCACAGGTGTAGGCTGAGTCTGTTGAGGGCAACTTTATGCCTAGTGGAGACTCTGGTGCCATAGGTGTGCGAGAGGGTATTGGATGGGATGATTGTGGTCCCATCAGGGCTCACAATGTCAGCTAGGGAAGTAATGCCCAAGGGGATGAGGGTTTTGAGAAGGTTGGGGGGAATGGTGTGTTGGGGTAAGTCCGGGAGGGAGTCTTGAAGGGGGTTGAGTAGGGTTTCATCCTCCATATGGATTTGGATAGAGGCTCTTTTGAGGATGTGCATTTGCCTGGCCAAGGTAAAGTATTGAAGTGTGTGGCTGGGCAAGGTAAGAGGATCCATACCCTGGAGCATAGCAGCTTCTTTGTGGAGGAGGGCTGTAGTGAGCCTGCCTAGTTTCCCCGTGTCGTTGAGGGACCTAGTGAGGTGGGCTGCTGTAATTTGAGCATAGTCCACCATTAGGGAGGGGATACCCAATCCTGCCTGTCCCAAGGGGAGGCAGACACTAGCAGTTGGGAATGAGGGGTGTAGGTCACAGCATTTTTTAGCCAGGGTCCATAAGGCCTTGGTCATGGGGCATGTAGACGCCTATGATGTGTGTAGGAGTTGGGGTGGTTGAGCCGAAGGTGATGTGCACCAGGCAACCAGCCAGGTCTGCATTGACTTCATGGTGGACGGGGGGGCCTAATTGCTTGTGGGTGAGGATTATGACCCCTCCTTTACCGTGGTTGTTGTCCGGGGTTTTGGCCACACTACTGTGGTGAAGGGAGTATTGGGGGAGTTCCTTCTTGATGAATTGGATGAAGGAGAGGCAGGAGAGCAGTTTGGTTTCTGTAAGAATAGCCACATCAGGTTTGTGGTCTAGGATGTGATTGAGAATTAGCTCCCAGGAGCTCCTCAGCCCTCTGCAGTTGAGGAGTAGAAAATGTATGTTATCCATGTAGTAGTGGGGTGACTGGGCATGGTGGGTGGGTTGTTGGGCAGGTCCATTATCCTTAGGGGTAAAAGGAATGGTTGGTTTAAAGCATGTTTGTTTGAGCTTCTTAGCCTGTTGGGGGGGGGGGGCTCCCTTGGAATTGGTGGTGGTAGAGGTGGGGGGGGAAAAGTTGTGGATTGGTGTTTGTTTGAGTTTAATGTTGGGTCCCAGGTTTTGCGAGTGTTTCAGATGCTTGTTGGGGTGCCTGATATTTTTTTTGGTGGGGGGGTGCTCTGTGTTACCACGTTTTTTCAGGTTGGTGACAGTTGAAGGGGCAGCATCTCCTCTATCGCAGTCCATTTGCGTGTTGGGGGGGGATGTGCGATCGGGCGGGGCTGGCGTCCTTCATCATGGTATCTTCCATGTTGGTTTGTGAAGGCATGGGTTTTGTAGGAGTTGTAGTAGGGGTTGTGTCTATAGTATCCATCGTCGCAACGTCAAGATGGTATTGGGGGTCCAAAAATCTCATGTCTGCGCTCTCTTTTTTAAGGATGAAGATGTTCCCATATAGGGCCTGCCAGGCTCCCGGTGTGGAGTCCAAGGGGATTGGCGAGAGGTTTTCTGAGTCTATCCAATACCAGATGTTATGGTATTTTTTTAGACAACCAGCATGTTTATATGCGATTGGGAGGGGGGTGGTAAAGTGCAAGATACATTTACTGTGTCCTTGCAGACGTTGGAGGATTTGGTCTTTGCTACTGCCAGGTAGGATCCCAAGGTTGTAGGGTTCATCAGGGATAAGGTCGTGCGGGTTTGGGTGTTCCGGATTATAATCAGGTTGTACGATTCGGTGAAGTATTCCCATCTGGGGGCATTCGGTGTGCATGTAGGCCTGCATCAGCATATTAGTACAATTCCCCCTGTGAGGGATGAAGTGGTTCGGCCAAACACACAGGTCATTACGGGTTGCCTTGAGTATCCGGTGATGTCTCTCCCCAAATTTGAATATTTTTTCTGTGTCGACATATGGTCCACCGAGATAGGCATTGATGGCGTGCACTTGGCAGTGGCATCGAATTTGTTTCTCAATGTATGGTAGGATAGCACTCAGGGTTGGGTCTAAGGCAACATCTCCCATGTCGCAGTCCATTCGTGTGTTTGGGGGGGAGGTGCGTTGGGGTGAGCTGGTGTCCTCCATCATGGTATATTCCATGTTGGTTAGCGTAGGCATTGGGTTCGGAGGGGTTGTATCTTTGGTAACAGCCGACGCATTACCAAGCTGGAATTGGGGGTCCAAAAACCTCATGTCTGCGCTCTCATCTTTAAGGATGAGGATTTGCCCATATATGGCCTGCCAGGCGCCCGGTGTGGAGTCCAAGGGGATGGGCGAGAGGTTTTCTGAGTCTATCCAATACCAGGTGTTATGGTATTGTTTGAGACAGCCGGCATGTCCATATGCGGTTGGGAGGGGGGTGGTAAAGTGCAAGATACATTTATTATGTCCTTGTAGACGTTCCAGGATTTGTTTTTTGCTGCTACCAGGTAGGATTCCAAAGTTGTAGGATTCAACAGAGGAAAGGTTGTGGGGATTGGTGTGTTCAGGGTTATAATCGGGTTGTGCAATTTGGTGGAGTATGCCCATCTGGGGGCATTCAGTGTGCATGTAGGCCTGCATCAGCAAATTTGAAAAATTTCCCGCTGAGGTGAAGTGAAGCGGCCTAACACCCAGGTCGCTTCGGGTTGCTTTGAGTATTTGGTGATGTCTCTCCCCAAATTTGAAAATTTCCCCTGTGTTGACATGTGGTCCACCGAGGTAGGCATTGATGGCGTGCACTTGGCAGTGGCTTGAGATTTGTTTCTCAATGTATGGTAGGATAGTGCTTAGGGCCGGGATTGTGGGCTGGCCTTGCTGAGGTGGGGTGCGCTTTCCTCCTCTACATGTCGGGTCATGGGGGGGCTGGAGATAGGCATTGAATGCGTATTTTTGAATAAGTATGTCCCTAATACAGGTGGGGGCGAGGAGACGTTCTTCATTTTTTGTGTGCGTTGCACCGAGGCACCGTCTCTGTAAGGAGACCCTGTAGGCAATCCAGTGTAGCCACGGAAGAATGTTCCAAAGGAGCCACCAAATCAACCGAGTTGATTCCGAATCAAGGGGGTGTGTGTGCCACGTATCCCAGGACAGAGTCAAGTTAATGGCTTTAGTGGTACTATTTGGGATGGGAGAGGTGGGCATGGGGCTGATGTGGTACTGGGGGGTAGTACACTCAATTACAAATTGAGGTGTGTCGAAGTGGTCCATGTGACTTAGGTATTGCGAGACCGTGGAACTGGGGTCAGGCGCTACACCATTTTTTATGTTGAGAGCCAGAATCTTCGCCAGCTTGCTGGGCTTGTTACTTCGGCATGGCAGAAGGGTGAAGTGGCTGTTGGTCCACAGGTACTTCTTGTTTGCTTTACTTCCCAGCTTTATGAGGGGGTCCCCTATAGATTTGGAGGGTTTGGAGTGGGATTGGTTAAGGGGGGTGTTCGCGTGCCAGGGGTTTGAGGTGAGGGCCTTGGGGTAGGGCCTTATGGTTACGTCCTCTTGCGGAGGATATGGGGAGGAGGTCTCTTGATAGAGGCATAGATTAGGGCAGGAAGTCCCTCTGTTGAGACATAGGTTGGGGGGTGGTAGGTTGTTGGTTGAGGCATAGGTTGGGGGTGGTAGACTCAGGGTAGAGGCATAGGGTGGGGGTGGTAGACTCAGAGTAGTGGCATAGGGTGGGGGTGGTAGAATCAGGGTAGAGGCATAGGTTGGGGGTGGTAGACTCAGGGTAGAGGCATAGGTTGGGGGTGGTAGACTCAGGGTAGAGGCATAGGTTGGGGGTGGTAGACTCAGGGTAGAGGCATGAGTTGGGGGTGGTAGACTCAGGGTCGAGGCATAGGTTGGGGGTGGTAGACTCAAGGTAGAGGCATAGGTTGTGGGTGGTAGACTCAGGGTAGAGGCATAGGGTGGGGGTGGTAGACTCAGGGTAGAGGCATCGGTTGGGGGTGGTAGACTTAGGGTGGAGGCCCCAGGTTGGGGGTGGTATGACTCAGTGTATAGCGGCTGAGGTGGGGGTGTAGCCTCAGGTTTCGAGGGCTAGGTTGGGGTGGTAGACTTGGGTAGAGGCATCGGTTGTGGGTGGTTAGACTCAGGGTCGAGGGCAGAGGTTGGGGGTGGTAGACTTCAGGGTAGAGGGATCGGTTGGGGGTGGTAGATCGCGGTAGAGGCACAGGTTGGGGTGGTGGACTCCGGGTAGAGGCATAGGTTGGGGGGGTCCTGGTCGACTCAGGTAGAGGCATAGGTTGGGGGTGTAGATCCGGTAGAGGCATGGGGTGGGGTGGTATTTAGGATCAGGGTAGAGGCCATTGGGTGGGGGTTGGTAGAATCGGGTAGAGGCCATAGGTTGGGTGGTGGCAGACCAGGGAGAGGGCCTAAGGTGGGGGTGGTAGGACTAGGGTAGAGGCATAGGGTGGGGGTGGGAGACTCTGGGTAGAGGCGTTAGGTTGGGGGTGGGAGACTCCGTACCTGGAAAGTACTCAAGTCCACTCAGCTTTTGAGGAGTCCAAGCCCGCCGTGGCTCTCCATAGTGATGGATCCGAGCAAGTTGAAAGGGAAAAAAACGGCTTGAGTGTTGGGTAGTAAACCAGTTGAGGGCATGAAGATGAGATAAAGGGGGCTCTGGCTGCTGGTCGAGAAGGACGTGGTTCTAACATCTCTAGAGTTAAGGTGATGGTTGCATATCTGATCAGTGACAGCGGGCAGGCTAGGCAACGACAGCAGTCTCTCGAAGGTATGATCGTGTTGTCGGCGACCATTTTTTACGGTCCAAGGATGATGATAATAATTATTGATGGTATGTGGCAGGCAGGTAAGATCGTAGCTCCTATGAGTTTGATAGGTAGCTCGAGACTTGTCGTGAGCATGAGGTTGATCGGGGAGTGAGATTTGGAGCCCCGTAGGCCGAGACGCATCGTATTGGTTATGGTTAGTGTTAGGGTAGAAAGCAGAAAGGGGCATGTGCTTGTGAGCAGAAGTTGAGTAAGGGAAGAGAGCAGCGTAAGAGGAGAGAGCAGCGTGTTGAGTGAGCATCAGGGTAGTGTTGCTAGGATAGCGGGAGGCACATTGGAGGGAAACGGGGTGGAGAGGAGCGCATTGACTCCTACTATCCGCGTAAATCTGATTCCGCGTAGCTTTGAGGTCGCAGATTGGGGACCAACCTGTGCTTCCGTTCTCCTGGCTATGAAGTTGGTGCGTGGGGTAACAGAGCGCGTGGGGGGTGTTTTCGAAAGTGGATTGGTATTGTCGAGTGGATTTGAAAAACTGGCAGAAATTAGCAGGGTCCATGAATTGATTGGCGCCGCGAACAGTGGTTGTCAAGGGTCGGCAATAAGAGGCGTTAAGCCCCAGGGTGCTCCAGTTCATATGGTGACTGGCAGCGTCCCGATTTGAAAGAGCAGGTGTCTGTCCTGGAGTCCTGCATGGGGGAAAAGGGGATTCGTTAGTGAGTTTCTCGATTGCATGGAGCCTTCGCTCCTGGCAGCGACCATCAAGAATGCGCCAGGGATGTGCGCTTCGCATCCCCCCCTGTTGGGAAGTCCAGGGAGAGGCGCATTCTGTCCGGTAGTGCATACTTTCGGCTGCCCAGAGGTGCAGCTCGCTACCAAAGTAACCGTCTACCACCCTGCGACCACAGAAGTTGCTGCGAGTCGCGTCAGATGTTGTAGACGGCGACTTAGATAGCAGCATTGCCTCTGCGAAAGCATGAGCTCCTGTTTGGTTGCTGTTTCGGGAAGAGTTGACCGAAACTGCATGGAACAAAGAGCAGGTGGAAGCATTCGATAGCGCAGACGCAGGAGAATGCGAATATGCTACGCGAATGCTAAGAAGGAAAATGAGCAGCGAGAAAGTTACATCGGAAGTTCGAATGTTGAAAATGCATGTCTACTAATACAATCTAAATCCCCATATGCACAACTTCAGCCATTATCGGCGCTCTGTGGGAGACAGGCATCCGCAGTGCTCAGCAGAAGGCCGCGGTGCTGTATCGTGTTGCGCTAGCTGAAAATCGACTGAAGCACCAAGCTCCGTCAGTCGATGGTGTTGGCTCAATCGAAGCAACATTGAAGCCTCTAAATCCATGTCTCGCAACTGTCACTCTGTTCGGCTGGTTCTCAGACATCAGGTTGGTTTTGAGCGTATCTGTCCGTCAGTCCGTCAGTTGATGGTGTTGGTCCCATGAAAGCAACATTGAAACCACTAAATTTATGCCTCGCAACTGTTCGGCTGGTTCTCAGACATCAGGTTGATTTCAAACCTATCTGTTTGTCTGGTTGGTTTCAAATATGTCAGGTTGGTTTCAAACACATCTGTATGTCTGGTTGGTTTCAAATATGTCAGGTTGGTTTCAAACATATCAGGTTGGTTTCAAATATATCTGTTTATCTGGTTGGTTTCAAATGTGGCAGGTTCGTTTCAAATATGTCAGGTTGGTTTCAAACATATCAGGTTGGTTTCAAACATATCAGGTTGGTTTCAAATATATCTGTTTATCTGGTTGATTTCAAATATGTCAGGTTGGTTTCAAACATATCTGTTCGGCTGTTTCTTAGATATAAGGTTGGTTGGTCGAGCATATCTGGTTGGTTGGTTGGTTGGTCACTCTGCTTGTCTGGCTCTCAGATATCAGGTTGGTTGGTCACTCTGCTTGCCTGGCTCTCAGATTACATTACATGTTAAAGTCTACTTGACACCGCGAGGGTGTTTGAGACTCTGTGCTTTAAACAAAAAGAAAAAGCACCCACAAAGCAAAAAAACCCAGTACATCAGGGGTGTGTCGAGGACAAACAAACCGAACTCCCAACCACCGTTTTGGTGGCGTTGGTATTAAACCCCCTAGAGCAGGACCCAGATCTCAACCACTTACAGTGACGGAGGTAAGAAGCTAACAAATGAGAAGTCACAAGAAGAAAAAAAGGGATAATTAAATACGGTGCCACTAAGCAGTCCAGGGCTTCCTGTCTTGCTCTTCTACAAGTAGAAAGATAGTCGGCTAGGTTGCTCCAGAAAGTCTACGTGCCATTTCCATTCATAAAGGTTCTGAATGTGGAATCGCAGAATTCCACATTCCATACGGTTAAGTCCGTATCCTCATGGACATGCCTATAAATATCTGTAAACAGCTTCTGGTAGCGGAGGCGAATATCATTATAAAAAGGGCACTCAAACATATGCATTTCATCCTCAGGTTTTTGGAACCCACATATTTGACAGTGTCTCATTGGACGAGGGATGATGATGATGATGATGATGACTACTCCCTAGTTACGAGTATTAAAAGCCCCACTACATCACATATAATCCTTTGAGTCTACATCTAGTGTAGGAAGACCACTTTTAAGAAAAAAATCTGATTGTAAAAACAATGATGGTGATGAATGCTGATCATGTGCTGAGGCGCGTGGTAGTCCAAGCTCAGGAGCAGAGGGTCTGCAAAACCAACTAAACCAACCAACTAAACCAACCAAACCAACAGACCAACTAAACCAACTAAACGAGCAGAGGGTCTGCGAAACCAAATAAACCCAAAATGGTAACCAAAAAGAGATAAGAGATATAAGAGATAAAGATATCAGTTTGGTTGGTCACTCTAAAGAGATAAAGATATCAGGTTGGTTGGTCACTCTGTTTGCCTGGCTCTCAGATATCAGGTTGCTTTTGAACATATCTGTATGTTACTCTTTCCGGCTGGTTCTCATATATTGATATCTGAGAATCCTATCTGTCTCCCACATATGATTGTTCACCATTCTTCACAATCCTGGCTGACCTGGAGAGATCAGCTGGCCAAGGGTGGCATACAATCCCTTACTAAATATATAAAAAAATTGCTATCTGTCTCCCACATATGATTTGTTCACCATTCTCCACAATCCTGGCTGACCTGTAAGGATAAGCTGGCCAAGGGTGGCATTCAATCCCTTATTATATATGTGAGAGAATGGCTATCTGTCTCTCACATATAATTTGTTCACCATTCTTCACTACCACGGCTGACCTGTAGGGATAAGGTGGAAAAGGGTGGCGTACAATCCCTCCATGATTATGTGAAAGAATGGCTATCAGGCTTCTTAACCAATTATTTGATCACCATTCTTCACTATCACGGCTGAACTGCCACCGTACTCAGTAGATTCAGAATTCAGTGACACGCATGCACGCCTAACCATGCCTGATCTGCATGCATGCCTAACCATGCCTGATCTGCATGCATGCATTCCTAACCATGCCTGATCTGCATGCATGCCTAACCATGCCTGATCTGCATGCATGCATTCCTAACCATGCCTAACCATGGCTGTCCTGACCTTCATGCATGCCTAACCATGCCTGACCTGTCCTGACCTGTCCTGACCTGCATGCATGCCTAACCATGCCTGACCTGTCCTGACCTGTCCTGACCTGCATGCATGCCTAACCTTGCCTGATCTACATGCATGCCTAACCATGCCTAACCATGCCTGACCATGCCTGACCTGTCCTGACCCGTCCTGACCTGCATGCATGCCTAACCTTGCCTGATCTACATGCATGCCTAACCATGCCTAACCATGCCTGACCTGCATGCATGCATGCCTAACCATTCCTGACCTGTCCTGTCCTGACCTGTCCTGCAGAGATAAGGTGGCCAAGAATGGCATCCAATCCCTCCCTGAGAGAGTCATCATCCGCTTCGGCAAAGGACTGCAGCAGGACAACTCGTGTCTTGCAGAAGTCAAGCTCGCAGTCCTGGGCTGGCTGCGATTTCACAGGTAATGATGCTCTCCATGTAGCTGAACGTAGCGATTTCTAGCTGAATGTAGAGATTTCACCGGTGGTGATGCCCTCCATGTAGCTGAATGTAGCGATTGGTAGCTGAATGAAGTCATTTGTAGCTGAAGGTAGAGATTTCACAGGTGATGATGCTCTGCATGTAGCTGAATCTAGCGATTGGTAGCTGAATGTAGATATTTCACAGGTTATGATGCTCCCCATGTAGCTGAATGTAGCGATTGGTAGCTGTATGTAGAGGTTTCACAGGTGATGATGCTCTCCATGTAGCTGAATCTAGCGATTGGTAGCTGAATGTAGCGATTTCACAGGTGATGATGCTCTCCATGAAGCTGAACGTAGCGATTGCTAGCTGAATGAAGTCATTTGTAGCTGAATGTAGATATTTCACAGGTGATGATGTTTTGCATGTAGCTGAATGTAGCAATTGGTTGCTGAATGTAGCGATTTCACAGGTGATGATGCTCTCCATGTAGCTGAATGTAGCGTTTGCTAGCTGAATGAAGTCATTTGTAGCTGAATGTAGATATTTCACAGGTGATGATGCTTTGCATGTAGCTGAATGTAGCAATTGGTAGCTTAATGTAGAGATTTCACAGGTGATGATGCTCTCCATGTAGCTGAATGTAGCGATTGGTAGCTTAATGTAGAGGTTTCACAGGTGATGATGCTCTCCATGTAGCTGAATGTAGCGATTTCACAGGTGATGATGCTCTCCATGTAGCTGAATGTAGCGATTGATACCTGAATGAAATAATTTGTAGGTTGATGTAGATATTTCACAGGTGATGATGCTCCCCATGTAGCTGAATGTAGCAATTGGTAGCTTAATGTAGAGATTTCACAGGTGATGATGCTCTCCATGTAGCTGAATCTAGCGATTGGTAGCTGAATGTAGATATTTCACAGGTGATGATGCTTTGCATGTAGATGAACGTAGCGATTGGTAGCTGAATGAAGTCATTTGTAGCTGAATGTAGAGATTTCACAGGTGATGATGCTCCGCATGTAGCTGAATGTAGCGATTGGTAGCTGCATGTAGAGATTTCACAGATGATGATGCTCTCCATGTAGCTGAATGTAGCGATTGGTAGCTGAATGAAATAATTTGAAGGTTGATGTAGATATTTCGCAGGTGATGATGCTCTCCATGAATTCGGAAAACAAGTAACCACTTGCACCGATAGCGTACTTTGTACTCTGTGAGTCGTACGCAGTTGCTGAGCTGGCATTTTAGGGACAAGATGTAAAACTCAACTCCGTCAGGGCTCGAGCCTGCAACCACCCGCTGTCTTGTCGATGCCAGTATAGTAATTCAGTGGGTCTAGTTCACCCATTTGGGGGGATAATACACCCAAATGCGTGGTGGTTGGCTGACCTAGTTTGTTTTCCAGGTTTGTGGGGGTGCCTTTAAAACCCTCGTGCTTTCTGTTATAAAATTTGATGGTCGGCAGGCAGTGCTGCTGTCCTGCCTCGGAAAGGATTATCTGAGTTTATGTAACGAATCCTCTCTCATGTATGTGTCTCTCCAGTTTTTAACTGCAGTACTGCTGTACACTTTGTTATAACACTGTGGATTTGGAAAAAAAGTAGCTGGATGTAACAATGTGTACTTTAACTCGATCACAGGTCGCCATTTCAGATACTGCCCGAGGCCTCCAAAATCGATCGGATACAAAGCACTGGCCCACTAGTCGGCCGATGGCTGTTTCAAGGCATGCTCCAGAGTGCTCTGGATGCCTTCTCTTCCCAGGCAGCTGTTGTGAACCTGCAGTCTGGAAACAAGTAGCTGAGAGTAACAATGTGTACTTTAACTTGATCGCAGGTCACCGTTCCAGATACTGCCCGAGGCCTCCAAAATCGATCGGATACAAAGCACTGGCCCACTAGTCGGCCGATGGCTGTTTCAGGGCATGCTCCAGAGTGCTCTGGAAGCCTTCTCTGCCCAGGCAGCTGTTGTGAACCTGCAGTCTGGCAACAAGTGGTTGCAGTATGGATTGGACCATGAGCAGAACGTGGAGGTGCACTGCGCCGCCTGTTTCGGCCATGTCCTTCAGTTCGAGGCTACACGTTCGTTCAACCTGGCAGCGGTGGACCTGGCCTACCTCAGTTTTCGACCTGATCTTGCAGCACTTCTCTTCAGGGTGGCTCATGGCCTGCAGCTACCTCCCATCGTCAGCCACAACGCGCTGCAGCTAATAGACACAGTGATGACCATGCCGCACTTGGTGAGTTTTGTTTACCTCCTACACTTTTTGTTTTCTTCGTGCAACGCGTCACAAATTGAGTGATTGGGTTTGACCCCAGTGCAACCTGCCACAAATTGAGTCTACTTCCCATCGTCAGCCACAACGTGCTGCAGCTAATAGACACAGTGATGACCATGCCGCACTTGGTAAGTTGGTCGGCCCGTAGACGCCAGATCTATGCAGTTGTTTTACCTCCCACACTTTTGTTTTCTTCGTGCAACGCATCACATGCCGCACTTGGTGAGTGTTTTTTACCTCCCACACTTTCGTTTTCTCTGTGTCATGCATCACAAATTTATTGATTGGGATCAACCCCAGTGCAACCCGCTGCAAATTGAATCTACCTCCCATCGTCAGCCACAACGCGCTGTAGCTGATAGACACAGTGATGACCATGCCGCACTTGGTGAGTGATTTTTTTACCTCCCACACTTTCGTTTTCTCTGTGCCATGCATCACAAATTTATTGATTGGGATCAACCCCAGTGCAACCCGCTGCAAATTGAATCTACCCCCCATCGTCAGCCACAACGCGCTGTAGCTGATAGACACAGTGATGACCATGCCGCAATTGGTAAGTTTCTTTTAGCTCCCACACTTTTGTTTTCTTCGTGCAACGTGTCACAAATTGATTGATTGGGTTTTACCCCAGTGCAAACCGCTGCAAGTTGAGTTTACCTCCCATCGTCAGCCACATCGCGCTGCAGCTGACACAGTAATGACCATTCCGCACTTGGTGAGTTGTTTTTACCTCCCACACCGGCCTACACTTTTATTTTCTTCGTGCAACGCATCACACATTGAGTGATTGGGTTTGACCCCAGTGCAACCCTCTGCAAATTGAGTTTACCTCCCATTGTCAGCCACAACGCGCTGCAGCTGATACAGTAATGACCATGCCGCACTTAGTGAGTGTTTTTTACCTCCCAAACGTTTGTTTTCTTTTGTGCAATGCATCACAAATTGAGTGATTGGGATCAACCCCAGTGCAACCCTCTGCAAATTGAGTTTACATTCTATCGTCAGCCACAATGCGCTGCAGCTGATAGGTACAGTAATGACCATGCAGGACTTGGAAGTTATTTTTTACCTCCCACAATTTTGTTTTCTTCGTGTAACGTGTCGCAAATTGTGTGACTGGGTGCAACCCCAGTATCCCGTTTTGAAGAATGCCTCAATGGTAGAGCTCATTGAAACAAGACGGTGCGGGGTTCAAATCCTTGCGGGTGTGCTGCACCTGTTCAACAACTACTTGTTTAACCAATGATGTACATAAACTGGTGCTTTACTCCCTGAACACCTGTTTAACAACCTGAACAGGTTGCCCTCGGCCTGTAGCTACCTCCCATACTGTTTCTTTTTTTACTACATGTTGCAGCTTCTAGGCAGCTCCCTTGCCCCGTTCTTGGACCAGAGCTGAATCTAGCTAGTGAGTATGAAAGCTGACATGACAGGCATTCAAATGCAGCTGCAAGCTTTAGGCTTGACCCAGTCACTGGCTAATGGAGCTGAATGGAAGCTGCTACCCCCCCCTCCCTCCCCCCCCACACACATACACCAACCCATACCCCCCCACCCCCACCCCCACTCCCACCCCCCACACACCCAACCATACCCACCCACCCACACCCACTCCCAGGTTCCTGAGGACATCCGGTTGCTGACAGCTGTGGCAGCACTGCTGATCACCAGTGAGCAGAGAGCACACCATGGCCCGCAGTATGGGCAGCTGTCCAACCCAATGCCTGTGGTCAGGGTTGATGCCATCGCACAGGAAACAGGTAATTGCAGTTGGAGCCATTTTTGTTGTTGTTTAGATGTGACAGGTTGTGAAAGTCACCCTGTTACATTACCGTTGATGCTATCACACAGTAAACAGGTAATGGCAGTTTCGTTTTTTGTGACAGGTTGTGAAAGTCAGCCTAGTATACTACTGCCGATGCCATCGCACAAGAAATAGGTAATTGCAGTTGGAGCCATTTTGTGTTGTTGTGTTAGATGTGACAGGTTATGAAAGTCAGCCTAGTATACTACTGTTGCTGCCATCGCACAAGAAACAGGTAATTG
Source organism: Chlamydomonas sp. ICE-L (assembly GCA_013435795.1). Classification (NCBI taxonomy): domain Eukaryota; kingdom Viridiplantae; phylum Chlorophyta; class Chlorophyceae; order Chlamydomonadales; family Chlamydomonadaceae; genus Chlamydomonas; species Chlamydomonas sp. ICE-L. The sequence goes on from JACBWV010000839.1 coordinate 8,699,150, forward strand.
CAGTTGATTTTGATTTGTAGATAGAGGGGGAAATTGGCATAGTCAGACTGCCGGCATCATATTGGGAGTTTGGTTTGTTTGTCCTCGACACACACCTGATTTAATGTTTTTTTTTGCTTTGTGGGTGCTTTTTCTTTTTGTTTAAAGCACAGAGTCTCATACACCCTCGCGGTGTCAAGCAGACTTTAAAATGAAATGTAATGTAATGCAGTGTAAGGTAATGTAATATCATATCATGTGATGACATGATATATGTAAAGGGTGCATTTTGGCTGGGAGGGGTGCAGAAAAGGGTGCCGAAGACCCTCAAAATTTGTTGGCTTGGCTTGAAAGGGTGTATTCTGGGTGTATAAGGGTGCGGTAGGGGTACAGAAAAGGGTGCCGAAGACCCTCTCAATGTGCAGTGTCTGGGAGATCTTCAACCCTACACCCTAGACCCTGCTCCACAGGATGCCCTGTCCATTCCAAGCTGCAGAGACCAATCTGAGGGACCCTAAGCCCTTAACTCTAAAACCTACTCCACAGGATGACTTGTCAATTCCATCAAGGCAGTTGAGATCAATCTGAGGGACCCTAAACCCTAAAGCCTGGACTCTAAAACCTACTCCACAGGATGCCCTGTCAATGCCATCAAGGCAGCGGAGACCAATCTGAGGGACCCTTAAACCCTAGACCCTAAAGCCTGAAGTCTAAGACCAATCTGAGGGACCCTAAAACCTACAGCCTGAACTCTAAAACCTACTACACAGGATGCCCTGTCAACGCCATCAAACCTTCAGAGACCCTAAACCCTAAACCATGAACCCTGAACTCTAAAACCTACTCCACAGGATGCCCTGTCAATGCCATCAAGGCAGCGGAGACCAATCTGAGGGGCGCATTGAACCACGACACGACTACGCTTCCTATCCTGCATTCCCTACAGCTGTACTTGACGCAGCTGGGCTACAGTCCAGCACTGGGCATCAATCCCGCTGCTTGTACTGCCACCTCAGAGGAGGTCTTGCTGCTGCAGGAAATCATGCATCTAGTCACTCAGGTGCGCATTTCGGTATTAATGGGACACACACATGTGTGTGTGTGTGTGTCTGTGTCTTCCAGCCTAGCTCCACCCACTGCCCCACCACCCGCCCCTCCACCCACCTATCCATCCATCCGTCCGTCCCTTTGTCCATCCAGCCATCCGTCCCTCTGTCCATCCATTCATCCACCCATCTACCCTCTTGTCACCCAGGTGCGCTTTCCTATATAAATGGGACTGTTTTTTTCGTTCAGAAGAAGTGGAATATATTTTTTTTAAATGAAAAAGTGATTTGTTCGAGTTTACATTTTCCTGGTAATAATTATTTTACTGCCGAAGACGACGAGCAGCCAAATTGCTGGCTGAAGCTATGTAACCAAGTTCAAGTTCAAGTTCAAGTATAAATAGGACACACATGTGTGTGTGTTTTACAGCCTAGCTGTACTTGATGTAAGTGGGCATCAATCCCGCTTCTTGTACTGCCACCTCAGAGGAGGTCCTGCTGCTGAAGGAAATCATGCATCTAGTCACCCAGGTTTGCATGTCGGTATTCATGGGACACACACGTGTGTGTGTTTTACAGCCTTGCTCCACCCACCGATCCATCCACCCACCCCTACACCCACCTATCCATCAATTTTTCCCTATGTCCATCCATCCATCCATCTATCCATCCATCCATCCATCCATCCATCCATCCATCCATCCATCCATCCATCCATCCATCCATCCATCAACCCACCTGTTCCTCCATCCATTCATCCATCCATCCATCCATCCATCCATCCATCCATCCATCCATCCATCCATCTATCCACCCATCCATCTATCTATCCATCCATCTATCCATCAATCCATCCATCCATCCATCCATCCATCAACCCACCTCTTCCTCCATCCATCCATCCATCTATCCATCCATCCATCTATCCATCTATCCATCTATCCATCCATCTATCCATCCATCCATCCATCCATCCATCCATCCATCTATCCATCCATCCATCCATCTATCCGTCCATCCATCTATCCATCCATCCATCCATCCATCCATCCATCCATCCATCCATCCATCTATCCATCCATCCATCCATCCATCCATCTATCCATCCATCTATCCATCTACCATCCATCTATCCATCCATCTATCTATTGATCCACCCACCTCTCCCTCCCTCCCTCCATCCATCCATCTGTCCCTCTGTCTGTTCATCCATCTATCTATTGATCCACCCACCTCTCCCTCCCTCCATCCATCCATCAATCTGTCCCTCTGTCTGTTCATCCATCTATCTATTGATCCACCCACCTTTCCCTCCCTCCATCCATCCATCTGTCCCTCTTTCTGTCCATCCATCTATCTATTGATCCACCCACCTCTCCCTCCCTCCATCCATCCATCCATCTGTCCATCTTTCTGCCCATCCATCTATCTATTGATCCACCCACCTCTCCCTCCCTCCATCCATCCATCCATCTGTCCCTCTGTCTGTCCATCCATCTATCTATTGATCCACCCACCTATCCCTCCATCCATACATCCATCTGTCCCTCTGTTTGTCCATCCATCTATCCATCCATCTATCCGCAGATGGTGCTCTATCTAAATTCCATAAGCTCCCACCCATCAATCGCTGCTGCTGCTGCGGTGTATGTCCACCGCCTTCCCACTGGCCAGCTTCCTCTCTGCCCCCCTCCCCCCACACCCACCTACACACAAACACACCCCACCCTGGTGGTGCTCCATCCAGAGTCCATAAGCTTCTGCCCCTCAATGACTGCTGCTGCTGTGTATGTCCACCACCTTCCCACTGGCCAGCTTCCTCTCTGCCCCCCTCCCACCCACCCACCCACCCACCCACAAACACACCCAACCCAGGTGGTGCTCCATCCAGAGTCCATCAGCTTCTGCCCCTCAATCGCTGCTGTGGTCTACATCCACGGCCTACTCACTGGCCAACTTCCCCTTTGCCCCCCTCCCCCTCCACAAATGCCCCCCCCCCCCACCACCACCATCACCACCACCACACACACACACTCACCACCCCACCCGCACACACCCCCCACCCAGGTGGTGCTCCATCCAGAGTCCATAAGCTTCCGCCCCTCAATCGCTGCTGCTGCTGTGGTCTACGTGCACTGCCTTCCCACTGGCCAGCTTCTTCTTTGCCCCCTTCCACACACACGCACACACTCCCCACCCAGAGTCCATCAGCTTCTGCCCCTCAATCGCTGCTGTGGTCTACATCCACGGCCTACTCACTGGCCAACTTTCCCTTTGCCCCCCTCCCCCTCCACAAATGCCCCCCCCCCCCACCCCCACCCCACCCCACCCCACACGCACTCACCACCCCACACGCACACGCACCCCACCCAGGTGGTGCTCCATCCAGAGTCCATAAGCTTCCGCCCCTCAATCGCTGCTGCTGCTGTGGTCTATGTGCACCGCCTTCTCACTGGCCAGCTTCCTCTTTGGCCCAAAACCCTTACCACCATGACCGGCTATGTCAACCCGGAATTGCCTGAACTGGCCGCTGCAATCAAGATGACATTGAGGTGCGTAACAATTTCCACACAAGTCTTTTTACCGCCCTCAATGTAGCATAGACTCCACTGTTACATTTGCCTGAACTGGCCGCTGCGATTGAAATGACATTGAGGTGTGTAGTAGTGTCACATGAATCTTTTCGTTTTTAGCAAGTTTGAGCTACTAGTTTAGCCATAGCCATTGTCAAAACGCCTAAGTGCCAAGACTAGCGGGGGGGGGGGGGGGGGGGGGGGGACCCCCCCCCCCCCCCCCCCCCCCCCCGCCCCCCCCTGAAGCCCTTGTGTCTTGCTAAAATAACTCAATGTTAGTGCTTAGGTCAATAGAATGTCATGAGGAACACGAATCTGTACATAATAATGAAGTTCAGGGCTTCTTGGTGTGTAAAAGTGCGATTTTCAGAAAAAGTATTTTTTTGTCCGAGGCAGATTCGAACTCCCGACCTCATGTGTGGCTCTATGGTCCATGAGCGAAATGTAGCAAAACGACCAAGTGCCAAAGACACTATTTCACGGATTTGGATGCTTATATGTTTTCAAATGGATCGTTCAATTCACAAACACATGTTTCGAGCCCCGCTGCCGGAAGACGGCGGGTGGTTTCTCGAGTCCGACTTTAGGGCGGTGTTGTTTCACTGCTAGGACATGAGCCCTTTGTAATCTTTCTTTTTACATGTTTAACCTCGTATTGGTATACTTATCATTCGCAATGTTAGCTCAAGGCACCTTTAAGTTGAATCCTTACTTGTGAATTGTTACCTTTGGGCCCAAAATACCCCAAATTGTGTAGTTTTTTTGGCTTGTGATGCTAACGTGTGCTCTGATGATAATGTGGTTGAAGTAAATAAGATGCACAATTTTCATATAATAAACTATGTGTCCCCTTGCTTGGAGTAAGAAGAGTGCAACACCGTCAAATTAGCGATTTTGCGCTGTTATTACACCGCAAGCTAAATTACTATGCTTACATCTTGCTGAATCAACTCAATTTTAGTGCCAAGGTATATAGAATTTCGCAAGGAATCCGAATTTGTTATCATTTAGGTCAAAAAATGACGTCTGCAAAAAAGCGTTTTTTTCACCAAAATTCCGTACTTTGTATCGCAATTTGCTATGCTTATATGTTGGCCAAACAACAGGAAATTAGTGCTGAGTATCATAGAATTCAACAGAGAATTCGAATTTGTAATCAAATTGAGGTTTGGGGCATTTTTTTTCAAAAGTTTGTTTTGCTATTTTCTCACGATTTTGATTTTCTAATAATGAGCCAAATTGCCTTAGTGCCAAGGTGCAAAGTTTCGATTTTGCGAATTGCGATGCTTGGATGTGCTCGTGTGAGAATGTGACCTGGATGTATAATATGTATAATTGCTATTCGAAGTACAATGAGTGCTTAAATGTACTCATATAGGCATCATGTCGTGGCAAACAGCATCAAATGTCCGATTCTGTGCTATAATTCAGGGGGCCCTTAGGAAGTTTTTTTCACATACCTATGCCGGAAGTTTTTGTAATCAGCCTTACCCCCCCCCCCCCCCCCCCCCCCCCCAAAGGCCCATATCTCCTTCAAACATTATAATAAGGGGGTCAAAGTAGGGTCTATAATGATCCCCTCGACGAGCTCTCTCCATTTGTGGGTTTACATTTGGATTTGATCAAAGTTTGACAGCATGGTCAAGCAAACACCCTTTCCTAGTCCTGATTCTGAGCTGAGCTAGCTTGTGTTGGTGTTTGAGAATTTGAAGGTGGTGTTAAGCCTAAGTTGCATGCCCAAGTACCCTCCTTATACCCAAGAAGTTTGGGGAGGAAAGATTGAGTTCCTGGTTTGACCCAACCTTCACACTTGGTGTATTTAGAACCTGTGGAGGTCACTACTCAAGCACTACCACGACACATTTACTCATTCTCGAAAACATTCGCGGATTCAGAATGCTCTCGTCGAACCAGTTTCGTGGGTATGCTTAACTTCGTCAGATTCCGTCTGGTGAGGAAGTTACGAAGATATTTCCGAAACCGGCTCGACCCCTGAACGAGGATCTGCCAGCCTGGCAGGTGCCTCGACTTGGATCTAGACAGGATCTAGAGGATCACGCCTCCATATTTACTCGGTGTCGGAAATAAGGGTGGATTCGGAAAGATCTCGCCCAGCTTGTTTCATAGGTCTGCTTAATTTTAGCAGAGACCGAGTACTGAGGAAGTTTTGGCCTCTAACAGTCTTCACCAGAGGAAATTTCTGAAAGCCGTCGGACCCCCCCCCCCCCCTCTTTTTGAGGGGTCGATATCTACCCCACCCCGACACATTTTTCGACTTTTTCCGATGGTTCTGGGGATTACGACCCCTTCCGGCCCCGATTCCGGCATGCTGTACACGAGCAACTTCCTGAGGGCCCCCCGCTATAATTACACATTTTTTGCCTGGTCTTTTCGTACTTTGTACCGCACTTCACTCTACTTATATGTGGCCAAAACATGATTTCCGTAGTGCCACATCTCATAGAATTTCAAGGCGTTTCCGAATATGCAATTAAATGTAAATTTGGAGAACATTTTGGCAAAACCTTATTTTTGTCTTTTTCAAGGTGTGTTTTTGTACTTTGTACCGCCATTTACGATGCTTATATGTTGTCAAAACATGATTTAAAAAAAACAGGGGTTCTTAGAATTTCTAGGGGAACACGAGTATTAAATAAAATGATGTTTGGAGAATTGTGGAGAAAGTTTTTTTTACTAGACCCAGCTAGACCGTTTTTTTGTCGGTAATAAATCCCAGGCGATAATCCCTTCAAAAACAGAAATGTACCATTTCATGTTTTTTCGGGTATATGGCAGGAGTACCTTTAAATATGTTAGGAGTATCTTTATGTATAGCAGGAGTATCTTTAAATATAGAAGGAGTATCTTCAAATATGTAAGTAGTATATTTAAATATAGCAGGAGTATCTTTAAATATAGCAGGGGTATCTTTAAATATGGAAGTAGTATCTTTAAATATAGCAGGAGTATCTTTAAATATAGCAGGAGTATCTTTAAATATGGCAGGAGTATATTTATGTATATCAGGAGTAATTTCAAATATAGCAGGAGTTTTTGTAAACTGTAGCATGAAGTCAGTGCCCCGACTGGTAAAACTATTGTTTGGGGTTAAGTTCATCAGTTTTTTTTGTTATAGCCCCTCCTGCCATGGTTGGGCAAGTCCCTTTAGCCTATTTGGTACCCCTGGACTGTAACATGCATACATGCATACATACATACATGCATACATACATACATACATACATACATACATACATACATACATACATACATACATACATACATACATACATCTATATATATGTAGACATACAGAAATGCTCCACCAACGAATTTCTGACCGGCCATGACCGGCGACGTTTTTGAAATCAGTCGTTCTGGAGTTCACGCTGGCAAATTACGTAATAATGCCCCCCCCCCCCCCCCCCCCCCCCCCCCCCCGCGCACAAAAACATGGCCTTGATGAACGCGTATCGCCTTCAATTATCGCAATTTTCAAACTCGAGCAAATTTCAAACTTCGAGCAAATTTCGGCCCATCTCCTTCTCTTTCTTTCTTTCTTTCACGCACAACAATGTCGTCAACTTCCTACCGCATCATGATTCAAAGGGAATTCAAATAATTTCAATCCTTCGTCGACTTTGTTTGCTTCTACGCGAGCTTGAGCACCCATGGCACTCAGGCTCATCGTCTACAATTTGTTGCTCCTTGAGGCCACCATGGCGCACCAGCAGCCAATTCCAGGAGACAGAAGAGCACAGAACACTGCTACCCAGCGAGCAAGGCGAGCTCTTCCCAACGACGACCTGAGGAGTGATGCAAACCAGCGTCGACGATTACATGAAGCTATCATGCCTGGAAATGAGCGCCTGGCCGCTAACCAAACCAGGCGCGAGGCCTATGCTGAGGCTAATGCTGCCGGGCAATCCGCGCAGGCAGAAGCTCGTGCTGAAGCTCGAGCTGCTAATGCTGCAAGGCAGGCTGCGCAGGCAGAAGCTCGTGCTGGTACTGCTGCAAGGCAGGCTGCGCAGGCTCAAGCTCAAGCAGCTCGGCAGGCTGCGATGGCAGAAGCTCGTGATGGTAATGCTGCAAGGTAGGCTGCGCAGGCAGAAGCTCGTGCTGCTACTGCTGCAAGGCTTTCACCGCACATCCCATCTATGCAATCTCTTTGCCCCCGTTTACTATGACTTGCAGCCTGTTTCCAATTGAGGGTTAGACCGGGTTATGGAGCATAACCGTCCTGGGCAATCGGAAACACTCGAAAACTTGTACTTCGCTCGACCGACTTGTACACCATTTTCCGGCAAATTTTTATGACGTGCCGGTGCGGATCGGGGTTACCCTGTACCGTCCCCCCCCCACACGGTTAAGCATAACCCCGATCAGCCATGGTTCCACGCTGGCAATTAAACCCGCAGCGGTCACTTGCGGCCATCATGTGGAGTTGAGCGCGAGCGCTGCAATCTTATAGATTGCGCAGTCCCGCGCGACCCCTTCAATTCCCCAATCAAATCCATCCCTCCTCGCGTAGCCCCTTGGTCTCAGAAGCGTCAGAAGGATCTGGAAAGCATGAGATCAGGGGCAAATTCAGATTCGTGCGCAAATGCTATTTATCAGTAACGAGCAACGCACCTGATACAGATCTCGCTGCGTTTCCAGCTCATAATGGCGTCTCTTCCTATTTTCGGAAAGCAGAAGCTCCTGGGATATGGTAACGAAATGGAACAGGACGGGGCCCACGACTTGGAGCCAGAACATGAACTCGTCCATTGCGAGACGTTTAAAGACAAGAAAGGCAAGCCGGCGAGTAAATAATCCAACGCTTCCACGCTGTCGAACAGCTGATTTAACGATCACATAACCCAGATCTTCCCATAACCCAGATTTCAGGGACAATCGGAAACACTAAATTGTACAGCGGGGTTACGCGACAAGAAGCTGGCTAGAACACGGGTTACGAGTACTGCCGCACTACAGTTTGCGGGGTTATCCATAACCGTAACCTGGTCTTATGGAAACAGGCTGTTGGTGCAGTGTTTTTGCACGGTCAGGCAAGCGGTCAAAACTAGAAGAAAGCGGTCACTACTAGAAAGGGAAGCGGTCAAAACTAGAAGCCGGGTAGAGGTCAGTCACACCCGCGTAGAGGTCAGTCACACCCCCCAAGAAGTGACGACCGATAAAAACGCGACGACATCTACTCCCTGGTCACGAGTCCCCCAGTCACTCCCGGCGAGCCCAAGCCAACAAACCAATCTGCGTTTAGGGTACCCCCCATCATTTTTGCAAACACGGCCATCATTTGCAGTCCCAAAGCCACTTGGGGTATACGCACTGTGTTTTCTAAGTAGTTCGCGCACTCCCTAACGACAGCTCCCAACCGCTACTCCAATTTTCTGCGGTCGATTAGTAGCTCTCAGACCAACTGCCCCTTCTGCATATTGCAGAGTGCCTCGTGATTGCATGTTGATCTGCAGGACAGTAGGGTAACTTGCTAGTGCTCCGTCTGTAGTTGCCATCATAATCCGAATTGTTTGAGCATGCATCGACGATGATGAGAATTCGGATTCGTAGCTACTAATAGAGCATCACTCCCAGCCTGCAGCTCCATCCCTCTTTCCATGCATGCGACCAAATCCTCTCTCCGATTTTCCATCCATTGACGTTCCATGTTCCCCCCTTCGTATGTCAGCCAGCGTCTACCCCAACGGGAAAAAAGTGTTCTAGTTAGGGCCCAAAGTTTATTGAGCCCTTTAGCTTAATGGACCCCTTGACTCTTCGGTAGTGGTTAATGGGTAGTAAGTGGTTAGTAGCATCTATGCACTATCCTGGATAGTTAGAGCTTCTATAGATATTATGCACTCTTACAGAGCCCCATTATTGCTCTCAGTGTCATCAGTTTTAACTAAAACGTTGGCCAAGTTAACTATTTTGATTACATTTCCAATGGCCCCCTCCCACAAGTCTCTGGACACTGCTTTACAGCTAGACACTGAGGTGACTCCCTCCCTTCCTTTCAAACCTAACCCTTAGGGTGGATTCCCATTGGACTGGATGGGTAAAGTCGGTTGTAGTACTGGATGGGTCGGTATTTGTCGGTTGGGCCCTTTGGATGGGTCGTTGAGCTCTTTGGATGGTTCGTGCATCCGTACACGGCCACCCATCCAAAACGCACTCCCATTGCAAGCGACTGGATGGGTGCAGCAATACACGCATGTACCACCGGGAACCTTCGCAGGTACTTTCAATCAATAGTCGCAAGAAAAGACGGATCGATCGTCGACAGTTCAATTTCTTGCGCTGATCCATCCTAGATCCATCTATTCCTCTTCTCAAGACCGCACTCCGCGACCTGAAGTCATACCTCGCGGCGTCCATTTCTTTCTTTCAATCTTTCCACGCGATGTGCATGTCAGCCATGGAGCTATTCCGGCTCCTTTTCTTCATAATTATTCCTGCTGTAAACCATTCTCGATCGGGCGCCATAGCTTGCGCAGGCGCTGCTTGTTCTACGGTAACCTCTCTTCCGGGGAACGAGCATGAACGTCTAGCCACTACCGTGGCTATGATGCTCAAGAGTATTTACCCGCACTATTTTAGAGATTTCCATTCACTGTACTACGTGAAGCCACGCACTAAGGACCTCTGGCTGAACAACATGGTGGGGCTATGGAGTGAAGAAGAATTTCAGCAAAAATTAGGTCTAGACCAGACGAGGAAGCGGGAAATTGAGTTTGCGGAACAGTGTCCACAGCTGCAGTCTTGTATTGAGCGAGTTCGGCGTCCAATGCGGCATCGGTGGCATAATCCCACAAGCCTTCCGTCGCCATGTTGCAGAGCGATGAAAGACGAAAAAGAAAAGTAGAATGAAGAAGGGGCGTCGAATGGAGAAGAAATTGTTAGAATGTCCCAGATTCTGTCTTGCTCGAAGATGATCTGTGATCCAAAAGTTCGGAAACTCTTGGCTAATGGAACTAGCAGGTCGGTTGAAGAAAGCAATACGCGTCAGTTGCGCGACCGTCGCCGGATCAATGCCGGACTGTGCCGGAAGGAGCCGGATATTTTGCGACCCATCCAGAGCCATCCAACCCACACCTCGGTCGAGGGCCTGGATGGATTTTGGCTTTTGGATGGGTCGTCTGGATGGGTATTTCGTCAGTACATCCGTACAAATACGAAGCATCCAAAACCCCTATGGGAAGGTAAACACTGGATGGGTCGTCGGTTATCCGTACTTAACGTCCCATCCAGACCCATCCTGCCCCAATGGGAATCCACCCTTAGGGTGGATTTCCATAGGGCGTGGATGGGTGAAGTACTGGATGGGTCGCTAAATCGGTTTACTTTCGGTTACGCCTCGTGGATGGGTCATGGATGATTCGTGCATCCGTACGCAGTCGATCATCCAGTTCCCGCCAGTGGAAATGCGACATGGATGGTTCCGCAATGGCCGGGTGCCATAACTTGCGCTGGAGCTATTGCTGCACGGCAACTTGTCGTCAGGGGAATGATCGCCTGGCCATCCACTGTGGCTTTAATGCCGAAGAATGTAAGGAAGAAGAATGTCTCGGGTTTTCTGTTCCTCGAACCAGATCTGACGCAATTCGAAATCTCGGGAATTGAAACTAGCAGAGGGAGGTCACAGATTTCGAGAGGTCAAACCAGAAGATGGAATTGAAATTAGCTGAGGGAGGCCGCAGATTTCGGGAGGTCAAACTAGCAGAGAGAACTGGTATAGGCCACGGGGGTAGAGGCAGGTCGCTAGCAAGACCGGCGCCGGCCTGCGCCGGGATGCGCCGGAAAGTTTGCGACTCATCCAGACTCATCCAATCCACCCCTCGGTCGAAGGCATGGATGGATTTTGCCACCTGGATGGGTCTCGTGGATGGGTGTTTCGTCGGTACAATCCGTACAAATACGAATCATCCAGGGGCTCTGTGGAAATGTAAGGCCTGTATGGATCGTCGGTTGTTCGTACTTTTCGACCCATCCAGACCCATCCACGGCCTATGGAAATCCACCCATAGTCCCCGGGGGCCTAGTAATGAAACCTAAGTCTGATTTTGGCGGAGCCCCTCCTTCTGGGGACCGGAGCCCCCAGTGTTATCCATTTGTCCGTCCGACCATCCATCCATCCATCCATCCATCCGTCTGACCGCGATGAAGCCCGACACGTCAGCCAACGGTCTCGTAACTAACTCGCTTCCGTTGCCACCTGTCGCTCCGTCGCGATCACTCTCCGCCATTTTTAGCGTCGCAGGCGACGCTGCATAGAACTTGTCCCAACTGTGCCACTGCACGAGTAGAAGAAGCTGCAAGTTTGTAGCCTTGCAATCGCGCAGATCCCGGTGTTCTCGGTATGATCGGAATCTAAGCGTTCGAAACCTTGCTCAGATTCCGATCAACACCGGACAGGCGCAATTGCATAGCTACAAACCTGCAGCTGCTTCTTCTCGTGCGGTGCCCCAGTTGGGAAAACTTGGGCAACACTCGGAACAGGAAAAATCGCAGCGACGTATTTCACGATATTCAATACTACGAAAAGAGCTTGCATAGATGGCATAAGCGGTGCAAGCGCGAGAGTGTGCAGGGGGGCGGAATGGCCTGGGCGATCTGAACAAAGTCAAATTAATCGCAACAACTGGGTGCCAACCATGACGAATGTGATGAGATGGCATGGAGAAAGAGCGCATGCGTGAGATGAATGGTGGCAGCGTCGCAGGCGGAAGTGGATACATGCATTGGCTTCCCGCAGTTTCTGACTTGCGATGGATGCGATTCAAATTTTCTGCAAGCCCGATTGACCACATCACCTTCCGTTGTGCGCAGCGACAGGTCTCTTGATGCAGGGGAAAGATCTTGCAGAGACGCATGAGGAAAAGCTTGTAGGTAGACGGACTGTTGCGCTGCCGAAATCAGGTGGATGGACGCAGGCGGGAAAATGAGAATTCGGGCGGGATGCGCAACAAGAAGAATACGCAGGAGGCTTAGGTCGCATTAGGCAGCGTTCGCAGGAAGCTAAATAAGGCAGAAGTTTAAGAAGGAGGGATTGTAATAAAAGCGGGAATTGACTGGGCTGAAATTGACTGGGCTGGAATTGACTGAGCTGGAATTGGCTGGGCGGAAATTGGCCGGGCAGAACTTGGCTGGGCGGCAAGTCAGTTAAGTCGGTTACGCGATGACACCACCGCGACCACGACGACGACCTTCGCAAGTTCTTGGTAGGCTCAAAACATAGCCTGCATTTAAACCCCTATTTCTGCACGATTGAATCCCACAGCTGGAGTGAAGGTTATGAGGTAGGAAGAAGAAGAGTGTGTGTGAGAGAGTGTTGGTGATTGGGGGAAGGTGGGAGAAAGAGAGTGTGTGTGCATGGGGTGGGGTGAGGGACAGGGAGAGATTCGGGAAAGTAGGGGATACTGTGGGTTGGGGGTTGGGGTTTATAGGGGGGGGGGGGGGGGGGGGGGGGGGGGGGGGGGGGGGGGGGGGGGGGGGCACATGCAAGGGGCGTTACCTGTTCTGTAACCCACGCCAGACTAGCAACCATGACCTGGGTGGGTGGGTGGGGGTGGGGGGTGGCCACCAGCCACACAGGCCACTGTTATGCCCCAAACAGGTGTGGCCAAGGGCCAAACGGGCACCGTACTATAATTGGGGCGTGGTTGGTTGGTCTACGTGTGTGCAGGTGTGACCACCGGCCACACGGGCTACCGTACTAGTACATACATACATACATACATACATACATACATACATACATACATACATACATACATACATACATACATACATACATACAGGGTAGGAGTTGCATGGTCTGGATTGGGGAACAGATTGGCATCTTGCCTACCTACACTGCTTATGTGGGGGGGTTTGAACTAGAAACGCACCAATCCCCCAGGACACCATTCAATTTCCCTCGAGCTTTCAAGTTCCATCCTTCTATCTCGTCGCCTTTATTCGTATTCAGAACCATCAATCTCATAGCTACATCTTGTGTGATCCCCGCACCTACGCTGGTAATGTGGGGGGTCTTCGGACCCTTTTTATCTGGCTCATAAAGGTGCATATGGGTGGGACAGGTTCCGTTGGGGATCAGAAAAGGGTGCCGAAGACCACATAAACTTGAATTGCATCTTGCCTACCTACCTACCTACCTACCTACCTGAATACAGTCAACTCTACTCCTTCCATGAATTAGCATAGTCTGACGACAGTCGGCCTCATCACCCTTCTGTCTTGCCTTGACAGGCTGGCTAACCAATGACAGGCTGACTCATCACCCTTCTTGTCTTTCCGTGACAGGCTGGCTAACAATGGGCGAGGTGAAGCGGATGGCAGGCTGGCTAACCAATGACAGGCTGGCTAACCATGAGTGAGGTGAAGCGGATGCCAGGCTGGCTAACCATTGGTGAGGCATAGCGGATGCCAAGCTGGACTGGCTAACCATGGATGAGGTGAAGCAGATGCCAGGCTGGCTAACCAATGCCAGGCTGGCTAACCATGGATGAGGTGAAGCAGATGCCAGGCTGGCTAACTAAGGGCTTGGCAAAGCGGATGCTAGGCTGGCTAACCATGGGTGAGGCAAAGCGGATGCCAGGCTGGTTAACCAATGCCAGGCTGTCTAACCATGGGTGAGGTGAAGTGGATGCCAGGCTAGCTAACCAATGACGGGCTGGCGAACCATGGGCAAGGCGAACGGTGTTAGCCAGTAGCACCTTAAGTTCTCAGCTGTTGCCCTGCTAATGCGGCCAGGCCTCACTTGACGACCAGGCCTCACTTACGCAGACCACCACCACACACCCACCACCATCACACACACCAGGCCTCACTTACACTCCCCTCCTCAACCTGGTGACCCCATTGCTCAAGATACGAGATGCCTCCTTGGCCATGGACTTTTCAGTTCTCAGCTGTTAATAGAGCCAGGATAGCTGCTATCGGTGAGTCAATTGGATTGGATTGAGTTTCAGCAATCGATGACCAGGCCTCACTTACACACACCACCACCACCAAGTTCTGAGTTACAGCAATGCACTTTTGGGGGACTACGGCACCCTCCCACCATCAGGCCATCACCTCCCAACATCACAAACACCGCACACACACATACAGAACATAAATAATCAGGTTTGGTGGTGGTTGAGTGGTGGTTGTTCCACGATAAGTAGCCATGCCCAAGTTTAAGGGGAAGGGTAGTGGGAGAAGAAGGGATAGGAGATAAGGGGGGGGAGAAGGGGAGAAGGGGGGTTAAAGTCTACGGCACCCTTTTATTTTGATTATGAGGGTGCATTCTGGGTGGGAAGGGTGCCAAGCCAAGCCAACAATTTAATTTGGCTTATGAGGGTGCATTCTGGGTGGGAAGGGTGTTGTTAGGATGCAGAAAAGGGTGACGGACACCCCAAAAATTTGCAGTATATAGCCACTGTTTTTGGTGTGCGACACGTCGCCATTCCGTCGCTGCATAGCGGTACATGGGTCTGGCTAATCTAGTCAATAATGCCCCACGAACACCCCCATAAACACCCCCCCAATACCCCAATAGTCATAAAGTGATGAGAAGACAGGTAGAAACGCTCTATAATAGCATCAGACTCTACTCTAGAAACACACAAGATAGTTTGTTCTGTGCAACGTGCCGCAAATTGAGAGACTCAGTGCACCCCAGTGCAATGCACTGGCCCCCAGAGGCCCCCCAACTTGAGAGACTCAGTGCAACTCTAGTGCAATGCACTGGCCACCAGGGGCACCCAATTGAGAGGATCAGTGTGCAAATCTAGTCAATGACACTGGCCCCAGGGACCCCAAAATTGAGAGACTCAGTGCAACTCTAGTGCAATGCACTGGCCCCCAGGGGACCCCCAAATTGAGAGACTCAGTGCAACTCCACAGTGCAATGCACTGGCCCCCAGGGGCCCCCCAAATTGAGAGACTCAGTGCAACTCCACAGTGCAATGCACTGGCCCCCAAACCCTGCAGAGCACAAAGCGTTGAGCCTGCGGCGGTTGGGGGGCGGTTGAGCCTGCGGGGGTTGGGGGGGCATTTCTGACTCGTCTAGCCAGACTCATGCATCGCCATGCAGCAGGAGGATGGCGACGCGTGGTCGGGGGGAAAACAGTAGAAACTCTTTGTAGGACACCGCTAGCAGGCAGCAGCAAGACAATATACACATATTTGGAAGGATACAGAATAAGAAGCAGGATAGCTACCTAATGCCCCATGCAGAAGGTGGAGATGGAGCTAGGCCATCCTCAGGGCAAACGCTATAGGGTTTCCTTTTAGGTGGAGCCTGCGTCGCTGCCTAGGACTTGTTTCTTTCCTGGACCAAAGCAACGTCGACAACTAGGGTCTGGTTCCCTGATTCATTTTTGGGCTATGCATAGCAGCTTCTAGGCAGCTCCTTTCCCTGTTCTTGGGCCAAACTCAAAGCTGGCGAGTGCATCTGGAAGTTGACATTACGGACATTTCAAGTGCAATTGGACAGTTTGGCTAGACCCAGTGGTGGCTGTTGGAGCTGGCTGGAAGCTGCACGTACAGCCCAAAAATAAAAAATGAAAACAGAGGCCTGGTTATTGTCGCATAAAATGGATCTAGCCTTCCCTGGAGCTGGCTGGACCTAGCCTTCCCTGGACCTAGCCTTCCCTGGAGCTGGCTGGAAGCTGCCTCCTATAGCCCAAAAATGAAAACAGAGGCAAATGGTTATTGTCGCATAAATTAGACCTAGCCTTCCCTGTGCCAACATAAAACAAATACAATAATTAGTGTGCCTCATTACGAGGCGTGAGGTCCAGGGGGCCAGCCCGTTTGCTTGAAATGGGGCCAACACCAATTCACTGGTGAACCTAAGTATCAGAATGCATTCAAAAGATAGCTGGCAAAACAGGAGTATGCTTCATGATCGGAAGATTTATTGATTGAGGGATTCAGCGTCAACAAGTTCTATGCAGCGCGCTGCGAGCAAAAAATGGCGGAGAGTGATCGCGAGGTAGAGACAGGTGGCAACGGAAGCGAGTTAGTACGAACCGTTGGCTGACGGTCTGGGCGTAAGCAACGGTCAGATGGACAGACGACAAATGGGTAATGGGCACAATGGGGTCCCGCCCCCCAGAAGGGGGGGCTCCGCCAAAAACTTCAGTCCGTGTGTCCCTCTATCCGTTTCAAACTACTATTTCAGGTTTCAATTCAAATCACACAAAAACAGCATATTCTTTTCTACATAACAATTATAAGACTTATTTGCACAGGACAGATTCTCACAAGAGCTCATAGGAGCATCTCAATTGAAGAAAAGGAGCTAGTACCATCATTATAGAGCAACATCATGACCCCACACACACACCACACACACCACTTCCCACACCCAGCCCTCCCCCAGAGGAAGGTGCTCATGATCCAATTCATTGTTAATGATAACGCCTGGTGGGGCGTGGGCTTGTTACGGGAGCCCGTAGGACGAGGTGGGGAGCGGTTCCTATACATCATGACAAGAGCTACATCGCGGTTGACGACGCCTGCAAACGCCAAGAGCAAAACGAAGGGGGAACCAATCACTTCATGAAGGATGACGCGCAACACAGTTTTTGTTCGGTTCAGAAAGTGGTTGTTCAGTTCAGTTCAGAAAGTGGTGGTTCAATTTAGTTCAGTTCAGAAAGTGGTATTTCAGTTCAGTTCAGAAAGTGGTAGTTCAGTACAGTTCAGTTCAGAAAGTGGTAGTTCAGTACAGTTCAGTTCAGAAAGTGGTAGTTCAGTACAGTTCAGTTCAGAAAGTGGTAGTTCAGTACAGTTCAGTTCAGAAAGTGGTAGTTCAGTACAGTTCAGTTCAGGAAGTGGTAGTTCAGTTCAGTTCAGTTCAGAAAGTGGTAGTTCAGTTCAGTTCAGTTCAGAAAGTGGTTACCTGGCAGCTCCATGGGTTTAGACCTCCCCCCGAGCCAGAGTTCTAGTAGCTTTAGTAGGGCCACCCTGGGTTGTTCAGAGGGAAGCACCAGGATCAGGCTAGGTGGGGTGGAAATATTTCTGGCGTGCAGTCACTGCAAATTGGGGCGGTCAACAGCACCCTTTTATTGGGTTGCATTATGGGTGTAAAGGGTGCCATAGGGGGGCCGAGAGGTTGCATTATGGGTCAAAAGGGTGCCATAGGGGGGCTGAGATGTTGGTAAAGACCCCCAAATTTGCCGTGCATATCATATATATAGAGCCTTTCACACATGGAAGGGGCGGGGGTGATCAGGAATCATACACCTGTTATTAGAGGGTGGTGTCATGATATATATATGGGATGGGAGACTCGGCAAGAAAGCAAGATTTGAGTATATCTGCTGAGTGGAGCCTTACATAAGCCTTTGCCCAACTTTGGTCAGGGCGTACATGAGTA
Source organism: Chlamydomonas sp. ICE-L (assembly GCA_013435795.1). Lineage (NCBI taxonomy): Eukaryota > Viridiplantae > Chlorophyta > Chlorophyceae > Chlamydomonadales > Chlamydomonadaceae > Chlamydomonas > Chlamydomonas sp. ICE-L. Next base: position 8,717,116 of record JACBWV010000839.1, read on the forward strand.
GCTTGGAATACTTACAAGCAGCAAGAGTTGAGTATGATCTGGTGTAGCCCACTTCATATGCCTCAAAGTTTATCATTTTTTTTTTTTTTTTTTTTTTTTTTAGATTAAACACAAAATAAAATCGTTGATGTCCCGTCAGCGTGTTTTTTAGGAGGCCCCCCCTTTGGGGGGCGGGGAGGACCCCCAGGGTTACCCCGTGCCATTTGACTGACCGACCATCGACACTGAACACTGGCCCTAAAGGCCCCTGCTATGTCCGTAAACAATGGCTTAGGTCCGCTGCGCTAGATTCCCCACCGGTCGGGGGGGGCGGCAACACCCGCGTCGCTCCGATTCCGATAGACCAACACTTCCCTTCTGCCTATTTTCCGCGTTGCTTGCAACGCGCCTAGGGCTTGTTTCAAAATATTTTGAGACAGTATGGTTTACATAGTACAGGATTCATTTGCCTCCGCCACTTGTCAAAGTCAATGTCGCGGAGCATGGCAAAAGTGTCAAGGATGGTATTTTCATATGTGTGACTGTGACGGCTTCTAGTCCAGAGCAGGGCTTTGAAGCTGCTCCATTTATGGTGGATTGATGTGCCACCGCCAGTTGTCCTGTTTCGATGAATGGTTGACTGGTTGACCATTCATCTCGACAAAGCAGGTGCAGGGTTCAAATCCCCCGGTGCCCCTGACCGCGAACACCCCCCCCCCACCCACCGCTGCGCCGCACGTGTCAAACTGCAACTCACCCGAGGACTACGTCCAGTCAGGTAGGCCGCCCTTCTCTACCTCCAACATGGACTGGCTCCTTCATCCACACCTACCCAGGAGTTCTCTCTCCTGTATGCCACCGCCAGTGATCATCCCGCCAGGTTCATCCTCCAAAAAAGGTTGGCATGACGCGCCTTGATGGCAAAAATACTACAGAGTGATGCATGATCATTGAGGCAGGCAGTTGAATGGCTAAAGT
>JACBWV010000839.1:8723768-8808563 GCA_013435795.1 Chlamydomonas sp. ICE-L
AATGGTCCTACCCTTTTCCGTCCGCCCTCGCAATACAAGGGGCCCTGGGAGGAAGGGGCGAAAAGAGGGAAAGTGGACTCCTCCCCCCCCCCCCACAACCACCCCCCCCCCCCACCAAAACCATCCGTTTCCTCCTCATTCATCCCTCTCTCAATCCCCTTCCCAGAGCTTGCCCCCCGTACAATCAAAATCCTAGTGCAGTCAAACCACCCAACCCAATATAAACACCCCAACAATTATATTCCACTTCTACACAGGTGATTTCAGCAGCATCATACCTCTCCTCCCTCCCCCAACCCCCCCCCCCCCCCCCCCCCTCTCTCCCCCCCCTCCCCTCAAATCCTATTCAGTCCAACCCAACCCAACCCAATCTAACCACCCATCCATTATATCCACTTCTACACAGGTGATTTCAGCATCATCCTCCCTCGCTGCAAGTCACTCCAGGGACAAGTCATTCCAGGCACTAGGATTCCCTTGATGCCTGGCTTTCAATCTGGACCTCTGGAACCACGCCCCTGCCATTCTACGGCCAGAAAACTAGACCAGCGCAATGCATGTAAGTCCTAGGGCTTTTCCTTTTGGCATTTTCGTCAGCTTCTAGGCAGCTCCCGGAGCCAGCCAGTGTGCTACACTAGCAGGCCTCACTAGTAGGCCAGACACCTAGGCCAGCGCATCCCGTTTCGATGAATGGCTCAATTGTAGAGCTCATAAAAACAAGAAGGTGCAGGGTTCAAGTCCTTATAGGAGCGCTCAAGTGTTCGCGGTCGCTATCAACCGTGGTAGCTTTTTACAGGTCAACTTGTGGACCATTATCTACCACCGTTAGGCGAGGCTCCCTTAATACCACGCCCCACCAGGCGTTATCATTACTTTTTAGGCCAGCGCAGTGAATGTGAGGTCCAGTTTTATCCCTCTCCCTCTCCCTCTCCCTCTCCCATTCCCTCTCCCTCTCCCTCTCCCTCTCCCTCTCCCTCTCCCTCTCCCTCTCCCTCTCCCTCTCCCTCTGCCCCTGGTTAATTGTGAATGGTGTTTCTCAACGTCAACCCTGAACTCTTGTCCCCCACGCAGCTGCACCCACCTCCTCCATCTCCCCCCCCACCTCAACCCCCCACCCCGCCCCACCCCACCCCACTCCCACCCCAACCTCATCCCTCTATCCCCCCCCCCTCCCCCCCCCCCTCCCCCCCCATCCATCCACCCACCTTCTTCATCTCCCTCTCCCCCCCACCCACCCACCCCACCCCCACACACCACATCCACCCACCCACGTCCTCCGTCTACCCACCCACCACCCTCCTCCCTCCCTTCCGGTAGCCTTAGACGTACTTGATAGTGTGTGTGTGTGTGGGGGGGGGGAAGTCCCTCTCATCTATTTGAATAGTTCATAGGGATCCCTTGCTCCCACCCAGCTGCACCCACCCAGCCACCTCCTTCCTCCATCCCCCCCCCCTCCCCACCCCCACGCACCCACCCAGCTGCACCCACCCAGCCACCTCCTTCCTCCACCCCCCCCCCCCCCCACACACACACACACACCCTGCAGCCTTGGACGTACCAGGAAGCATGGGCTCTCTCGTCTCCTTGAATTATCAAGACATCTGGGAAACAGTTCCCACAACTTCGGCCAACCTCTCGTCGCATCAGACAAGTCTGTCCACCTTGGTCGAAAATCCTTGTATGGAGTGCACTACTGTTGATGAAAGAGAAGGCAGTGGTGATAATAATGCCAGTACAGGTGGTGCAGATCGCAACGTCAAAGTTCCGACCATTCAAAACTGAGGGGAGAGCTTAAACCCTGGGAACACTGAGCTACGGGAGCCGACCCTCATCAAGCCAATGTCGAGGTTCCACAGTCCAAGGAATAACTCAGCAAAAGGCCTCTCCCCGCTCAGCCCAGAAACCTCAGCATCAGTAGTAGGTCATGACGGTGGTGTAGTGCACAAGGCTGGGGTTGGCCAGCCCAAGCAGCCGGCCATGAAAAGGAATAGCTCAGCCACAGGGCTCTCTCGACTCAGCCTAGAAACCTCATCATCAGTAGGTCATGACGGTGGTGTAGTGCACCAGGCTGGGGTCAGCCAGCCCTAGCAGATGGCCATGAAAAGGAATAGCTCAGCCACAGGGCTCTCTCGACTCAGCCTAGAAACCTCATCATCAGTAGGTCATGACGGTGGTGTAGTTCACCAGGCTGGGGTCAGCCAGCCCAAGCAGATGGCCATGAAAAGGAATAGCTCAGCCACAGGGCTCTCTTGACTCAGCCTAGAAACCTCATCATCAGTAGGTCATGACGGTGGTGTAGTGCACCAGGCTGGGGTCAGCCAGCACAAGCAGATGGCCTTACATAGGTCAAACTCACTGCTAGGGCCCTCTCGACTCAGCCCACAAAACACACCATTGGTAGGGCATGCCGGTGGTGTGGTGCACCAGGCTGGGGTCGGCCAGCCGAAACAGAGGGTCATGCTTAGGTCAAACTCACTGATAGGGCCCTCTCGACTCAGCATCGAAAATTCATCATCAAAACAGATCCGCCCGCTGAGGATCGATCCCAACCCATCGGTCGGGTCGGCTGCAATCTCTCCACTCAGCCAAGCTAATGTTCTGGAGGCTCTCATGTCTGGGGAACTGTACGCCGGTGACTCCGGTGTAATACCTCGGGCTGGGGCCGGCGAGCCCAAGCAGGCCACCTTGCAGGGGATGGGCTCCTTGAAGAAAGACTCATCTGTCGCATCTTCTTCTTTATCCTTTCTATTCAGCCAAGCTAATGTCCTGGAAGCTCTCAAGTCCGGGGAACTGAATACAGGTGATCCTGGTGTGGAGCAGCGGTCTTTGGCCAGTCAGCCCAAGCAGTCCGTCTTGCAGGGGATGGCCACTTTGAAGCAAGACTCATCCGTCGCATCTTCTTCTTCTTCATCCTCTCTATTCAGCCAAGCTAATGTTCTGGAAGCTCTCAAGTCTGGGGAACTGTACACTGGTGATTCCGGTGTAGTACCGCGGTCTTTGGCCAGTCAGCCCATGCAGTCCGTCTTGCAGGGGATGGCCACTCTGAAGAAAGACTCATCCGTCGCTTCTTCTTCTTCCTCATCATCCCTAGCCAGCCGAGCTTTTTCCAGGCAGTCCCCCAAGTCTGGGAAACTGTCCCTTCATAGTTCTGGTGGGGTGCTCATGCCAACCAGGGATGGGGGATCAGGAATGTTGGATCACCTCTTCCAGGTGTGAATTAAATTTAATCTGGTGGGGCACCGATCAGGGATGGGGGATCAGGAATGTTGGATCACCTCTTCCAGGTGTGAATTTAATTTAATCTGGTGGGGCACAGATAAGGGATTTTGGATCAGGAATGTTGGATCACTTTTTCCAGGTGTGAATTGAATTTGATTTAGTTGAATTTGAATTTGAATTTGAATTTGAATTTTTCCAGGAATTCATTTTCAGGTGCGAATTGAATTGAAATGACTTTGATATAGTTGAATTGAATTAAATTGAATTGAATTGAATGGAATTGAATCTAGTGGGGTGCTCATGCCAATCAGGGATGTTGGATCATCTCTTCCAGGAGTTAATTGAACTTAAATTGAATTACCGAATTGAATTGAATTGAATTGAATTAATTGAAGTGCTAAATTGAATTGAATCACTTATAATTTGCAATATTTAATCTTCGTGTAAGATAGTGTAAGATAGTGTAAGATAGTGTAAGATAGTGTAAGATAGTGTAAGATAGTGTAAGATAGTGTAAGATAGTGTAAGATAGTGTAAGATTCTTATGTATTCGATCCTGATTATGAATGATTATCATTATGTTTGATTATCACCATGTATGATTCTTATGTATCTCATATGTATAATTCTCATTTTGTATGATTCTTATGTACGCACAATTATTATGTCTGATTCCTATGCATGATTCTAATTTTGTAAGATTTGTATATATGTGCAATTCTAATGTCTGATTCTTATGTAGGATTCTAATCACGTAGGATTTGTACGTACAATTCTTATGTAGGATTCTAATCATGTAGGATTTGTACGTACAATTCTTATGTAGGATTCTTATGATTGATTCTTATGTATGATTATAATTATGAAGGATTCGTATGTATAATTCTTATGTATGGTTCGTATGGTTGATTCTTATGTAAGATTCTAATTCTGAAGGATTCTTATGTAGGATTCTTATGTATGGTTCTGATTATGAAGGATTCTTATGTAGGATTCTTATGTATGGTTCTGATTATGAAGGATTCTTATGTAGGATTCTTATGTATGGTTCTGATTATGTAGGATTCTTATGTAGGATTCTTATGTATGGTTCTGGTTATGAAGGATTCTTATGTAGGATTCTTATGTATGGTTCTGATTATGAAGGATTCTTATGTAGGATTCTTATGTATGGTTCTGATTATGTGGGATTCTTATGTAGGATTCTTATGTATGGTTCTGATTATGAAGGATTCTTATGTAGGATTCTTATGCATGGTTCTGATTATGAAGGATTCTTATGTAGGATTCTTATGCATGGTTCTGATTATGAAGGATTCTTATGTAGGATTCTTATGTATGGTTCTGATTATGAAGGATTCTTATGTAGGATTTTTATGTATGGTTCTGATTATGTATGATTCTTATGTAGGATTCTTATGTATGGTTCTGATGATGAAGGATTCTCATGTAGGATTCTTATGTATGGTTCTGATTATGAAGGATTCTTATGTAGGATTCTTATGCATGGTTCTGATTATGTAGGATTCTTATGTAGGATTCTTATGTAGGATTCTTATGTAGGATTCTGATTATGAAGGATTCTTATGTAGGATTCTTATGTAGGATTCTTATGTATGATTCTAAATATGAAGGATTCTTATGTAGGATTCTTATGTATGGTTCTGATTATGAAGGATTCTTATGTAGGATTCTTATGTATGGTTCTGATTATGAGGATCTTATGTAGGATCTTATGTATGGTTCTGATTATGAAGGATTCTTATGTAGGATTCTTATGTATGGTTCTGATTATGTATGATTCTTATGTAGGATTCTTATGTATGGTTCTGATTATGAAGGATTCTCATGTAGGATTCTTATGTATGGTTCTGATTATGAAGGATTCTTATGTAGGATTCTTATGCATGGTTCTGATTATGTAGGATTCTTATGTATGATTCTAATTATGAAGGATTCTTATGTAGGATTCTTATGTATGGTTCTGATTATGAAGGATTCTTATGTAGGATTCTTATGTATGGTTCTGATTATGAAGGATTCTTATGTAGGATTCTTATGTATGGTTCTGATTATGAAGGATTCTTATGTAGGATTCTTATGTATGGTTCTGATTATGAAGGATTCTTATGTAGGATTCTTATGTATGGTTCTGATTATGTAGGATTCTTATGTAGGATTCTTATGTATGGTTCTGATTATGAAGGATTCTTATGTAGGATTCTTATGTATGGTTCTGATTATGAAGGATTCTTATGTAGGATTCTTATGTATGGTTCTGATTATGAAGGATTCTTATGTAGGATTCTTATGTATGGTTCTGATTATGTATGATTCTTATGTAGGATTCTTATGTATGGTTCTGATTATGTAGGATTTGTATGTACAATTCTTATGTATGGTTCTGATTATATAGGATTTTAATGTAGGATTCTTATGTAGGATTCTTATGTATGGTTCTGATTATGAAGGATTCGATTGTACAATTCTTATGTATGGTTCTGATTATGTAGGATTCGTATGTACGATTCTTATGTATGATGCTCATGTATGATTCTTGTGTGCAATTTGTATGCACGATTATTATGTCTGATTCTTGTGTATGGTTCTGCTCTTTTATTTACATTTTATTTATTTGGGTCGGTTTTCAATACACACACTCATCACTCCCGCCTTGGTCTTATGTCCTGAGCTGTTCAGAACTTAAATTGAATAACCAAATCGAATTGATTTGCTTCATCGAATTGAATCACTGCTAATTTTCACTAATGAATCAAATAATGTTATATTGTATTATACCCTGATGAGCAGCAGTAATCCCGCATACACACCCTCATCACTCCCACCTTTGTCTTCTGTACTGAGCAGCGACAATCCCGCAGCAATATGTACGACACTTTGGTGGCTTCTGACCTGAGCTGGATTCTGCACCGCTTGGTAGATCTTCCGGAGGAAAACACACATGTAGAGATGGACGGATATGATCTGGCCTTTGACCTAACAGGTGTGTGTAGGGCAGGGTAGGGGGGGGCAGGCAGGGAGGGGTAACCGGTTACCCCTAAACCCCAACCCCCCTAAACCCTAAAACCTAAACCCTGGACTCTAATCCCTAAACCCTAAACTCCTATCCCCCCACCCCCGGGCTGGAAAAGTCCAGTCTTGCTTGCCCCTACCGGCAGACAGAGCAGAGCAGGGCAAGGAATGGGGGGTCAGGCAGTGCAGGGTGGGCTACAGGGCAGGGCAGGGGGGCTGCAAGGCAGGGGGGGGGGGGCAGGCAGAGCAGGGCAGGGCAAGGAGGGGGGGGGGGGGGGGGGGGGGGGGGGGGCGGCAGAGCAGGGTAGGGCATGGGGGGCTACTGGGCAGGGCAGGGCAGGGCAAGGGGGTAAGGCAGGGCAGGGGAGGCTGCAGGGTAGGGCAGGGGGGGGCAGGCAGGGCAAGGCAGGGGGGGCTGCAGGGCAGGGCAGGGCAAGGGAGAGTCAGGCAGGGCAGGGCAGGGGGGACTGCAGGGCAGGGCAGGGCAGGGCAGGGCAGGGCAGGGCAGGGCAGGGGGGGGGCTGCAGGGCAGGGCAGGGGAGGCTGCAGGGTAGGGCAGGGGGGGGCAGGCAGGGCAAGGCAGGTGGGGCTGCAGGGCAGGGCAGGGCAAGGGGGTCAGGCAGGGCAGGGGAGGCTGCAGGGTAGGGCAGAGGGGGGGCAGGCAGGGTAGGGCAGGGGGGGGGGCAGGCAGGGCAAGGCAGGTGGGGCTGCAGGGCAGGGCAGGGCAGGGCAAGGGGGTCAGGCAGGGCAGGGGAGGCTGCAGGGTAGGGCAGGGGGGGGCAGGCAGGGTAGGGCAGCGGGGGGCAGGCAGGGCAAGGCAGGGGGGGACTGCAGGGCAGGGCAGGGCGAGGGAGAGTCAGGCAGGGCAGGGCAAGGGGGGGCTGCAGGGCAGGGCAGGGCAGGGCAGGGGGGGGGCAGGCAGGGCAAGGCAGGGGGGGCTGCAGGGCAGGGCAGGGGGGGGCAGGCAGGGCAGGGGGGAACAGGCACCCTATGGCTATCTGCACCTAATTAACACCCTAGGTGTGTTTAAGCCTGGAAGGTTGGGCCCTCTTAAAAACATATTTAAATCTAGGGTACATTCTCTCTCTTGCTACTGCTGACTTCATCCCTTCTCTATCCGGATGGGGGAAGCAAGACCGGACTTTTCCAGCCCGGGGGTGACCAGTTACCCCTAAACTCTAACCCCCATAAACCCTGAACCCTAAAACCTAAACCCCAACCCCCCCCAAAACCTTAACCCCCACCCCTGGGCTGGAAAAGTCCGGTCTAGCTTCCCCCTACCTCTCTGTCCACTCCTCCCTGCTGGTGTTGACTTTTAATTGTATCCAATCCTTCTTGCTGCATTGTACCTAATCTTTCTCCCCTTTCGCTATGCACTCCTCTCTCCTGTTGATACATTACCTCTAGGGTATGTATGTGTATGTTACAGTCCAGGGGGAGGCCAAATATGCTAAATAGGCCAAATAGGCTAAAGGGACTTGCCCAACCGTAGTACGAAGGGCTTCAAAAGAAAAAGCACTGATGAACTGAACCCCAAACAATCGTTTTACCGACGGGGGCCCTGAGTTAATGCTACAATAACTCTAGGGTGCATCCTAAACATGTTGATCACCTCTTAATAGGGTGGTAACTTGCTGCAGACAGCCTTGGGGGCTGTGCAGAGAAGGGCAAGGGTAGTGCAGGTGTTAGGCTAGTGCTAAGTAGACTGTACGTGATGATAGCCTCTTTCAGTGATATACATTGGTCTAGTGGTAGACTAAATAATTTTAAGAATGGAGAGTTGGGGGTTCTACTCCCCCTTCGGTCGCTCTTGGCGTTGCAGGTCGTCGTCAACCGCGATGGTAGCTTGTCCAGTTCAGGTAGGAGACCGCTCCCCACCCGCGCACGACGGGCTCCCTTAACACCACGCCCCACCATGCGTTATCATTACCTTTTTGTACGTGATGATTCCTTACCGCCAATTTTTTTCAGAATGGAATCCGCGAGGAGTGGTTTTTTGAGTCGCGAGAGGTTCTCACTCCAGTACCGCCCCATGGCGTACTGCCCCCCACCCACCCACCCACCCACACCTACCCAAGCAAAACAAAACAAACCACCATCTGACCATAGGATGCACGGGCTCCATTATCTACATGGCTCCCGTAGTACGCCAGTACCGCCCCACCCCACCCCACCCATCCCACCCCACCCCACCCACACCCACACCCACACCTACCCAAACAAAACAAAACAAACCACCATCTGCCCATAGGATGCACGGGCTCTATCTTCTATATGGCTCCCGAAGTACGCCTACGCCAACCTTACAATGAGAAGGCAGACGTGTTCAGGTATGTTGAACTTGAAACATAATGTTTGCTCTATCTTCTACTTGGCTCCCGAAGTACGCTGGTACCACCCGACGGTGTACTGCCCCCCCCACCCCCCCCCACCCCCCCTACACACACACGCACACACGAACACCTCTACTCTAACCAAAACCAAACAAATGACCATCCCCTGCGCCAACCTTACAATGCGAAGGCAGACGTGATCAGGTTTGGTGAGATGTGAAACAGAATGTTTGGGAAAAAACAACCCAACCCAACCCAAACCAAACCAAACCAAACCAAACCAAACCAAACCAAACCAAACCAAACCAAACCAAACCAAACCAAACCAAACCAAAACCAAGACCAAACCAAACAAACCCAAACACAACCCAACCCAACCAACCCAAACCAAGCAACAACGCACACCCAACCATAAACACACCCAAATGAAAAACACCAGAGCAGCCCCAATCCCAAACAAGCCCAGCCCAACACCAACCCAACCCAACGCAACCGAAGAAAACGAAACGACCAACCCAAATCCAAACACCACCCAACCACAACCCAACCCAAACCGACTCTCAACCCAAACTCCAACCAAACCAGCGCAGGCACATGTCGAAGCCCAACCCAAAACCCAGGCCCAGCCCAACCCAAACCAACCAAACCAACCAAACAAACCAACCAACCCAACCCACCCAACCCAACCGCCCAACCCACCCCAACCCAACCCAAACCCAGCCCCACCACCCAGCCCAACCAACCACACTAACCCCAACCAAAAGCCCAGCCCAAACTAACCCAGCTCGCCCAACCCAGCAGCCCAAACCAACCCAAACCAACCCAACCCAACCTAACCCAACCCAACCCAACCCCATCAAACCAACCAACCCAACCCAAGCCAAGCCAAGCCAACCCAACCAACCCAACCAACCAAGCAAAACCCAGCCAAACCCCACCCAGACCAACCCAACCCAAACTAAACCAACCAAAGCCCAGCCAAACCTAACCCAGTCGCCCACCAGACACAGCCCCTAACCCCAAACCAACCCAAAACCCAACTCTTAAACCAACCCAACCCCAACCCAACCCAAACCCAAACCAACCCCAAGCCCAAACCCAACCCAACCCAAACCAACCCAACACAGCTCCGCCCACACCCCCCAACCCAGCCAAGCCAGCCCAGCCCACCCAGCCCAACCCAAACAAACCACCCAGCCAGCCCAACCCAGCCCAGCCCCACCCAACCCATCCCCATCCAATCCCAGCCCTCCCCATCCCATACCATCCCCATCCCAACCCAACACACCCAACCCAACCAAACCACAACCCAAACCAACCCAACCCAGCTCAGCCCACCCACCAGCTCAGCCCAACAACCCAGCCCAGCCCAGCCCAAGCCCAGACAGCCCAAAAAAAAAACAAAACAACACAACCCAACCAACCAAACTCAACCCAAACCAACCAACCCAACACAAACCAAAACCCAACTAAACCAACCCAGCCCAAAACCCAAAACCAGCTTAGCCAACCAATATCAACCCAAACCAGCCCAGCCCAACCAAAACACAACCAAAACAACCCAAATACACAACCACAAAACAAAAAACACACCCAAACCAAACCCAAACCACAACTAAACCCAACCCAGAACAACCAAACCAGATCAGCCCAACCCAACCCAACCCAAAACCACCCACCCAACCCAACCAACCCAGCCCAACCCAAAACAACCAGCCCAACCCAACCCAACCCCAGCCCAAACCACCAACAAACCCCCCCAAACCCACCCAAACCAACCAACCCAACCAAACCACAGCTAAGCCCAACCCAACAAAAACCAACCCAACCCAACCCAACCCAACCCAACCCGACCCAACCCCCTCTGCTAGCCATACCACAAGAGGGCCGACTTGTTCAGGAATGGGGCAGGGTTTGGGTTTAGTCAAATTGCAAATGGATAGGGACTAAACATCGCATTCAGTAAGTAAAATACTTCAGTTTTAGGGTTTAGGGTTCAGGTGGTTGGGCAGCCACTTCTGGCCGCTGATCTGCTGGATGTCCACCGCCAAAGGCAGCGAAAGTTACCTTGGAAATTGATAGGTATTATAGCAATTCAGGTGATAAACTGGACAAAGCGTTTCCGCGAGAACTCGTACTTCGTCGAGAATTTTGGCCTGGAAATCCGAGAACTCTCGACAATTTGGCCTGGAATTCTCAACAATTCTCGACAAAGTACGAAACGTTTGTCTAGTTCATCCCCTGAATTGCCATAACTCATCGCAATTGGTGGTTGCCCCCTGTGCAAGTGAGCAGGCTGGCCCCCTCAATCTCACGCCTCGTCACAAGGCGTAACATTTATGTATATATCAAGCACTGCATTCTTGGTATTCAATTAGATATGTCTGCTGTTGGAGGTCAGGGTAGGGCCGGACAGGGTGAAGGGACTTGCCCAACCATGATATCAGGAGGGGCTGAAACGGATCAGTTATATGCAGCGTCGCATGCGAGTTTTGGTGGAGAGTGATCGCGACGGAGCGACAGATGGCAATGGAAGCGAGTTACGAGAGTGTTAGCTGACGTGTCAGGCTTCATCGCTGTCAGTTGGTCGGTTGGTCGGTCGGTTGGTCGGACGGACAAATGGGTTAACATGGGAGCTCCCGCCCCCTTGAAGAGGGGGCTCCGCCAAAAAACAACTGATGAACTGAACCCCAAAAAATCATCTAACCAATGGGGGTCCTGAGGTTGTGCTAATGTTGGTCGGTTGTTCAAAAAAAATCGTTTCTCGCCTCTTTTTTTAGTAATGAAAGGATTTTCACCCCAGGAGGTGGGTCTCCCGACACAAGACAGCGACACTGAGGATTCAGTTTGAATGGCATTGTCACTCCTACAAAAGATTAGGCATCACCAAAGTAGTGGTATGATAATGCCTGGTGGGGCGTAGTATTAAGGGAGCCCCATCTTACGGCGACAGGGAGCGGGCTGCTACTTTACCTGGACAAAGCTACCATGGCGGTTGACAGCGACCGCGAACACTTAAGCGCACCCGTGGGGATTCGAACCAGGCACCTACATCATTTAAGTCGCTCTGCCATTGAGCCATTCGTTGAACGGGCCTCACCAAAGTAGTGCTTAGATCCATGATTATAAATTTCAAAAGCAATCATTGTATTTGCTTCATATGTATGCATGTATGTATGTATGTATGTGTGTATGTATGTATGTATGTATGTATGTATTTATGTATGTATGTATGTATGTATGTATGTATGTATGTAAGTAAGTATGTACTAGTACATTGCCCGTGTGGCCGGAGGCCACCCCCCACCCCGCCCACCCAGGTCCTGGGTCCTGTTCTGGCCTGGGTTACATAACATGCAACGCCCTTGAACGTACACCCTCCCCCCCCCCTTACTCACATGCACACAGGCAAGATATTTCCCCCTTTGCAAAATATCGAACACATGCCTTCTTCCTTTCCCTACTATAAATATACCCCCCCACCCCCAGCCCCTAGGACCCACATGATCCTTGTTTCCCCCTAAATCTTCCTGCCCCCCATCCCCACCCCCTTGACACACTATGTTTATCCCCCTTGCACCCCACCTAACCCCCAGTCATCTCCTCACCACCAATATACCCCCCTACCGCCCAGCCATCTCCACACCACCCAAATTTACCCCCACACCACCCAGTCATTTCCCCTAGTACGGTAGCCCGTGTGGCTGTTGGCCACTTCACCAGCCCCCCTCTCCCCTCCCTCCTTGTTCACCTCTCCCTCTCTCGTCCCCCCCCACCCCCCCTCCCTCGTTTCTGTCTCCTATCATTCTTTACTTCTCCTTCACCCTCCATCCATCTCCCCCCCTTCTGTGTTTTCTTTCTCCTAACCTCCTTGACTTCCCCTTGACTCTTGACCCTACCTTCATGTCTCCCTTTTCCCACTGTCCCCCATCCTACCCCATATGCATAGGGCAGGGCTGGGAAAGATTTAGCGCTAAGCCACTGACCAGCCGGATTCGAGAAAGGATTGTAAGATTGCGATTAATTCAGTCCAGTTCCGAGTGACGCAGAAAGCGAACGAATCATCAATTCGAATTTTTCTGGAGGCTCGCTGGCCCTCTCCTTTCATTTGCGAATGAGGCCCACGGATGGAGGAGTCAAATCGGCTTGTGGAGATTCATTCTCAATTCGCCTGAAGGATCCCCTGAAGCTGTTGATGTTTCTAACATGCTTGACTTGTAAATCTGATAACGATAACAAACTGCTTGCTGGGCAGAAAAGCACAGGAGCGGCAACACAGGAAGCTGACAAATCTTGAGTTTGTGAAGTGAGGTCGTAGCCTACAACTCTGCAAGTTGCAGGTAGACGGAAGCATGATGAAGGTCTGAAGTGGCGCTCATGATAGAACGAGCGCTGAGGATGAATGTGCTCTCAGAACGAATGAGCGCTGAGGAGAGAATGAGCGCATGGATAAGCGCTCAGCAGTGAGCGATCAGAGTAGATTGAGCGCCGAGATTGAAGTTGCCCTGACAAAAATTTGCTGAAGAGATTTTGAATATTGCAGTACATTACTAAAGTTGTCCGTGTACACCCTAGGGTGCACCCTCTGTGCCTCAGCCACGCGCCTCTTCCAAGATACGCTATTATTATAATCCGCTAATTCAGCCGATAGCCAGGGTGGGTAGTTGGGTGATTCGCTATTAGTAACCCGTTAATTTAAGCCAGCTAGCGTCGGCACGAAAAGTCCGCGAAACTTTTCTCAGAAATCCATGTATGTCTACATATATATAGATGTATGTATGTATGTATGTATGTATGTATGTATGTATGCATGTATGTATGTATGTATGTATGTATGTATGTATGTTACAGTCCAGGGCTGATAGGAAGGGCTTAAAAATAACTAACCATTTGTTTGGCCAACTGTGAAAGGAAGGTCTTAAAAAAACAAATGTTTGCCCAAATAAGTGCTTGGATAAGTTAGCATCAATTTCAAAATTTGTTTTGAAACACAGATTTTCAAACACAGATTTTGAACACAATGTTTTGAGGGTCTGTTCTGTTGCAATCATAGATTGTGGCTCATGAAAAGTTTATTTTGAAAACAATTGCGTATAACAACGCAGATTGTGGCTCATGAAAACTTGCTTTTGAAAACAATTACATCTAATAAAGTAGATTGTGGCTCATGAAACTGAGCTTTTGAAAACAATTGCGTCTAATAACGTGGATTGTGGCTAATGGAAATTATGTTTTGAAAACAATTACATTTAATAATGTAGATTGTGGCTCATGAATAGAAGCTTTTGAAAGCAATTACATCTAATAACGTAGATAGTGGCTCATGAAAACTAGCTTTTGAAAACAATTGCGTCTAATAACATGGATTGTGGCTCATGAAACGTAGCTTTTGAAAACTATTGTGTCTAATAGCGTGGATTGTGACTAATGGAAACTATATTTTGAAAACAATTACATTTAATAACGTGGATTTCGAAGTTCCCTTGAGCAATGGAGGGGGGAAGCTAGCCCGGGGTTTGCCAGCCCGGGGGTAGCCTGTTACCCCTAAACCCTAACCCCCCTAACCCCTAAACCCCCACCCCCGGGCTGGCAAACACCAGGCTAGCTTCCCCCCACCTTGAACAACCCTGGTACTGAGGTTTGAGGAATGAGATGAAATTGCTTATTGCGAACTGAACATCTGATCATTGTAATGTAGCTATATATAAGTATATGATGTTATATCCAACAAAAGTAACGTCCTATTGCACACATACATACATACATACATACATACATACATACATACATACATACATACTTACGTACATACATACATACATGCATGCATGCCCATTCATACATACATGCATGCCCATTCATACATACATACACATTCATACATATGTACACATATTGACAAAGCCCACGTGTTGCATGCCACCCACAGTTTTGCAATGGTCATGTATGAATGGTTCTCCTGCTCCCTCCTGGCCATGACATTTGCTGCAACCTCAGCCAAGCCATATGCCGCAGCCAAACGGTATTCCAAGGTAAGCTTTTTATATATATATATATATATTTTTTTTTTATTTTTTTTTTTTTATACTAGTACGGTAGCCCGTGTGCCCCCCACCCCCCACCCCCCACCCCACCCACCCACCCACCCACCCACCCAGGTCATGGGTCCTGGTCTGGTCTGGGTTACATAACGGGTACCCCCTCCCCCCTCTTCCTTACACACAGGCAAGATATCAGCCATCTCCGCCGACGATCCCCTCCCTCTCCCCCTGCACCCACTGACGTACACCTCTTCTCCCAACCTATTCCCCTTCTGCTTCAGCTGTGGCCTCCCACCCTCACCCATACACACATACCCCCCCCCCCCCCCCCCCCCCCCCCCCCCCCCCTCCTCCATCTATCACAGTGTCCTCTACTTCCCCTGACCTCTTCCTACCCCTCACTCCTCCCCATCCACAAACACTCTCTTTCTCTCACCTTCCCCCCCACCACCCTCCCTTCCCCCAACCACCACTACGCACACACCCTTTCCTTCTCCCTACCCCATACCCTTCACTCCAGCTGTGGGTTTCAATCGTATAGAAAGAGAGGTGGGCTGTGCTTTGAATCTACGAACAACTTGCGAACGCTCAGATTTCGCTCTTCCCGTGAACACCGGACTGGCGCAAAGGCAAAGCTCCAAATTGTAGCTTCTTCTTATCGTGCAGTGCCCCAGTCGATACTCGGTCAACACTTGTAACAGCAAAAATCGCAGCAACGTATTTCACGATATTTGATACAACGAAAAGAGCTTGCAAAGATGGGATGAGAGGTGCAAGCACGAGAGTGTGCAGGGGGCCGGAATGGCCATGGCGATCTGAACTAAGTCAAATAATCGCAACAATTGGGTGCCAACCATGACGGATGCGTGAAATGAATGGTGGCAACGATTGCAGGCGGAGAAAAAAAGCATGGCGATATGAAGGTCTGGCTTGATTATGAGCCTGGGATAACTCCTGAGGTTGGCAGCATACTCTTCACGCATGGCTTGGTTAGTAGCATCTGCTAAACGTCAACGCTGGTTTGCACAGGCTTCGCGCCTGGTTTGGTTAGCTGCCTGGCGTTCATCTGCAGTCATTGCAGCTCCCGTGGTAGCATAGGCTTCGCGCCTGGTTTGGTTAGCTGCCTGGCATTCATCTGCAGGCATTGCAGCCCCCATGGTAGCACGGGCTAAATATCGACGCTGGTTGTCATGGCCCCTCTCCTCGTCGGTCCGAAGAGCTCGCTTTGCACTCTGACTGGCTGTGTTTTCTGCTCTCCTGTCATGGTGGTGTAGCATGGTGGCACGAAGAAGCAATAGGTTATATACCATCAGTCTTAGCGCCATATTTGCTTCAGATAGCTGAAAATCGAACAAACTTGAAGGATTGATTTTTATTTAGGCATGGTACCAAAAGCAGATCAGGACAACGAAACAATTGCAATCGCTCAGAATAAATCAGCGCTCCCAAATATGACGAGCGTCCAGTGTAGCAGATTTATTTATTTATTTATCTCACCTGCGCCAGACTCTACTATTTCTACTATTTCCTCATTTATCCGTGCCACTGTTTTTTTGTGCGCCGTGTCGTTATTTTGTCGCTGCATGGCGGTGCATGGGTCCGAATAAATGAGTCAGACATGCCTGGATACCAGATCGCTGGGGGAAAAACAGTCAGAAATGCCTGGATACCAGATCGCTGGGGGAAAAACAAATCCGTGATGAGAAAAAATTGAACCTTGGCAGGAGTCCGTGGTTACCCTGCCCCGCATATATCAGTACGTCGGCGTGGCGTACCACGTGGAACTGACAGAAAATCGTACAGTACTGCAATTGTCCGGGTTTTTCACCCATTACCTCAAGTCCAAAGATAAAGTTTTTTGCTAATAAGTTACCTAATCACATCAGTTCAACATATAAATACTCAGAGTTGGGTTCTCTCAGGTTGTGGGAAGCAGGCAAAGCAAAACATGTGATTTTTTTCACTATGGGGCTCCATAAGTCGGTACAGATTTTACGTAGAAGTGGAACGGAGCCTATCGCTATCAAAAACAAGTTTTCGTAAAATAGAAGTAGGTAGCCCTATTGTGCAAATCTTTCCTCATAAGTAATTGTTACATCAGGTTTTAGATGGCAGTACATGAGCAGTACGGGTGAATATGGACCCACAAAATACTGATTATTTACATATTGTGGGTGCCCTAAGTGTGGTACAACGCTGCACAAGCTGAATTGTTTCATTTGGGGTCTTAGATTTGCTTCGTAGCACGAAGATTACCTTTTTTTTTTTTGAAAATTCAAAATTCAAATTTATTTTCAAAATATATTCAAAAAACAACTTAGTTTTCAACTTAGTTTTAAACATCCACATCTGAAGTTAGTTTTTGATTTGGGAAAGGGGGGTGAAATCTCAAGTTGGGAGGTGGGATTGGGAGGTGATCAGGTGAATTTTCGAGTTGTACTGCTATCTCAGTAAATTCCGAGGCCAAGGCTGAAGCACAGCCTCCGACCTTGTGGTAGGGGTTTGATAAGTCTTTCGTCCCGCGGTAACATGATTCGGAATAGCTCGCGCGGCCTCGTGTCTGGCGCGATCTGGATTTGTACCACAATTTATCGCACATCTGATGTACTGCCACCGGCCTTCCGTACAAGGCTGCTCGCGACCGCATGCGAATGCGGACCGGAAATACATGTGCGCGTAGCTGACACAATTGCGCGAAAGGTGGTCCACACAGAATTCGATTCCGAGCATTTTGGGGTCTGTACGGCTCTGTACCACAATCTTGTACCAACTTAGGGCGTTTAAGGACTTAGGCAACTATGGATATTTATATAGGGTCACCAAAGTTTAAGCCCATGTATGTTTATTTTTGTATCTTTCATGTGAAGATGGATTCATCACATTGTGTATGGGCTGCAGTTGGGCCTTTTCCAAGTAATTTAATGATGTGGTGCATGGCCATCCTTTTGCTGGGTTCTCCTTGTATTCCCATGCCTCAAATTTGGTGTAAATAGGCTATTCACGTTACACACACAAAACAAGGGTGGACCTTAAAAACGTACAAGTGAACGGACCAAGTTGCAAGCTATGGTTGGGTGCCCATGTGGCCTGTTTGGGGAATACATGGAGTACACATCCATAGGAGGTAGAGCTGCAAGGTGTGCAACATGTGCCATGTACTTGCAGATGTATGCCACATGACACTGCCTAGGTACCCCCATTAAGGCTTGCCTATGTGGGGAGTGCTCATGGTCCCCATGAGGCCTAGCTAGACCTTCCCCCCTACATGTAGGTGTACCATATGCATCCCCCAAGTATGCTTTGTGGCTACCTAGACAAAGCTTGCAACTTGGTCCGATGACTTAACCATTTGAACGTCGCACACCGGGAATAGATCACCAGCCTGGCTCTGACCCGAGTTCCGATCTCGCTCCACCACCGAGCCTGGCCTTAGACATGGAGCTGTCTGAGAAGATGCAATTAAAGTTGAGCCCAAGTACTCTTGCTATGATGCAGTATGGAAGATGAAATTCGCCGAAAGCGTCGTTGCCCTTACATAAAAGTGGCGCCATGGGCCTAAGCTCTGCGCGCCCTAATACATCTATATATATATAAAGAAATCATGGTCGTGGTCGTGGTCGTGGTGGTGTCATCGCGTAACCGACTTAACCGACTTCCCGCCCAGCCCATTCCCGCTCAGCCAATTCCCTCTTTTAATCCCTCCTGCTTCAACTTCTGCCTGATTGGCCTCCTGCGAATTCTGCCTTATGCAACCTTCGCCTCCTGCGTAATCTACCTGTTGCGCATCCCGCCCGATTTCTCCTTTTCCCGCATGAGTTCATCCACCTGATTTCGGTAGCGCTACAGTTTGTCTTACTACAAGCTTTTCTCCCTGCATCTCTGCAAGACCTTTCCCTTGCGTCAAGAGACCTGTCGCTGCGCACAACGGGAGGTGACGTGGTGAGTCAGCTGACCTGTCAGAAATGTCCGAATCGCATCCATCCCATGTCACAAACTTGACTGCAAATTCTTCCCACTGAATTGAGAAACATGTCGCACCGCATTGTGCCGTAGCAAGTACGCATCAAAGTTTACCGAATGAAAAATCTCGCTGAGCATTAGCGCCCTAACTTGACCGAACATCTCAAATCAGCAACTTGACTGTAACTTCTTCCCACTTCATCGAGAAACATGTCGTCGCTGTGCGTTGTGCTATAGCGAGCACGCGGCAAAGTTGAATGGATGAACCTAGCGATGTTTCCAAGTCTCAGATCGAGTTGACTTCGGGAGCAGTTGCGGTGAACAGGATTGTTCTTCGGCCGAACTGAATACATGCTCGCTAAGAAGAAGCTTTAGTTATATACAGTTGCGATTGCGCAGGTTCAGCCTTTTCAGTGGGGTCGACTATCGATCACAGCTGAGGTGGCAGGGAAGCAGGTCCGATGCTTTTAGCGGAGTCGGATGATGCGCAAACGTTGTCGATGCTCATCGTCCCGTTTTCAGCTATGGCAAAGCCCACAGCTGAAGTGGAGGGGGGGCAGATATGGAGTATGTGTGTGCTGGTGGGTGCGTGTAGGAGGGAGGGGAGGGATGAGAGTGGGGAGAGGGTGGGGGCTGGTGGGATGGCTGGGGTGGGGGAAGGAATGGAGTCAGGAAATATGTCAGGAAGAGTAAGGGAGTATGTTTTTGGGCGGGGATACATGGTTGGGTGGGGGTGGGGGTGGAGATAACTAGGGGGGGGGGGGGGGGGGGGGGGAGTACGGTGGTGTTTGTGTGCTTGTGGGTGCACAAGGGAGACCATCGCAAGGGGTATGCGTCCGTCAATGTTTTAAGTTGCATGTACTGCAGAGAAAACCGTTTTGCAACCCAGTCCAAAACAGGTGTGGCCAACGGGAGGGAAGGGGGGAGGGGGCGGATAATGGTTTGGTGGTGGTGGTGTGTGAATGGGTGGGGGCTTCAAGTGTAAACCATTATGTAACCAGCCCCAAATAGGTGTGGCCAAAGGCCAAACGGGCACCGTACTATGATTGGGGGGGGGGGGGGGGGGGGGGGGGGGGTCTTCGTGAGAGTAGATGTGGCCACCGGCCACACGGGCTACCGTACTAGTATATATATATATATATATATATATGTGTGTGTGTATATATATATATATATATATATATATATATACCAGGATTCTCCCCCCCCCCCCCCCCCCCCCCCCCCCCCCCCCCGTGTGTGTGTGTGCCTCAAATATCTGAATATCACCTCTCACCGTACCTGATGTGCTGCAGAAGATCAATGACTGAGGGATGGCGCCCCCCCCCGTGTGCCTCAGATCTCTGACGATGGTGTGTGGAAGCTTATTACACACACACACATGGCTCTCTCACCTATCACCACCTCTCTGACCTCTCACCACCTTGCTCACCTCTCACCGTACCTGATGTGCTGCAGAAGATCATTGAGGGATGGCGCCCCCCCCGTGTGCCTCAAATCTCTGACGATGGTGTGTGGAAGCTTATTACAGCATGTTGGGACCATAACCCTGGTGCACGGCCCGACTCATTTATGTTGCTGGAGGAGCTAGAGAAGGTAAGACAGGCCATGTGGGGTGGGAGGGGTGTGGGGGGGCTGTGTGTGTGTGTGGGGGGTGGGGGTGTGTGGGGTGGGGGGTGGGGGGGAGAATGCAGGTGCAAGGCCGACTCGTTCATGTTGCTGGAGGAGCTAGAGAAGGTAAGACAGGCCATGTGGGGTGGGACGGGTGGGTGGGGCTGTGCGTGTGTGGGTGTGTGGGTGGGGGGTGGGGGGGAGAAACCGGGTGCAAGGCCGACTCATTCATGTTGCTGGAGGAGCTAGAGAAGGTCAGACAGGCCATGTGGGGTGGGTGGGGCTGTGGGGGGGGGGGGGGGGGGGGGGGAGGGGGGAGAATCCTGGTGCAAGGCCCGACTCATTCTTGTTGCTGGAGGAGCTAGAGAGGGTAAGATATGTCATGTAGGGTGGGAGGGGTGGGTGGGGCTGTGTGTGTGGGTGGGGGTGGGGGGTGGGGTGGGGGGGGGGAGAACCCTGGTGCAAGGCCCGACTCATTCATGTTGCTGGAGGAGCTAGAGAGGGTAAGACAGGCCATGTGGGGTGGGAGGGGTGGGTGTAGATGTGTGTGTGTGGGGGGGGGGGGGGGGGGGGGGGGATTTTGCAAGGCCCAACTTCTTCGTGTTGCTCAAGGAACTTTCTCACCTTGCGGTATTCTATCCTGTTGTATGTATGTATGCTACAGTCCAGGGGTAGGCCAAATAGGCTAAATAGACTTGCCCAACTGTTAGGAAGAGCTTAAAAAGAAAAAGCACTGATGAACTCAACCCACCCCAAACAATCGTTTAACCGACGGGGGCCCTCAGTTCGTGCTACAGTGATAACGGGGTTGTGCAGACCATGGAACAAATGAACCCGTTGCATGAGAAACTTTCTCAGCGGCTGTTATTCTATTCTGTTCTGTTCTGTGGATCATGGATGAATGAAACTGTTGCTCGAGGGACTTCTTCACCTGCTCTTATTCCATCCTGTTGTGCGGATCCTGGATGAATGAAACTGTTGCTCGAGGGACTTCTTCACCTGCTCTTATTCCATCCTGTTGTGCGGATCCTGGATGAATGAAACTGTTGCTCGAGGGACTTCTTCACCTGCTCTTATTCCATCCTGTTGTGCGGATCCTGGATGAATGAAACTGTTGCTCGAGGGACTTCTTCACCTGCTCTTATTCCATCCTGTTGTGCGGATCCTGGATGAAGAAACGTGCTCGAGGGGACTTCTTCACCTGTCTTTATTCACATCCTGTTGTGCGGGATCCTGGATGAATGAATGTTGCTAGAGAGGATTCTCACCTGCTCTTATTCCATCCTGTTGTGCGGATCCTGGATGAATGAAACTGTTGCTCGAGGGACTTCTTCACCTGCTCTTATTCCATCCTGTTGTGCGGATCCTGGATGAATGAAACTGTTGCTCGAGGGACTTCTTCACCCTGCATCTTATTCCATTCCTGTTGTGAGCGATCCTGGATGATGAAACTGTTGTCGAGGGACTTCTTCACATGCTCTTATTCCTCTGTGTGAGGATCCTGGCATGAGGAAACGTTGCTCGAGGGACTTCTTCACCTGTCTTTTCCAATCCTGTTGTGCGGATCCTGGATGAATGAAACTGTTGCTCGAGGGACTTCTTCACCTGCTCTTATTTTTTTTTTTTTTTTTTTTTTTTTCCAAATCCTGTTGGCGGCCTGGATGAATGGAAAAACGGTTGCTCGAGGGGACTCTTCACCTGCTCTATTCCATCCTGTTGTTGCGGATCTGGATGATGAAATGTTGCTCGAGGGACTCTTCGATGCTTCTTATGCCATCCTGTTGTGCGGATCCTGGAGAATGAACTGTTGCTCAGGGGGACTTCTTCACGGCTCTTATTCCATCCTGTTTGCGGATCCTGGATGAATGAACAATGTGCTCGAGGGACTTCTTAACATGCCTCTATTCCATCCATGTTGTGCGGATCCTGGATGAATTGAAACTGTTGCTCGAGGGAATTCTTCACACTGCTCTTATTCCATCCTGTTTGCGGATTACCTGGTGAATGAAATGTTGATCGAGGGCGTTTCACTGCTCTTATTCATTGTTATTGTGGGATCTGGATTGATGAAACTGTGATCGAGGGACTTCTTCCTGCTCTTATCCATCCGTTGTGCGGATCCTGGATGAAGAAAGTGCTCGAGGGACTTCTTCACCTGCTTCTTATTCCATCCGGTTGTGCGGAATCCTGGATGAATTGAAATGCTTGCTCGGGGACTTCTTCACATGCCTCTTATTCCATCCTGTGGCTGGATCTGGAGAATGAACTGTTGCTCAGAAGGGACTTCGTACCTGCTTTATTCACTCTGTGTTGCGGATCCTGGATGAATGAAACTGTTGGCGAGGGATTCTTCACCTGCTCTTATTCCCATCCGGTGTGCGGATCCTGGATGAAGAAACTGTTGCTCGAGGGCACTTCTTCACCTGCTCTGATCTCCATCCTGTTGCTGCGGATCCTGGCATGAATGAAACTGTTGCTCGAGGGCGGACTTATTAACCTTGCTCTTATTCCATCTGTTGTTGCGGATCCTGGATGAATGAAACTGTTGCTCGAGGGACTTCTTCACCTGCTCTTATTCCATCCTGTTGTGCGGATCTGGTGAATGAAACTGTTGCTCGAGGGACTTCTTCACCTGCTTTATTCATCTGTTGTGCGGATCCTGGATGGAATGAAACTGTTGCTCGAGGGACTCTTCACTTCTTATTCCATCTGTTGTGCGGTCTGATGAATCTGTGTCGGGCTCTTCCTGTCTTTTTTGTGCGGATCCTGGATGAATGAAAATGTGCTCGAGGGACTTCTTCACCTGCTCTTATTCCATCCTGTTGTGCGGATCCTGGATGAATGAAACTGTTGCTCGAGGGACTTCTTCACCTGCTCTTATTCCATCCTGTTGTGCGGATCATGGAACGAATGAACCCGTTGCTTGAGGAACTTATCACCTACTGCTGTTATTTGTACCTGTCAGTGTTTGGCTGTTGAATGCCTCTCTGTCCTTCTGTCCTTCTCTACATGTCTCATTGACCTCGCCACCAGACTCTCTTGGTAACAGTACCTGTTTTGCAGATAATGGAACGAATGAACCCGTTACTTGAGGAACTTTCTCACCTGCTGCTGTTATTCGTACCTGACAGTGTTTAGCTGTTGACTGCCTCTCCGTCCTTCCGTCCTTCTCTACATGTCTCATTGATCTCGCCTCCAGAAAAAAAATGAAAATTGAAAATTGAAAAAGAAAAAAAATGGAAATTTAAACATCCTAGAATTGTCACAATGACCTCTAAGGACGTGCCCAGTGGGATTAAGGGAACCGCATCGTAAGTATGCGCTGCTTGAGCCAATATCGCACCTAGATACCAGTTACCGTGCTGGTCGACGACCCTCCGGACTGGCCCAAGCGCACTCGAGGGGGTTCGAACCCTCGCCTCCCGACTCTCATGTTAACAGTACCTGTTTGTGCGGATAATGGAACGAATGAACCCGTTTCTCAAGGAACTTTCTCACCGGCTGTTATTCGTACCTATCAGTATTAAGCTGTTGAATGCCTCTCTGTCCTTCCGTCCTTCTCTACATGTCTCATTGACCTCGCCGTCAGACTCTTTTGTTAACAGTACCTGTTTGTGCGGATCATGGAACGAATAAACCCGTTGCTCAAGGAACTTTCTAACCGGCTAACATTTGTTCCTGTTGTGCAGATCATGGAACGAATGAACCCCACTCCTAAGCCAAGCAGTGATTTCTTACATGCACCCCTGAGAGAGGATGTCGCCAGTATTCCATCCTTCCGTATTCCTTCCTTCCGTACTCCTAAGCAGACGTCCACGACCCCGTCCCCCGCCAAGGAGTTGCATGGTGCTGCTGAGGAGACGAAGGATTCCTCTCAGATGAAGGGGTGTGGTTGCCTTATCTGCTAACCCATAGGGCCTAATCCTAAGCAGAAGTCGACGACCTCGTCCCCTGCCAAGGAGACGCATGGTGCTGCTGAGGACACGAAGGATTCCTCTCAGATGAAGGGGTGTGGTTGCCTTATCTGCTAACCCATAGGGCCTAATCCTAAGTAGATGTCCACGACCCCGACCTCTGCCAATAAGACGCATGGTGCTGCTGAGGAGACGAAGGATTCCTCCCAGATGAAGGGGTGTGGTTGCCTTATCTGCTAACCCATAGGGCCTAATCCTAAGTAGATGTCCACGACCCCGTCCTCTGCTAAGAAGACGCATGGTGCTGCTGAGGACACGAAGGATTCCTCTCAGATGAAGGGGTGTGGTTGCCTTATCTGCTAACCCATAGGGCCTAATCCTTAGCAGAAGTCGACGACCCCGTCCCTTGCCAAGAAGACGCATGGTGCTGCTGAGGAGACGAAGGATTCCTCTCAGATGAAGGGGTGTGGTTGCCTTATCTGCTAACCCATAGGGCCTAATCCTAAGTAGATGTCCACGACCCCGTCCTCTGCCAAGAAGACGCATGGTGCTGCTGAGGAGACGAAGGATTCCTCTCAGATGAAGGGGTGTGGTTGCCTTATCTGCTTACCCATAGGGCCTAATCCTAAGCAGAAGTCAACGACCCCGTCCCCTGCCAAGGAGACGCATGCTGCTGCTGAGGACACGAAGGATTCCTCTCAGATGAAGGGGTGTGGTTGCCTTATCTGCTAGCCCAGTAAGGCACCTGGAAGACCCAGACCTGGAACTGGAAGAACCTTAGTGCTGATAAACCCTGCATGAACCCTGCATAAATTCGAGCACACATAGCGCTGATAAACCCTGCATAAACCCTACATGCACCCTGCATAAACTCAAGCACACATAGTGCTGATAAACCCTGCATAAACCCTACATGCACCCTGCATAAACTCAAGCACACATAGTGCTGATAAACCTTGCATGAACCCTGCATAAACTCAAGCAAATTTAGTGCTGATAAACCCTGCATAAACCCTGCATAAACCCTGCATAAACTCAAGCACACATAGTGCTGATAAACCCTGCATGCACCCTGCATAAACTCAAGCAAACTTAGTGTTGATAAGAGAGATGGTAAGGTGTGACTGCATTACCTGCTTACCCAGAGATGGGGCCCAATCCTGAGGAGAAGCCCACGAATATAAGCAACTCCATAGCTCGCAGTGGTACTGCTCCCAATTGTACTGCTGTACTGCTGTGCAACCATGCTGTGCAACCATCAACACTGCTCACGACCACCAGTTCCTAAATGAATAGAAACCTATCAATAAGTTGCCACCATTTATATAAACCTATCAGCCGCTAATTCCATCATCACTACCCACAACCACCAACACTATCATCATCACCCACAACCATTGACACTGCTCACAACCACCAGTTCCTAAATGAATACAAACCTATCAATTAGTTGCCACCATTTGTTCAAACCTATGAACTGCAAACTCCATCGTCACGACCCCCAACCACCAACACCATCATCGCTACCCACAACCATCAGCACTGCTCACAACCACCAGTTCCTAAATGAATAGGAACCTGTATGCATGTTACAGTCCAGGGGTAGGCCAAATAGGCTTTAGGGACTTGCCCCTCCGTAACTAGAAGAGCTAAAAATAAAAGGCGTTGATGAACTGAACCTCAAACAATCGTTTTACTGTCGGGGGCCCTGAGTTTGTGCTACAGTGATAATTGTATTATACAATATAATTTAATCATTATGGCCGATTATGGGATGAATATATAATTGTGCGATTCGTATCGCATTTGTTAATCAAATTCATAAGGTATTTCCACCCTTCAAAGGAATCAGGATTCATAGAATGAATATAAACTTAATCAATCTAAGCACAGTATTTGGACCAATAAACATACCGGACCAATAAACTTTAGGTAACTGTGTTTCACCTAGAACCAGCATCCGCCATATAGCATTGCCAACACTGCTCACAAGCCACAACCACCAACACCATCATCACTGCCCACCCCGGCCAGCACTGCCATCACTGCTCACAATCACCAACACCATTATCACTACCCACCCAGACAACACTTATTTCACTGCTCACAACCACCGACATGATCATCTCTACTCACAACCGCCAACACTGATATCACCGCTCACAACCCCATACACTATCAACACTACTCACAACCGCCAACACCGATATCAATACCTACAAAAGGGCTCAAGAGACTTGCCCAGAGTCGATAAATAAACTAAAGGACTTGTTCAACGTCGATAAATATGCTCAAGGGACTTGCCCCTGTTTGTGTGCGTGTGTGTGTGCGGGGGGGGTGGGGGGGGCAGGGGGGAGTAGCCTTCATTTCAATGGAAGGGGTTCAAGGCTGAGGGATAGTAGTCTGGCCAATACTTAGGCTTGAGCAGCAAAGCCAGGGGGAGCTCCCTCATAAGCTGAAGGGACTTGTTCAACGTCGATTAATATGCTCAAGGGACTTGCCCGAAGGCTAAAGGGAATCGCCCAATGGCTAAAGAGACTTGCCCAACGTTGAGAAATAGGCTTAAGGGACTTGACCAACTTTGATAACAGGAGGGGCTGAAGCTCCAAACTTGCATCTCGTAGATGAACAGGAAAGCATGAGTGGCAGAAAAGGTAATGATAACGCCTCGTGGGGCGTGGTGTTAAGTACGTGGGTGGGGAGCGGCCTCCTACCTCAACTGGACAAGCTACCATCGCGGTTGACGACCACCAGGAACGCCAAGAGCGGCCGAAGGGGGAGTCGAACCCCCGACTCTTCTTCCTCACGCAATCTGGTCTACCAATAGACCATTGTACATCACTGAAAGGGGCTATGAGTGGCATGTTGCAAGTGTCATGTTGTCATTTTGCAACAGCAACAGCGGTGTATGTTTTTTTTCATGGTGGAGCCCCCTCTTCAAGGGGGCAGGAGCCCCCAGGGTTACCCTTTTGTCCCTCTGTGCGACCGACCGTGTGACCAACACGAAGCCTGACACGTCAGCCAATGGTCTCGTAACTAACTCGCTTCTGTTGCCACCTGTCGCTCTGTCGCTAAAACTCTCCGCCATTTTTTAGCGGTGCTTGCAATGCTGCTTAGAACTTGTTTTAGTTGTGAAAGGACTTTCACCCCAGGAGGTGGGTCTCCCGACACAAACCAGCGACACCGATGATTCAGTTTAAATGGCGTCGCCACTCCTATAAAAAAGAGTAGAAGAAAAAAGAGTAGGCGCACGTAGGGTTCCATACGTGATGCCTACTTTTTTTATCGGCACCAGCCCCGCACAGCCGCTAGATCCGCTCATGGTTTTCGTTGGGGTTTGTGTTTTGGTGGCCGCTGTTTTTAAGGCGACTCCTTTCTTCTGGGCAGTAGTCCCGCCCAGCCACCCGTTCCGCTCGTGATTTGTGGTTATGTGACCCTGGTATGTATGTAGTAGCTAGCACAGCGGTGAAGCTACTCATGCGTGAGCATTTTTTGATGCCACACACCTTGTACACGTCTTTCGTGTTTGAGGACCTTCCTTTCAAGATCTTCTGCAGCGGTGGCTTGGAGTCCTTGGTTGGTTCTGTTTGCATTTGGAACTTCCGACCTGAAGCCACGCCACTTTCCGTCACCTTGAGTCCTTGGTTAGTTCTGTTTGCATTTGTAGGCACTATTGGCATTTACATAGTGCTCCGGCATCAACCTGAGGACGCATGGGGCATGATCCTTGTATGTATGTTACAGTCCAGGGGTAGGCCAAATAGGCTAAAGGGACTTGCCCAACCGTGATAGGAAGGGCTTAAAAAGAAAAGGCATTGATGAACTGAACCCAAAACAATCGTTTTACTGACAGGGGCCTTGAGTTCGTGCTACAGTGATCATTTAATTCTTAAGGCCATTGTCTGCTGGTGAAACAGTACCCTACATATGCTGGCAAGACAATCAGGATTTATTTATATGAGCACCTTGGGGGCATACCTTCTTCATTAATTATGCGTGTTGCACTGCCTGATCTTGCTTGCAGCCTGCTATCCAAATGTATGTATGTACGTATGTATGTATGTATGTATGTATGTATGTATGTATGTATGTATGTATGTACGTATGTATGTATGTATGTATGTATGTATGTATGTATGTACGTATGTATGTATGTATGTATGTATGTATGTATGTATGTACGTATGTATGTACGTACGTACGTACGAATGTACATATGTATGTATGCATGTATGTATGTATGTATGTATGTATGTATGTATGTATGTATGTATGTATGTATATATGTATGTATGTATGTATGTACGTATGTACGTATGTATGTATGTATGTATGTATGTATGTATGTATGTATGTATGTATGTATGTATGTATGTATGTACGTATGTACGTACGCACGTATGTATGTATGTATGTATGTATGTACGTATGTATGTATGTATGTATGTACGTACGTACGTACGTACGTATGTATGTATGTATGTACGTACGTACGTACGTACGTACGTATGTATGTATGTATGTATGTACGTATGTACGTATGTATGTATGTATGTATGTATGTATGTACGTACGTACGTACGTACGTACGTATGTATGCATGTATGTATGTATGTATGTATGTATGTATGTATGTATGTATGTATGTATGTATGTACGTATGTATGTATGTATGTATGTATGTATGTACGTAGGTAGGTAGGTAGGTAGGTAGGTAGGTAGGTAGGTAGGTACGTATGTATGTATGTATGTATGTATGTATGTATGTATGTACGTATGTACGTATGTATGTATGTATGTATGTATGTATGTATGTACGTACGTACGTACGTATGTACGTATGTAGGTATGTAGGTATGTAGGTATGTATGTATTTACGTATGTACGTATGTATGTATGTATGTATGTATGTATGTATGTATGTATGTACGTATGTATGTATGTAAGTATCTATGTATGTATGGAAGTAGGCATTTTTGTGTAGGCTCACGTTCCACTGCTCACCGTGTACTGCTCTGCCCATTCAAATATACATATATTCAATCAGACCTACCTTGAATCAACTTGAATCAGCACCTTTAATCAGTGCTAGATCAGCACATACATCTGGATCTAGCGTATGCTCCATACTTTCGCCAGATCAGCACATAGATCTGGACTTCGTCAATTATCCCCTCTTTCATCAGATAAGCACTCAGATCTGGATCTGGTGTATGCTCCATACTTTCGCCAGATCAGCACATAGACCTGGACCTCATCAATTCTCCCCTCTTTCACCAGATAAGCACATAGATCTGGATCTGGTGTATGCTCCATACTTTCGCCAGATCAGCACATAGATCTGGACTTCGTCAATTCTCCCCTCTTTCATCAGATAAGCACTCAGATCTGGATCTGGTGTATGCTCCATACTTTCGCCAGATCAGCACATAGACCTAGACCTCGTCAATTCTCCCCTCTTTCACCAGATAAGCACATAGATCTACCACACCCCTCCAGGCGTTATCCTTTTTTTTCTTTTCACATAGATCTGGATCTTGTGTATGCTCCATACTTTCGCCAGATCAGCACATAGATCTGGACCTCGGCAATTCTCCCCTCTTTCACGAGATAAGCACATAGATCTGAATCTGGTGTATGCTCCATACTTTCGCCAGATCAGCACATAGATCTGGACTTCGTCAAGTCTCCCCTCTTTCACCAGATAAGCACATAGATCTGAATCTGGTGTATGCTCCATACTTCGGCCAGATCAGCACATAGATCTGGACCTCGTCATTTCTCCCCTCTTTCACCAGATAAGCACATGGATCTGGATCTGGTGTATGCTCTCTTCTTGCACCAGATCAGCACATATATTTAGATCTGATGTATGCTACCTTGTTTCACCAGATCAGCACATGTATACACCGGCAGTAACAGGCTCATTCATCGCCATCCGAGTGATTGATTGAGTGATGCGGACGTGGTCTGGGTTTACCCAGAACAGTAAAAGGGAGGTGTCTAGAAGCTGTCAAGCATAGCCGTGAGAAGAGTAGTCGAAGATGAAATAAATTTCATATTAGAATGTCCATTATACGCTAAGGATAGAGATTTTTTTTTATAATTTGAACATTGAACCTGAATTGGTGGATAAAAACTCTAGTATGAAGCTGGTCATGAATCCTGATTCCTTTGAAGGATGGAAATACTTAATTCAATTTATTAAAAATGCGATAATAATCGCACAATTAAATTATCATCCCAGCTGAGATCCGGCTGAGATGATGATTTAATCATATTGTAGAATTAAATTATCACTGTAGCAAGAACTCAGGGCCCCCGTCGGTAAAACGATTGTTTGGGGCTCAGTTAATCAGTATGTTTTCTTTGTAAGCCCTTCATATACGGTTGGGGAAGTCCCTTTAGCCTATTTTGCCTAACCCTGGACTGTAACATACATACACACATACATAGCCCCCTATCCATCGAAACGAGTCGAAAACATGTGTCCGGGGGGGGGGGGGGGGGGGGGGCATACATTAACGGGGAAGTTTGGTAATGGTGTTGCATGTACATGGATGACACTCAAGTGCCAGTGTGATGGGGATGGGAAAATGAAAAAGTGATTTGTTCGCGATTACATTACATTTTCCTGGAAATATTAATTGTACTTCCGAAAACGGCGAGCAGCCAAATTGCTGGCTGAATGTAACCAAGGTCAAGTTCAAGATGTGGATGATCATAATCATGGATAGGCTTCCATCGGCACAACGGGCATAGTGGTACATCTGATTTTCCGGACTCAGCGTCTTAGATGTGCAACAAACACGCACCGGGGGTGGGGGGGGTGGTGGGGGGGGGGGGTATCTCGTGCTTCCTCATTTCACGGCACATATATTATGATCGCAGTTCATTGCGTTCCGGAACAGATCAGTCTTTTGCATGTATGTATGTATGTATGTATGTTACAGTCCAGGGGCAGGCCAAATAGGCTAAAGGGACTTGCTTAAAAATAAAAAAGCACTGATGAACTGATCCCCAAACGATCGTTATACCGATGGGGGCCCTGAGTTCGAGCTACAGTGACCATTTAATTATACAATATACTTAATCATCATATCATCTGAGATGATGATTTAATTGTGCGATTCTTATCGCTTTTGTTTATAAATTGTATTAAGTTACTCTTCAAAGGAATCATGATTCATGAACTGTTTAATGCTGGAGTCTTTATCCATCAATTCAGATTCAATTTTGTTTTCCTCAAAAAAAATTGTATCCTATGCGTCTAACGGACATTCTGATATGAAATGCATTTCATCTTCGACCGTTCTTCTACTGTCATCCACTACATCACAGCACCTACAAATTCTGCCAGATCGAGGTACTCCTTTCTGATTCAACATTGAAGTTGTGAGCTCGAAGACGAAGTCTTACTATGCATTTATATCATTCCTATTATTTAATTTCTTGAAGTATGTGGAACTATGGTTTCTATCCTCTGACATCATCCAATTTACATCAGGGTACTACAAAGCGCGCACGGCAGCGTGCTTACGCGCACGCGTTTTACTTTTTTAGGGTACTACATTTTGTTAAATTGGTCAGCGCTTAAGGCGCACAAACGTCAAATTGGTCAGCGCTTTGTAGTGAAAAAACGCAAAAAACGCGCGCTGTGCCAACAGGGGTCCCCCCCTATATATGGGGGGGGGGGGGGGGGGGGGGGGCTGCACTACAGCCGAAACCCCGTTACGGGGATGGCCAGGAGGAAGTCTAGTCCCATCCTCTCCACTCCAATTTTTTGTAGGATGAATAATTAAGTGTGTATCAAGCTCGTGCTATGCTGAATGTTTTGGAGAGGATTGGACTAAACCCTCATCCAGGCCTCCAAACACGGACCAAAAAAGTGTACCATTTTTTTACAGGAAAAATGTTATGTCTTTAAATTGCAATGTTCGGTCGACAATTTGACTCAGAATTGAAAATGGAGAAAAACAAAGTTTTCCGAACGCGGCGGGGCAAATGACCTAGAAAATGGCCCAAAATGGACTTTGAATGCAGCTTATGGCTTGCGAAGTGCCTTCAGCAGCTTCTAGGCAGCTTTACATAGCACGTTACTGATCTATTATATTATTACTGATCCCATTGAGGTATTACCACATTGGCTCTACGGAGTCTACAAAAACATGGTTTAAGGGGTCGAAATAAGGCTTTTTGGCCCTAAATGGCCTTAAATGGCCTCAGTGGACTCACAATGCAATTTTTGGCCTACACGACGCGCAGATTACACCTATTACCGTCTTATACTACATGTTACTGAAATATGCCCCCAATGAGGTAGATTTGTGGACAAACATTTACAAAAATCCCCTACGTTTTTCAGATCTAGCGGTCGTCTTTATTCCCTCAAAAACACAGCAAAAAGCTATAAACCGCTTCTATGCCGCGACCAGCTCCTCGGGCACTTGGCAGACCAATGCCCCATACACTTGTGAATACCATGTGATGCCTATTGGGGGCGTTTATTACATATTGGGCGCACAGTACACATATTTCATGCTTTTAGACACCCATGTTGCCCACCAAGATCAAGCTATACGGTTTGGTCCAGAACTGTTTTTTGAAGGCTTGCATACCTCCGTTACGTCCCCCGCAAAAAGCTGTTAAAAAATTGGGCCGATCGGGCCATGCAGTTTTGAGATACAACAGACAGAGGCAGTCCAGTCAAAAGGACGATCTTGTATGCTAGACAGCAACATGCCATGGGCTCACGCCGAGGTCCAAGGTTGGCAATTGTGGTACAAGGCCGGTTCCTGGCCCACGAACTTGGCGAAACAGGTCCTGACAGTGGACCACCATGCTTCAGATAGGCCTTAAAGATAATTGCAGCGCGAAATTAGGCCGCGCATCACGACGAATTCCACCGCAAGAGGGGCTCCGTAATTTCCCCAAGTACTGGATCTTTGTCTCCTAGTAGTGGCAATCGGCTGGTAGCCATTATAATGACTTAACAAAACGCGTTAAATCTGTATCTGTATTGAAAGGTATCTGTATCTGTATTTAAAGGTATCTGTATCTGTATTTAAAGGTATCTGTATCTGTATCTGTATCTGTATCTGTATCTGTATCTGTATCTGTATCTGTATCTGTATCTGTATCTGTATCTGTATCTGTATCTGTATCTGTATCTGTATCTGTATCTGTATCTGTATCTGTATCTGTATTAAAATGTATCTGTATCTGTATCTGTATCTGTATCTGTATCTGTATCTGTATTTAAAGGTATCTGGGCATTCCAAGTACCTTTCAAGTACCTTTATTTTATGGCCCCTGTATCTGGGCATTAAGGTACTCGCAAGTGGGCCCCTTCCCTTCGGCCTTCGGTAGGGGTCCCACTTGATGGCCTATGACTTTAGATTGCGAGCCTTCAAGTACCTTTTGGGCCCCTGTATCTGTATCTTTTATGGGCATTAAATAAAGGTACTCGCAAGTGGGCCCCTTCCCTTCCCTTCCCTTCCCTTCCCTTCCCTTTTTGTAATGCCCCTTATCCTATCCTAGGGTAGGGTCGGGAGGGGTCCCACTTGATATTAGGCAGCCCTTCTTTGATTTTCCTTTAGCTGCCTAATATAATTTCGCGCCATGGAGCTCCTCGAAGCGCGCAGTGGAGCTCCTTGTCGAAGTCTGTTTTTAGGCCCTCCTAGTATCCAAGACGTCCAGCGAGAAAACTTGCGATCGATAGGAGAATTTAATCCATTTGTTGCATAAGGGGTTCAAATAACAATTATGTCCACGTTTAGATTGATGCGATCGATGCGCGTAGGTGACCTCAGCATGGCTCGGGTTTTTCGAGACGGGCCGTGCCCCAGCCCCCCCCCCCCCCACACACACACCCCCACCCACCCCCACCCACCCACCCACCCCCCACGAAAACGCGCAGTGGCGCTCAAAAAGCGTGCACGAAATCGCGCTGCCGCGTGCGCTTTGTAGTACCCTGCAGTCAACGATTTGATTCCAAAAGCCAATACATTGTCTCAACCATCAAGCCCATGTAGGTGATCTATCGAGTTCATTGAGGACCAAGTCGGTAGAGGTGTATTCTCTAACGCCAAGAGCCCTTTTCATAAACTTATTCTGAATAGTTGTCAGGAACTGCTAGGCTACTGGAGTTCTGAGGACTGATCAGATGTCCTAAAGAACTTCCGTAGCCTAGCCACATTTCCTTCGAGACCGTAAGAAGCAGGTAAGAAGTATTAATCCAGACGGTCTGGAACCCACACTTCACACCCGTAGTTAAGGATAGGTTGGATAAGTGTGCCGTTAGGTAAATTAGGATATTGGTATTGGGGACATCCATCTCGTTGCACCGTTTCCGGAGTGCATGAGTACCCCTGTTGGTGGCAACACGTTGTCTCTCACCACCTTGCCCACCTTGCCGTGTTTCCTCTTACAGAGAATTACCAAAAGAGAATTACCAAATAAACATACTCCTCCTTAAAGCAATTCAGGGGATGAACTGGACATACGATTCGTACTTCGTCGAGAATTGTCGAGAATTCCAGGCCAAATTGTCGACGAAGTACGAGTTCTCGCGGAAATGTTTTGTCCAGTTCATCCCCTGAATAGCTATAATGGGAAGGTCTTTGCCTTTAAACTGACATTTATGGGTAATTCTTCCATTTAAAAAGTCACGATTAAATACTACAACTTCAGATTTATATATGGTCACTTCCATCTTGTAAAGTTGCCAGAATTCTTCCATACATTGAGCAAAATCTGTAAGCCTGACGGTGACTCGCTCATGGTAGCTAGATCATCGGCACACAAGATTACTCTGCGAATGTTATCAGCAATTCTGATACCTTCCTCTTCACCACATTTATCGGCAAAGAACTTCTCCAAGTGGTCAATAAAGAGACCAAATAAAAGCGGGGAGAGATCTGGGAGAGATTATCTCCTTGTTTCTCCTAGCACCTGGGAGAGATTATCTCCTAGCACCTGCCTCTGCTAAGAAGGCAGAGCCAATACGATTGCCTACACGGACTCTCATACGGACTTTGTTTATACATGTTTCTCAGGGTATTAAGGTAGTTGCCGTGAATACCCATCTGTTCAAGGCAGCTCAAAAGGATGTTTCTGTTGATACTGTCATAAGACCTCCCAAAGTCAATGAAACAACACAATATTATTGGTAAAGCTCCACCGTGTGGCGCAGTATTAAAGCTGCATCAACAGTGCTCCTATTTGGTCCAAGACCAAATTGGCCGACAGCACGTTTGTCATTGGTTTCGGCCCATTTGGTCCCCCTTGTATTCAAAATCCTCTGTAGTTAGCACACTCAGTGAGGGATCCTTTGGATTTAGGGATAGTGGGGTAGTGGCACTATCTGCACATTGACTAGGATATTCATCACTCAGGATGCGGTTAAACAGTTTTGTGAATGTAGGGACTAATACGTTTTGAGTTGGGGGGAAGAAGGGGAATTCCCCTTTACTATTTGGTCTAATAGGGATATAGAACTCAGCAGGTATACTATCTACTCCAACGGCTTTGTTCCGTTGAATTTTTGTAAGCTCCGTATAACCTCAGTCTCAGAGATGGGGACATTCAACACAATTGCAGCTGCAGTGTCTATTTCTGGAACGTCAGTTACTTCTATCTGAACATGCTCACTAGATTGAAAGGTGCTTGCCAAGTATTTAGCCCATTCCTCCACATTCATGAGGGGACATTTGCAACTACTTCCCTTATCCTTATTCCAGAACAAACGAGGACTCTTCGTTAACTTATCAACCAGGGACTTAGCATTCTGGGCCTTGGCTTCTCCACCAGGGTACTTCAAATGGCCAAATTGGCCAGCGCTTTAGCGCACTTGAAAACAAAAAAACTGCGCTTTGTAGTGCAAAAAGCGCAAAAAATGCTTGCAGCGCCCACAAGGGGTTGCAAAAAAATGCGCTTAATGCGCAGAGGGGGTCAAAAAGTCAGCGCTCAAAAGCGCAAAAGCGCGCGCTTTGAATTACCCTGTTCTCCACTTCATCTTCTAGTCAGATCCCGGTATTGCGCCCTGGCTACTTACGTAGCATGGCCATCAATACCGGTCTCTTTCTGGAGATCTTTCCATTGCTTCCTTAGATTCCTACAATCCGCATTGTACCAAGAGTTTGTCGGTTCAATCCTAGGCAGACCAGCCTGGGTGTCACGGTACGTTTCATGACATTACCCTTTAGTAATGATAACGCCCGGTGGGGCGTGGTATTAAGGGAGCCCCGTCTTACGGCGGTAGGGAACGGACTGTTACTTTACCTGGACAAAGCTACCATGGCGGTTGACAGCGACCGCGAACACAACAGTAAGGCGCAACCGTGGAGATTCTGGATTGAAGGCAGACCAGCCTGTTGATCGCTAGCAATCAACTTCCCATGTTGCTTATGTACTTCCGATGTACTTCTTATGTAGAGATTTGGTTATCACCTCATTGAAAAGTTCATAAGATTCCACAGCACCTAAGTTGACGTTCTCAGTGCATGCCAATTTGCTGCACATTTTCTCAGAATTAATGAAAGTTTCCATAGTCGGGTCTGAAATTATATTTCAAACTATTGAGTGTGTTACTTGGGTCCTCTAGGCTGCCCAGGATTGCTGTAAAAACATCTAAAAAATCGGTTCCTAGCCATATTGAATGCATGAATGCATGTAACAATTCAAATAATGAGCAGAGGTGGGCTGGCTGACCATCCAGTGCTTAGAGTGAAACCATGTAATATTTAAATTAAACTAAGGAGCAGATGAGTGGCCGAGTGGGCAAGTGCGCTTCTATGCCACCTTCACTACATCACATCACTGCAGGGTTTACTCCCTCCACTCTCCAACTTTCTCCATGTCGATGCGGGAGGGAGAGAGGGAGGGGGCTAGGTAGGGCTCCAGCACGAGCCAGTTTTATTTTTCAGCTACGAGCAGCAGCTTCTAGGCAGCTCCACTGACTGCCTAGTCAGCCAAACCTGATGCAACCTAGAGCACCTTGAAGATGACCTAACCAGATTTCCTGTTATGTTGACATCTTGGGGCTAGGCCCAATGGCTGAATCAGGGAGCTGCCTAGAAGCTGCTGCTTGTAGCTGGAAGAAAAGCTATGAGCACGACTGGCCGCAACTTCAAGGTGTCGCTGGGCACCAGAGGGGGCTAGGTAGGATTAGAAAGCCACGATGTTGCTACATATCCTGCGAAGTCTAAGGACGTACAAACTGAGCTTTATCTTGCTGTCTCTTTTGCGCTTCGGAAAGAAGCTTCAGAGCGACTGGCCGCCAGGGTACTTCCAAGCGCGCACTTTTGCGCGCTGCCTATTTGAGCCCCACTGCGCGTTTCACGCAGTTTTTTGTAACCCCCTGTGGGCGCAGCAAGCAATTTTTGCGTTTTTTGCACTACAAAGCGCAGTTTGTTTTTTCAAGTGCGCTAAAGCGCTGGCCAATTTGGTCAATGGAAGTACCTTGCTGGCCGCCTCTTCAAGGTGTTGCTGGACTGCAGAAGACGGCGAGCAGCCCAATTGCTGACTGAAGCTATGATACCAAGTTTAAGTTCAAGTTTAGGCCCGCTCCACATGTCCATAGCATGGGGAAAGCGTAATGATAACGCCTGGTGGGGCGTGAGATTAAGGGAGCCCTGTCTTACGGCGGTGGAGAACGGGCTGCTACTTAACCTGGACAGTGCTACCACGGCGGTTGACAGCGACCGCAAACACCAAGGCGCACCCGTAGGGATTCGAACACCGCACCTTCTGCCTGATTTCAATGAACTCGACCATTGAGCCAATCGTTGAAACGGGAGATCCAGCACGGGGGGAGTCTTCCAACCGTTCTCCAACTAACAACCTAAGGGTACAAAAAACAAGTCCCTGTGGTTAAACCAATACATCTTGTAGTCAAATGCTTTGGGGTTCAGTTCATCAATGCTTTTTCTTTTTTAGCCCTTCCTATCATGGTTGGGCAAGTCCCTTTTCACCTATTTAGCCCACCCCTGGACTGTAACAACATACACACACATACACAATATGAGGGAAATGGCTGCAGCCAAGCTTAGGAAGCCCTCAGGGTGCGGCTGAAGCCAAGCCAAGAAGGTGCTGCTTGAGGCTGAAAAGAAAAGCTATGCCCATGCTATGCCAATCCCCAAACAACAGCTTAGCACCACTAAGACACTCCCTGGTATTCTTTCCATGGTCACTGGCCTCTGAAAGATGACCAATCATCTGTCGGCAGCAGTCAGGGACCATGCTAACCAAGCAGGTGCCCCACCCTTCTCATGGTCACTGGCCTCGGAAGGATGATTGGACAGTACCTTTTTATATACATGTGATGCTTGCCTGCAGCATATTTCTGCTCAGCGCGGCTTTTGAGATCAAGAATTATTGCACACATGCCGCGCCAATCCTAGTTTATAATTAATTGGCGCGCTAAATTGTCTGTGTACAGAAGCACCCATATATCTGG
Source organism: Chlamydomonas sp. ICE-L (assembly GCA_013435795.1). Classification (NCBI taxonomy): domain Eukaryota; kingdom Viridiplantae; phylum Chlorophyta; class Chlorophyceae; order Chlamydomonadales; family Chlamydomonadaceae; genus Chlamydomonas; species Chlamydomonas sp. ICE-L. Next base: position 8,762,338 of record JACBWV010000839.1, read on the forward strand.
CTCTGCCAGATAATAAGGGTACATTTGTTTTTTAAGAATATAAGGGTACATTTGTTTTTTATGAATATAAGGGTTCATTTGTTTTTAAAGAATATAAGGGTACATTTGTTTTTTAAGAATTTAAGGGTTCATTTGTTTTTTAAGAAAGCAACTGAAAGCTACTTAAAATTGCAAAGAAAGAATATACACACAGCTATCCCCGTTCGGAACGGGATGGCTCTACTGTAGAGCGATCCCGGATGGGACGGAAGCAGGTGTGAAGTCTTATCAGGTTGCTGGTTCGAACCCCATCGAGGTCACCTGGGCCCACCCAGAAGGTCGCCGACCGGCATGGTAACTGGACTCTAGGTGTGATGTAAGCCCGGCCATCGCAAACTTACAGGCCTGTTCCCTAAACTTCACGTCCTTAGAAGTGTCATAGTGTGACATATCTTGGGAGTTAAGAAAAAAAAATCTTTTTTACCCATACAGCTGCCAGATAGTGTAAGGGTACAGGATTTTGTTTTTAAGAAAGCTACTTAAAATTTCAATTAAAGACAGCTTTGCTTCGTGGGCCGTTGCTTGGAGGGGAATTTTGCTGAACTAACAAGTGTGCAAGCACCCCCTTGCATTTGCCCAAGACTAACAGAAGTCGCTGACATAGAGTATTGTGTGTCTGCTCCAAGGCTTACACAACTCCAGGATATGGAGTGTGCTGTGACGGTGACCAGGACTGACAGAAGTCGTGGATATTGAGTATTGTGTGTCTGCTCCAAGGCTTACACAACTCCAGGATATGGAGTGTGCTGTGACGATGCCCAGGACCGACAGAAGTCGTGGATATTGAGTATTGTGTGTCTGCTCCAAGGCTTACACAACTCCAGGATATGGAGTGTGCTGTGACGATGCCCAGGACCGACATAAGTCGTGGATATTGAGTATTGTGTGTCTGTTCCAAGGCTTACACAACTCCAGGATATGGAGTGTGCTGTGACGGTGCCCAAGACTGACAGAAGTCGTGGATATTGAGTATTGTGTGTCTGCTCCAAGGCTTACACAACTCCAGGATATGGAGTGTGCTGTGACGGTGCCCAGGACCGACAGAAGTCGTGGATATTGAGTATTGTGTGTCTGTTCCAAGGCTTACACAACTCCAGGATATGTAGTGTGCTGCGACGGTGCCCAGGACTGACAGAAGTCGTGGATATTGAATATGTTGTGTGCTCCAAGGCTTTCACATCTCCAGGATATGTAGTGTGCTGTGACGGTGCCCAGGACTTCCACGCCTTGATGCATGCTGAGTCCCAGTGTTTTTGGCAGAGCCCCCTCTTCTAGGGGGCGGGAGCCCCCAGAGTTACCCATTTGTCTGCCTGTGTGTACGACCAACCGTCAGACTGAGACGAAGCCTGATATGTCAGCCAACGGCCTCGTAACTAACTCGCTTCCGTTGCCACCTGTCACTCCGTTGCGAACACTCCCCGCCATTTTTTAGCGTCGTATGCGACGCTGCATACAACTTGTTGCTTTTGGCTATGCATGTCTCCCCTGACCGGCATGTCAGCCATATCTAAGGCCAGCTAGTGCCCCTCCTAGCACACCTTCCAACACTGCTGAAATCTTGGCTGGCTCAGGGAGTTGCTTAGAAGCTCACGGCCGAGAAGAAAAACAGTGCTGAGTTGTTATGAGGATATCTGGATGGACTTGCTCCAGCCTGAGTATATCATTTCACGTTGAGGAAGTGGATGAAGAAGCCTTGAACACGTTCACAAGCTGGGCCAGCAGCCTTTTCTTTGTGGCCTTGGCCTTGGAATCATTATAATCCTTACACACACGCCTTCTGACAGTGGCTTCAGTTGAGCTCTTCCCCAATCTACACACTTGACGTAGGAGGTCTTGACTGCGCCTCAGTGACATCAGGGGGTTCAGTCTGCTTGAGGTTGAATTGAGGTCGGCTGTGCCTGAGAGCGAGGTGGATGCCCTGTGGAATTTAATCAGATCCTCCATGCTCAGAACATGGGTCTCCATCATGCCTTTGCCCTGGGAAGCAAAACAAGGGCCAAGTTGTTATGGAATGTTGATGTTGGTGCTGCTGCTGCTGACGATAGGTGACGATGCTGATGTTGGTAGCGGTGATGATTACATTTTCTTGGTACACTACAGGACTCCATGTGCTCCTGCAGCTTGACAGATTAAAGAGGGACTTATTATTGTGAACGTAATGTGTGTATGTTGCGGTCCAGGGGTTCGCCAATTAGGCTAAATGGACTTGCCCAACCTCCAATAATCGAGATGATTATAGTCTATCAGGAGGGGCTATATGAGGGGCGAATTGAGTTTGGCTAGCCATGGTAAGGGGAGGCAGTGTCATTTGAGGAGCAGATCAGATGAGTACAGTACAGGCCAGTGACCTGAATAACAAAGAGGCAAAGAAATGGACGAGCAAGCAAGCAGGCAAACAAGGAAGCCAGCCATCCAGCAAACTAGCCAGACAGACAGACAACCAGCCAGCAGACAAGCAAACCATGGGGAAAACCTCTGCACAACAGCACCATGGATTTTGTACCAAGCCACCTGCCCTTGCATGCTCTTCACCACCTACCTTGACCCCACCCCCTCCACGGCGGTTAACTACAGAACTGTCATTTTTGACCCTCCCCTCCCATTGTTGATCAACCTCTTCATCCCCTTCCTACCCCTCCCTCTGCCTCCCCTCTCACTGTGCTTACCGACCCTTCCCGACCCTCCCCTCCCATTGTTGATCAACCTCTTCTTCCCCTTCCTACCCCTCCCTCTGCCTCCCCTCTCACTGTCCTTACCGACCCTTCCCGACCCTCCCCTCCCATTGTTGATCAACCTCTTCTTCCCCTTCCTACCCCTTCCTCTGCCTCCCCTCCCACTGTCCTTCCCGACCCTTCCCTCAAACTGATGATCAACCTCTTCTTCCCGTTCCTACCCCTCCCTCTGCCTCCCTCTGCCTCCCTCTGCCTCCCCTCCCACTGTCCTTCCCGACCCTTCACTCCCATTGGTGATCAACCTCTTTTCAACCTACCTTGATCTTCACACCCATCATGGTGGTAAACCGGGACTTAAGACTTGGGTCCAGGAGATCGAAGGTAGCCTTGGATAATTGAATGAGGCCGGGCTGGCTCGTTGACTCCATGCGTGATGCTGTGTTCATCGTGTCACCCCACAGGCTGCAGAGGGAGCGGTGAGAAGGGGAAGAAGGGGTTGGTCAACAGTGGGAGGGAAGGGTCAAAATGACAGTTGGTAGTTTACCACCGTGGAGGGGGCGTAGGTCAAGGTAGGTGGTGAAGAGCATGCGAGGGCAGGCGGCTTGGTCCCAAATCGATGTTGCTGTTGTGCAGAGGTTTTACCCATGGCATGGAGTGGTGAGAAGGGGAAGGAGAGGTTGATCAACAATGGGAGGACAGGAACAGAAGGAACAGGAAGGACAGTGGGGCTGGCTGCCTGCACTCGGGGGAACTCGCCAAATCGCGGTAGGTCGTCGAGCGCTGCGGATCGCACGCTCACGCGGGGTCCACGATTTGTCATAGTGAGTTAATGACCTGGCACTTTTTACCCTGGCGCTGAGCTCTATACGAGTTGCTGGTTGATTCCATCATTCCATGCATTCTGCTGTGTTCATTGTGTTGCCCCTCAGGCTGTAGAGGGGTTAAGGGTGGACTGGTCGTGGTGCTACTAGCAGCCTTTTTGACCCCCCAAAGCACAACCACAAAAGGCTCAAACGAAGCACTCCAAAAAGACCAAGGTGTGTAATGTAGCACTCATGCTACAAGTTGAACCTTAAATACAAGCCAGAGGCAACTAGCGATGTCCAAAAACATTTTTTTTTAGGATTAGGTAGCAGGTCACCACACCACACAACGACTCGCCTAAACTTGGGCAGTTTTGTGCCTATGAGGCCTGTAAAACCGGTCACCCGCGACATAACGAATCACCTGAACTTGGACAGTTTGGTGCCTATGAGGCTTGTAAAACCGGTCACCCGCGACATAACGAATCGCCTAAACTTGGGCAGTTTTGTGCCTATGAGGCCTGTAAAACCGGTCACCCGCGACATAACGAATCACCTGAACTTGGACAGTTTGGTGCCTATGAGGCTTGTAAAACCGGTCACCCGCGACATAACGAATCACCTGAACTTGGGCAGTTTTGTGCCTATGAGGCCTGTAAAACCGGTCACCCGCGACATAACGAATCACCTGAACTTGGGCAGATTTGTTCCGATGAGGCCAGTTACACAATAGCCTATATGCACTCCAACGACTCATCTAACAAATCCCCCTAAACCCTGAACCCTAAACTTGGGCAGCTGTGACGCCTGTAACACAAGAGCTTGAGGGCGCTCCCACACAGAGGGTAGCTGCCTTGCCAGTGTGTGGGTAGCATACACTCTTCAGGGCCAAGACTGCCGCCACAACAAATTTCATGATTTCCTTTGCCCCGTCCTTTGGATCTGGATCACTAGCCAGCCCCATCCCCTCACTCCCCCTCCTCCTCCTGGTGTGCTCTCCTCCCCTTCCCCTCGTCCTCCCTCCCTCCCCCTCGTCCTCCCTCCCTCCCCCCCCCCCCCCCCCCCCCCCCTCCCCCCTCACATCCCCCTCCTCCCCCTCTCCGCGCTCCATCCGGCGACCGGCAACAATGTAGCAGGCCACCCCACCACACAACGACTCACCTAAACTTAGGCATTGTTGTTCCGATGACGCCAGTAACACAAGAGCCTGTATGCACTCCAACACGGAAGCTGGCAGGCTTGCCGTTGTGTGGGTAACAAACACTCTTCAGGGCAGAGACGACAGCCTGGAGAAGGGAGAAGAGAGTTAGAATATAAGGTAAGCCCTTCCTATCACGGCTGGGCAAGTCCCTTTAGCCTATTTGGCCTACCCCTGGACTGTATCGTGCATACAAGGTATACTAGGAAGAAGAGAGTTAGAAATCAGGTATGCTTCTAGGTCGTTTTTAGCTAATTGGCCCGCCATACCCGAACTTTGGAAAACTGGTCGACAAAAAATTGCACCTGCGACCACACACACCCGATTATGGTGGCGAAGATGGCTTACTTCTTAAGCACCGTGCGTGCAAGGGGGTGTTAGTGAGTCAACGCGCCCAAAATGTTAATCGACGCGCAGGGTACTACCCATAATACCCGGGTATTACCCATAATACCCACCCAGGACGAACACTAGGGATACAACCTTCCTACCACCACCACCAGCCCCCTCATTCTCACCGCAATGTACTCCATGACTTGCTTTGCCCCCTCCTTGGGATCCATATCACCAGCTAGCACCAACTCCCCATCTCCGCTGCTACGCTCCATCAGGCCACCAGCAACGATGTAGCAATCACCACATGTGTCGACCTTGTATACAGTAAAGTCCTCTAGGAGCCGGTCCAGGACGGTAAAGAATTGGCTCAAGAAGGCTGCGGGGAAGAAGAGGAAAGAGCACAGTCAGTCATCTCAATCAGCGACCCCAGCCCACTCTGGGTCACCCCAGCCCAATCCCAGCAATCACCACATGTGTCGACCTTGTATACACTAAAGTCCTTCAGGAGCTGGTCCAGGATGTTAAAGAATTGGCTCAAGAAGGCTGCGGGGAAGAGGAGGAAAGAGCACAGTCAGTCATCCCGATCATCGACCCCAGCCCAATCCCAGCAATCCCAGTCATCAACCCAAGCCCTCACCACTTAAATCCCCCATCCAGCCAAGCTGTCAAACCTCCCCACCCCACACCCACACCCACCCACCCTATAAGATATCAATGATTGCTACTTCTGCCTAAGACGGCAAGCAGCCTTGGAGGCTGTGGCCATGTAGCCTACTTCAAGTTCAAGTTCAAGCAATGGGGAGGCGGCGGTAGTACCCATGACCGTTGTCTTTGAAGGTTTTGGAGGAAAGGAACAGGTTTCCCTACATAGCACCCATACTAGCCTTTGGTGTGCTACTAGTAGGGAACGGCAACTAATACTAGTGCTTGAAAAACTAATATCAACTAATATTATTATAGTGTCACAATAATATTGGTTTTTCAAATAAAATCGAAATTCTGGTGAGACGGCTCGTCTGACTAATATTATATAATATTATTTATTCACGAATAGTATATAACATAGCCGACCCCTAGCTACTAGCAGCCTTTTTGCCCCCCCCCCCCCCCCCCCCCCCCCCAAGCCAGCCCTACAGGCTCTATCGTAGCACCCCAAAACACCAATGTACATAATCTAGCCTCCAATAAAAGCCTGCCCACGACGTACCCATGACGCTCTGAGAAGGAACCTCGTTAGACATGCTTGTGAGTTGTGAAGCCCACAACATCGATGAACCTGTTGTGGGTAGCCGGCATCTGTCAGTCATGTGTGCAACTCTCCTTCCACATACGTATGCATGTATGTTAATGACCTACGAAAGCCTAATGCAACGCAGGCTCCTCAAGGTGCTTGAGCCAGGGAGACATGACCTAGGTGCATGCATGTATGTATCCCCTTCCTCATTACACTTGCATGGCTTTGACGATGGTGAGAAATCTAGCAAGCTCCAATAGTTTAGGAGTCAGGCAGCTGCTCACAACAATGGTCAGACTAATGCATGCCTATCATACTAGGGAGCTTGGTAAAGGGAAGGAGAGGCGGCATAGCAGTTTAGGGAATGATTTCGGATTTACAGGTTGACAGGTTGCTCGACTTTTTAAGGCCAGATTTACCAATTCTCCCAGAATTCTCGGAATTTTCAGGCCAAATTGAAGTAAGTATGAAGTATGTTTGAATAACGTCGTTGTGGGATCTCCACAGCTCTGTCGGGTTGGGAGTCTCGCCATCTTGCAACAATGGGAAAACATATACTGGGGTACTTAGCAAATGTAAGGAGAGGTGCTAATCACCTCACATGACAGTGATGTCTTTGTGGGATCTTGCCAGCTCTGATAGGTTGGGAGTCTCGCAATCTTGCACCCCAACCATATGCTCAAGCACGTGGCGTGGGAACATCTGAAAGGTCACAACAGACATGCGCTTTAGGTCATAGCATGATAATTGATATCTAAATGATATCTGAATGGCCGTCAAACTAAGAACGTGGAGTGGGAACATCTGTAAAGGCCACAACAGACATACCCTTCAGTCCATTTGTATTGTTTTATTATACTTTTATTATTTATTTATTTATTTCCAATCAAATACAGTAAAGAATTTATTTATTTCCAATCAAATACAGTAAAGATTTTTATTTTTATTTCCAATCAAATACAGTAAAGAATCTAACCCCTTCCACAATGGCGTACATAGATTGTGCACCTTTTCTAAAGAGAAAACAGACATTGCATGGCATTTTGTACCTGAATGACTTATATCTAAAAGACACCTCAGGTTTTCTGTCGGATGCACCATGCTAAGGATTTGTTAGGGACCAACTCATCATAGAATTTGTTTTTATAAGCCCATCTAGGTAAACTGGAGATGATCATCCATTGTTGAATAAATACATGGCCGTGCAGAAGACACATGGAACAGCCCCCAAACCCTCCCCCAGGGGGATGATAGCCCCCCCCCCCCCCCCCCCCCCCCCCCCATCCCCCTCTATAGGTGGTTGCCCCCTTTGAAATCAAACTGGCTGGCCCCCTCAACCTCACGCCTCGTAACAAGGCGTACTATTTATTTATTTATTAAATGCACGACACTAGCTTCTAGGCTCATTAGAGCATATGATAAGTCAATTTATAATTAATGATACTGATGCTGATGATTGCATTTTGCCTGGTGCCCTGCTGGACTCCAAATGTGCCAACGGGGGATGTACGAACACCATGCATAAAGAAGAAAAGAAAAAGAAAACACTTTTTGAATTAATGGTCTGACAAGCTTGTACCCACTTTAGTTGCTTGGGTTACCTAGTTGCTTGCAACAGTTTCTAGGCTTTGATGCCCAAGTAAGGATAACTGTGTCTAGATGATCTTGAATATTCAAGGTTAGGCAGTCCAGGGGTAAAGTCCAGGTCAACTAGACTAAAAGGAATTTCCCAACTTACACTAGCCAGCATGTCGGTCTGGAGCAGCAGGATGGCCTGCAGTCAGGCAGTAGGGTTTAGGGTTTAGAATGCAGCAGGATGGCCTGCAGGCAGGCAGTAGGGTTTAGGGCTTATAATGCAGCAGAATGGCCTGCAGGCAGGCAGTAGGGTTTAGGGTTTAGAATGCAGCAGGATGGCCTGCAGGCAGGCAGTAGGGTTTAGGGTTTAGAATGCAGCGGGATGGCCTGCAGGCAAGCAGTAGGTTTCAGGGCTTATAATGCAGCAGGATGGCCTGCAGGCAGGCAGTAGGGTTTAGGGTTTAGAATGCAGCAGGATGGCCTGCAGGCAGACAGGAGGGTTTAGGGTTTAGAATGCAGCAGGATGGCCTGCAGGCAGACAGTAGGGTTTAGGGTTTTGAATGCAGCAGGATGGCCTGCAGACAGACGTTCAGCGGGAGCTTGTCAATCGTGCAATGTACGTTGCAGTAAAGGATCAGAACGTAGAAACCGACCATTAAGCAATTGAATTAGTTATCTATCTCCATAGGTGCCTAAGTCAGACCCTGAGTGATACAGGTGGATTGAGCCTATGTCCTTAGTCAAAACAAAAAAGTTTTTTGCCAATAAGTTGCCCAACCACATCAGTTCAACATGTAAATACTCGGATTTGGGTTTCTCAAATGGTGGGAACCAGGTCATGTGAAACATGCTAATTTGTCACAATGGGGTTCCCTAAGTCGATACGGGTTTCACGCATGAAGTGATACGGAGCCTATCGCGACCGAAACAAGCCATTTTAAAATAACACTGGGTACAAATGTTGTGTAAGGTCTTTCCCTGCCAGTAGTCAGTACAGAAGGTCTTGTAAGGCAGTACACAGGCAGTACAGTTGAGTACGGACCCCAAAAACACTGATTATTTACATTTCGTGGGTGTCCTAAGTCTAGGTCAGAGCTGCACAGCCTCAATTGAAACATTTTGGGCCTCAAGTTTGCTCTATCTTGAGATATTATAACGTAGAGAACAACTTTTTCTTTCTTTTGAAAATTGAAAATTCAAACATTTCAAATATTTTTGAAAATAAATTAAAAAAACAAACTTTTTTTAATTTGTCTTCAAACATCCACTAATGAACTCAGTTTTTGTTTTGGAGTAGATCATTGAAAACACACCCTAATCCTGGGCCATGGTGTGGTAGGCCACTGGGAGGTGAAATCTTGAGATGTACAGCTATTTCAGTATATTCCTAGGCCAAGGCTGAAGCGCAGCCTCCGACCTTGTAATAGGGGTTCGATAAGCCTTTCTTCCCGAGGTACCTTTCTTCGGAATAGCTCGCGCGGCCTCGTATATGACGCGAAGTGGATTTGTATCACTAATTATCGCACATCTGATGTACTACCACCGGCCTGCCGAACAAGACTGCTCGCGACCAGATGCGAACGCGGACGAAAAGTAGCTGCGCGCATAGCTGACACCTTCGCGAACAATATGAGCCAGACAGAATTCGATTCTGAGCAGTTTGGGTCATGTACGGCTCTGTATCATATTCTTGTATCGACTTAAGGCGTTTTAGGAGTTAGGCACCTATGGAGATAATACCATTCAGATAATGTTAGGTGTCAGTCCGGAGAAGCAGAATGGTCTGCAGACAGATATTCTGCAGACAGAAATTCAGCAAGGAGCTGATTAGCCATGCAATGTATGTATGTAGCAGTCCACGTCATGACACAGCATCTCTGGTCAAACACATGCATATGTGCATACATGCATACTTACTTACATATGTGCATACATACATAAGTGCATTCATACTTACATACATTTGTGTATACATACTTCCATGCATACGTGCATACATACGTTTGTGCATACATACGTATATACATACATACTTACATGCGTGCATACAAACTTACACACATACATAGATACTTCACCACTTGCCTGTTTGTTGGTGATGGGATCCGTGACAGGAATGAGCTGCACTTCATAACACATCATCTCTGGTCCCACGTCCGGTGCAGGACTGCTGCCGCTGAAGTACTTCTCTGTTCCACTGTAGGATACGGAACGAGGACTCACCCCACAGTCCTCATCCACGATGTCCTGATAAGTCCTCCTCCTCTTTGAGTCCTCATCCAACAAGTCCTGAAAAAGACTCATTGCTGGGTCCTCATCTACCATGCCCTGAATATTACTTCCAGTACTCTCCATGATGACAGCGGGCACAGACATCCGGCCAACCATGCGCATTTCTCCACCCGCCACCATGCTTAACTGGTTATTCATGGGGCAGAAGGTTTGCATCTGGTCTGGGTGGTGAAAAGACTGCTCGGGTTTTTTGGCTGCCTCTTTTCCCATCGCCCACAGGTTGCGGTCTGACTGCGTAAGCCATTGCTTTTGTTTGTTGGCTAAATCCATTAGCCGGCTTTGGGTGGTGGGGCCACAGCTTCCTCCAGACCTGACTGCAGAAAAGGATAAGTCCTCTCCTCTGCCTGTTGCACGACTTGCCGCAATTTCTGGGCTGTAGTTCCCTCGGCGTATGGCTGTACTTGCCGCAATCTCCGGTCTGTAGCTTCCTCGACGCATGGCTGTACTTGCCGCAATTTCAGGGCTGTAGCTCCCTCGGCCCATGGCTGTACTTGCCGCAATTTCAGAACTGTAGCTCCCTCGGCGCATGGCTGTACTTGCCGCAAGCTCAGGGCTGTAGCTCCCTCGGCCCATGGCTGTTCTTCCCGCAAGCTCAGGACTGTAGCTCCCTCGGCCCATGGCTGTACTTCCTGCAAGCTCAGGACTGTAGCTCCCCCGGCGTATGGCTGTAACTGGATACTCTGACACGTCATCCGAGGGTGCCAAGCTGTGATGAGCCAAGTGTGGAGCAAGTATGGCTGTACCTAGGCTGAAGGCTGAAGCTGGTTCGACTGACATGTCAACCGGCAGGGGGAAGTTGTTGCAGGGCACGTACGGGGCAAGCCTGGAAAGGCTGCCTGAGCTTCGCACTGAATTTGACATGCAACGCATGTGTTCGGTGCTTGGGATTCGTGCACTTTTGGCCTGGCTGCAAGACACAAGCTCATAGTTTTGGCTTTTACACTTGCTCTTCTCTGGGCCAATTGCTCTGAGCTGCCGGCATTATGGACGCTGGACCTTGCATCCAATAATTTGACCACTTTCTGTGAGAGGGACACTGACAGAAAGCCCCTGGGGGAGGAGGGATACTTGGTGGGGCTGGACACAGACAGGGGGTGCAGGGTCAGGAATTAGTATAGTCTAGTTTAGGTAGAGTTACATGAACATGAAGGTATGTGAGAGGGACACTGACAGTGAGCACTTGGTAGACGAGGGGAACTGGGTGGCTCTGTACACACAGAAAGGGGGTGGGGGGACAGGTTTTAGTCCGATGTACATGAATGTATGTGAGATTGACACTGACAGCAAGCACTTTGGGGAGGAGGGGTACATGGTGGGGCTGCACACACGGGAAGGGGGTGGGGGGTCAGGGGGTGGAGAGGGGGCGGAAAGGGGGTGGGGGGTCAGTGAGTGGGGAGGGGGTGGAGGGTCAGGTATTAATCCGACTTAGATGAATGTATTTGTATATCTGTGCATGTATGTTCAATATATTCTTTATGTTTACGTATATACAAGTATTTTATGTATGTTGTGTATGTTATGTATACATACTTACGTTATGGATGTTATGTATGCTATGCATACATATGTATATGTTAATATGTATGTTGTGCGTATACATATGTATATATATGTTTTCTCATGCATCTGCTCACAACCATTGCAACTATACTTTCAACCCAGCGCAACATGCGCATCATCTTCCCCACCAGCAATAATAAATTAAATCCAATCCTTGAAATATTAAATTGCGGGCTAAGGAAAATGTGTATGTGCTTGTATGGCAGCCTGTTACGCACCTTGAAAACTCTTGTGTGACCATGCCAGATAAGTTGCCGCTGTCCCCGTGCGAGCTTCTGGACAAATTCCAGGACATTCCCCGTGCTCTAAACTCCAGGTTGCAAGCTGAAAACGGTGTTCCACGAGACATTGGGCTCCTGCCCGCTCTGAGTGGGGACAGCAGCCTCTCCTGACTGTGGCTGTAGTGCCCCGCTGGCGCTCGCGCCTGTACGTCTGTATGAGCCGAAGAGCCGACTGAGTGCTCAGTTGCCAGCCGCCCACCACGCAAAGGATACTGACAAGGTCTGATAGATGGGGAACTGGATGGATCAGGGGGGTGAGGCCTTGGCAGGTGAGCCAGCAGACGGCATTCCTTGCCGTTCCTGACATCAATCAACAGTGAATCCAGGACCTGTTCACTCTTGGACAGGTCCTCCAGGATTTGGGCCCCTACAGTACAGTCAGGGGATTTAAAACGCTTAAAATATTGTAAATGGCGTGGTTAAAATACATTTGTTGGGTTCATGGGGGGGGGGGGGGGGGGGGGGGGTCAAATAGGCCAAAGGGACTTGCCCAACCATGACAGGAGGGGATAAACGAAAAACCACTGATGAACTGAACCCCAAACAATGGTTATGCCGACGGGGGGCCTGAGTTCATGCTACAGTGGAAATTTCATGATAGTTCAGGCTGATGGGGGTCATGGGGAGGGGAGGGGGGGTGGGGGGGGGGGGGGTGGGGGTGGGGGGGGGGGGGCTGTACAATGTAGGTTGAGCTGATGGGGGGTTGTGGGGGGGTGGGCTGTACAATGTCGGGTGGGCTGATGGGGGTCGTGTGGTGGGTGGGCTGTACAATGTCGGTTCGGCTGATGGGGGTCGCTGGGGGGTGGGCTGTAACAATGTAGGGGATGGTGAGGAGGGTTTGCACAATAACGGGAGGCATTCACTACCCTCCCTGCAAACTTGTCCACCGTTCCAGCTTGCCGTTCCTGTTATCCGTTCCTGCCCACCATTCCTACTAACAGCTCCTGCCCACTGTGGTGTGTGTGTGGTTGGATACATGTGTAAGTGTGTGCTTGTGTGTGTGTGTGAGGGGGGCGGGGGTGGGTGGGGGGGGAGGCAGCTCTAGGTGCCGAATACAGCAATTTTCAAGGTACAGGGCTCAGCTTCAGAAGGTGTGTTTCGGGATGAGTCTATCTCAGATCTATCTGCGTAGCCAGAAGTGTGACTCAGGGTTTTTGGCGGATCCCCCTCTTCAAGGGGGTGGGAGCCCCCAGGGTTACCTATTTGTCCGTCTGTGCGACTGACCGACCGACCGACCGACCCACTGACCGACCGACCGACCGACCGACCGACCGACCGACCGACCGACCATCTGACCGAGACCGAGCCTGACACATCAGCCAACGGTCTCGTAACTAACTCGCTTCCGTTGCCACCTGTCGCTCCGTCGCAAACACCTCTCTGCCATTTTTTAATGTAGCTTGTGACGCTGCATAGAACTTGTCTTGCGGGTGCTAAACACTATTTATTTTTGGGGCTACAGGAAGAAGCTTCTAGGCAGCTCCCTTCCCCTGTCCTTTAGCCAAACCTAAACCTACCTGGTGCATCTGAAAACTAATATGACGAGCATTCCAATGCACCTTCAAGCATTGGGTTTGACCCAGTGGCTGGCTATTGGAGCTGGCGGGAAGCTGCCATGAGTAGCCCAAAACATGAAACAGTGGTGCTATGTATAGGTCAAGTGATAAATGGTGCAACTCAAGGCAGATTGCAGGACTGTGGCATAGCGTACCTTTTCTCTCATCGCCTTGGCAGTCACCCCAATTGACCAGAGACTCCATATTCTGCAGGAATGTTGGGGTCAGGGTCAGTTTTTTCTTCAAGGTGCTATATATAGCTGAAGTGTGGAGTTATGTACCTTCGTGTCGGCAGGACATATAGTCTTTTAGGGTTGCCTTACCTGAGGGACCCAAAGCTGCTAGGAGCACCCCAAAGCTACTAGGAGCACCATGGTGCTACGTACCGACACTAGTTCCTTTTCTTACAAAAAAGACTGTTAACAAAAAACCCTCCAACTTCAGTACACACAGTCCAACTGCAGCATGTTACAGTACAAACCCTCCAACTTCAGTACACACAGTCCAACTGCAGCATGTTACAGTACTAACCCTCCAACTTCAGTACACACAGTCCAACTGCAGCATGTTACAGTACTAACCCTCCAACTTCAGTACACACAGTCCCAACAAACTGCAAACAGTCCCACTGCAGCTTTTACCGTAACTAACCCTTCCACTATGTATAAACACAGTTCAACCGCAGTACTAATCAGATCCCAACTGTCTTAACAGTCCAACTAACAAAGTACCGTTCGTACCTCCAACACAAAACAGCAGTTACAGAACGTACGGTACCACTCAAGCATGTTACAGGCCGTAACGGTCCAACGTATGTAACAGTTCCAACTACAGACAAGTACAGTAACGTAAGCCAAACTACAGCATGTTACAGTAACGTCAGTCCCAAACTACAGCATGTGTAACAGTACGTACATCACTACAAACAGCAATGTTTAACAGTACGTACAGTCCAACTACAGCATGTTACAGTACGTACAGTCCAACTACAGCATGTTACAGTACGATACAGGTCAAACAACAACAGCATGCTACAGATCGTACAAGTACAACTACACGCACGTTACCGTACTACATTCCAACGACAGTATTGCCATACGTACAGTCCAACTACAGCATGTTACAGTACGTACAGTCCAACTACAATACAGCAATGTTAGCAGTACTTACAGTCCAACTAAACTAACAGCATGTTTACCGTACGTACATCCCCCTACAGTATGTTCAGTACGTACGTCCAACCAACAGCATGCTAACAGTACGTTCAGGTCCACTGGTATGGAACACAGCCAACTACAGTATGTTACACTCGTACGTCCAATACAGTAATGTTACACTAACCACTACTTACGTCCACTACAGTATGTTACACTACGTACAGTCCAACTACAGTATGTTACACTACGTACAGTCCAACTACAGTATGTTACACTATGTACAGTCCAACTGTATGTAACAGTCCAACTACAGTATGTTACACTACGTACAGTCCAACTACAGTATGTTACACTACGTACAGTCCAACTACGTATGGTCACTCCGTCAATCCAACTCAGTATGTTACAACTGCGTACAGATCCACTACAGTATTACAACTACGACAAGTCCAACTGTAATTTACAGTCCACTGATATGTTACAATATGCACAGTCCAGCTGTATGTTACAGTCCAACTGTAGTATGTTACAATATGCACAGTCCAGCTGTATGTTACAGTCAAACTAAATACAGCCAAGTGCCCTTCAGGGGCATTTTGTAATGCACGATCTGTGGTCCCCTTGCAATTTTGTGGACATGCACAGTATTCTACTTCATGCACGAATTTGTTTTTATGGTTACATTTTGAAATGTTGAAATTTGTTACACGCTAATTATAGCTAAGTGCCAAAAGAAGGCCTAAAACACTTGGTGAGCTGGTCCCCAATATATAATTTGAAGTTGTTACGCCTTGCTATGGGGCGTGAGGTTGAAGGAACCTTCCCGTTTACTTGCACTAGGAAAGATTACTGTGGGGTTTGCTTTTGATGACCGCTACTGCACCTGCATGTACTACCGTGCGCCCCCGGTAACATACCTGGTAAAGTACTCGAGAGCCAGACCAGTCCAGCAATGTGGCCATGACTGGGATTGAGTCCAGGACTGTACAACCTCTTGCCAGCAATCCGCATTCCTATTGAGGCACGATGGTGTGGAGTGGACATAGGTATGGTTGTGGGATGACAGTTTGGGGTGGGGGCAGTATGGGGTGGTCAGTATGGGGCGGGCGTAAGCAGTTTAGAGTGGACATAGGTACAGTTGTGGGATGACAGGATGGGGTGGGAGTAGCATGGGGTGGTCAGTATGGGGTGGGCGTAGGCAGTTTAGAGTGGACATAGGTACAGTTGTGGGATGACAGGATGGGGTGGGCATAGGCATGGATATGGGATGGCAGTTTGGGATGGGCAATATAAGGTGGACAGTACCTGGCGAGCAGGGCAATATGGAGTGGGCATATGTAGGGTTGTGGAATGACAGTATGGGTTGGGCAGGGCAATATGGAGTGGGCACAGGCACGGTTGTATTATGATGGTGTGGAGTGGGCTTAGGCACAGATGTGGGGTGACAGAATGGGGTGGCAGTATATAGGGGGGTGGGGCATTAGGTTGTGGCAGAGCAATAATATGGATGTGCAGTATAGTGTTTGGCAAGTATAAGAGGTGGGCAGTTTAATAGGGTGGGGCAGATAAAGGTGTAGCAGTATGGGGTGTGCAGGCAGGATAGGGTTGGGCAGTATAGGTGGTCAGTATAGGGACTGGGGCAGTATGGGGTGGGGCAGAGCATAATAGGTGTGGGCAGTATTGTGTGGGCAGAGCAGTATATTGTGGCAGATATATTGATGGGGTCAGTCATACTGTGGATCCGATATAAGGTTGGGCAGTACTCGGGTGGGCAGTAAGGGTGGCAGTATGGGTTGGGCAGAGCAATATATGGTTTGCATATAAGGGTGGGGCAGTATAGGGTGGGCAGTATGGGGGCGGCAGAGCATAAGGGTGGGCAGTATAGGGTGGGGCAAGTATAGGTGGGCAGGTCTAGGGTTAGCAGTATGGTGGGGCAAATAGTTTGGTATTATAGGTGGGCAGATATAGGGTGGCAGTATGGGATGGGCAGAGCCGTATAGGTGTGTGCAGTATAAGGGTGGGCATATAGGTGGGCAGTATGAGGTGGGCAGAGCACTATAGGGTGGGCAGTATATTGTGGGAGTATGCTGGGTGGGCAGAGCATTAGATGGTGGCAGTATATAGGGTGGGCAGTATGGGGTGGGCAGTATGGGGTGGGCAGTATGGGGTGGGCAGAGCAGTATAGGGTGGGCAGTATGGGGTGGGCAGAGCAGTATAAGGTTGGGCAGTATAGGGTTGCAGTATAGGGTGGTCATTGTATAGAGGTTGGCAGTTTTTTAGTGTGGGCAGTATAGGTTGGGCATTATAGGGTGGGCATATGTGTGGGGGCAGAGCAGTAATAGGGTGGGCAGGAATAGGGTGGGCAGTAATGGGGTGGGGGCAGAGCCTATAGGAGTGGGCAGTATAGGTGTCGTACTTGTGTGGGCATATGGGTGAGGCAGTATGGGGTGGCAAGCAGTAATAGGTGGGCATAATGGTTGGGCAGGATCAGTATAGGGTGGGCAGTATAGGGTTGGGCAGTATGGGTGGGCATTATGGGTCGGCAGAGCAATCTAGGGTGGGCAGTATGGGGTGGGCAGTAGCAGTATAGGTGGGCATGTATGGGTGGGCAGAGCAGATATGGGGGCATATGGTGGCAGAGCAGTATAGGTGGGCATATGGGGTGGTCATAGCAGTAGAGGGGGGGCAGTATAGGGTGGGCATATGTGGTCAGTTATGTTGGGCAGTCTAGGGTGCAGTATGGTGGTGGGCATAGCATATAGGGTGGGCAGTATGGGGGGGCATATAGGGTGGGCAGTAATGGGTTTTTGCAGAGCTAAGGTGGGCAGTATGGGGTGGGCCATAAGCAGTATACTGGTGGGCAGTATAGGGTGGGCAGTATGGGGTGGGCAGAGCAGTATAGGGTGGGCAGTATAGGGTGGGCAGTATAGGGTGGGCAGTATGGGGTGGGCAGAGCAGTATAGGGTGGGCAGTAATGGGGTGGGCAGAGCAGTATAGGGTAGGCATTATAGGGGTGCAGTATAAGGTGGGCCAGTATACATAGGTGGTGCAGTAATGGGGTTGGCAGGCAGTACAAAAGGGTGGGCAGTATGGGGTGGGCAGAGCAGTATAGGTGGGCAGTATAGGGTGGCAGTATAAGGGTTCAGTATAGGGTGGGCAGTATGTGGGTGGGCGAGCAGTATAAGGGTGGGCAGTATAGAGGGTGGGGCAGTAATGGGTGTGGCAGAGCAGTATAAAAAGGTGGCAGTATGGGGTGGCCATAGCAGTATAGGGTGGGCAGTATAGGGTGGGCAGTATAGGGTGGGCAGTATGGGGTGGGCAGAGCAGTATAGGGTGGGCAGAGCAGTATAGGGTGGGCAGAGGCACAGTTATGGTATGATAGTGTTGAGTGGACATAGTCACCAATGGGGTATGGGGTTAGAAGTTTGCAGGTAAACAGCAGCTAACAGTAGCTAGTAGCTATTAGCTAGTAGAGTAGGTGAACTGTAACTGAAATCTCAAATAGGGGTACAGGCAGACATGATCGTACACGGTGGGCAATGGTAAAAACAAATACAGCTTCCTTTGTCGGATTGGATTTAATTGGAACATGTTTTTTCAGCCAAATCTGGGCTGCTAACCATCTTCCACTTCCATACATTCCAACATTTAACTGGTATATTAAAGGCGTCACTTTGTTGCAATTGAGGCCGTAGCTTATTGTCCTACCACTTGCAAGCTGATCCTCCGTAAGCACATCCATTATTATGTGCTTACGGAGGATCAGGCCCCCCCCACAACCACAACTACCCCCCCCCCCCCCCCCCCCCCCCCCCCCCCCACACACACACACACACAACAAACATACGTAATAAACATCCACCTGGACAGGCCCACAACTACAATCACCCACAACACATCACACAAACACACCACAACACAACAACAAACCATAGAATAGCTACCAGCAGCAGCTTCTAGGCAGCTCCCATGGCTTGCTACCCAACCAAACCTGTAGCAACGTAGTGTATCTTGAAGCTGGCAGAATCATATGTCTAGTATTGTTGAAATCTAGCCTTAAAGCTTAGCCCAGTCGCTACCTCAGGGAGCTGCCTAGAAGCTGCTATTTGTAGCTGAAAATAAAAGCTCTTTATCCTGCCCTCCTCCCCCCGCACATTATGACATTTACCTTGGACTGAAATGGGGCCACTGATGGGATACATTGGGCATGGCGTCTGGCAGGGACGAGGGTGAGGGATTTGGGGGGGAGGGAATCCGTAGGGACATCACTCATGCTAGAGGGGCTGCTCGTGTCCTCCACCTCTCTTAGGCAGCTTGTCGTCAATATTCGCAGAGACTTACAATCTACACCCAGCAAGCCAGGGCTGGGTGAGAGAGGAGTACTTGCAGCCGGCTGTAGAGGTTGAAACATTGGGATCACACCAGGCGCAGGAGGGGCAAAGGGGGAAGGAGCTGCATCAGGTGCCTTGGGAAGGGCATCAACAGCCCCTGGCGCTCCTTGCACTGCTTGATATGGGCGTAGTAGATCAAAGGCTCCCTCGCCGTTGGTCAGGAGGCTCATTGCCGGGGGGGCAGAGTGAGTGAGAAGCCTTGGGGAAGATCCTGGGACTGGTTTGCTTGATCTCCGCACAGCGGACTGAAACTCTGGAGCTGATGCTGGCACTAGGTTGCTTGATTCCCACGCAGTGCAATCAAACTTGGGAGCGGGCCCTGGGACTGGGTGGTTTGATGATCGCATGGACGAGAGGTGGCTTGATGTGCACATAGAGGAGCGGAACTCTAAGTCACTGTTGTAAGCACTTTCGCTTGCGTTGACCAGAGAGGTTCTGGTGGTGGACAACTCTATGGGAATCCTGGGATATGTACCTGACATGGTCCTAGTCAAGCACAGGTCCGAGATGGAACTCATCATTTCCTCCTGGTCTGTACAGAAGGGTTCCGTGGCTTCATTGAACAGCAAGCTATGTTGGGCAGGGTTGCTCTCAACTTGGTCAGCAACATGGGCAAAAGACCCTGATGTGTGACAGAGCACAGGAAAGTCAGTATTAGGGTTTGGAGAGCTTCTGTCATTGATGTCTGCAGACTGTACGAAGATACAGCCCGACACATAGAGGCCCCGCGTTGGATCAATATCAGGGATGAGGCAACCTGATTGGCTGTAGAGCACATCTGATTCTGTGCCCTGGCAGTCAGGGGGCTTTGCCATTGACGGGGGGGCGGAAAGAGTGGTCCTTGTGTCACGAGGAAGAGTGTCTTCAAATAAAGGGCGCCTGGAGGCGCGTCCCGAATGAAAATGTTTTAAATAATCTGTATTTAATTAAAATTTTAATTGTATAATTTCATTATTGTATAATTGTATAATTGTTTAATTAATTAAATAAATTGTATTAATTAATGAATAATAAGATTAAAATGAATTAATCAAATTCTGTTAAATTGATTGATTAATTATAAAGTATTAATTAATTAACTAATTAATTAAATTATATTTAATTAATTATCAATTGAATTTAATTGTATTAATTAGTTGATTAATTAATCAATTCATTAAAATTGATTTAATTAATTAATTTGATAGAATCAAAATTGTGTTGTATTGACTTGAATTGAATGCATTTAATTGATTTGAATTGTGAATTCAATTTGATTCAATAATTTGATTTAGTTATAATTAATCTATGGATGTGTGCTATCATTTACTACGAACAATTGACATTTTGTTAGGGTTGTTACATTTGAAGGGAGTATTAAAACGTGCCTAGGACTGTCTTGGAGATGGCTTTATTTTCAAAGCCAGTTTGATGCACAGCGAATGTAACCAATTAGAGTTTCAGTTGAATTTGTTCTGAGTCGCAAGCGCAATCCCAAGCATTGCTGTGGCTTCATTACCCCACATCTTACTGGGCAATTCATATTCGGGAGGACCAAGGACCACACAAACGGATAAACAAAAAACCCAGTACCAACCTTTTTTTCCATAATACAACATCTATTGACGATTTCGTCCGTGTGATTTGGCGAGTCGGCACACAGTTTTTATGAGCCAATGATGGGTTTTAGAGAGTAGAATCGGCTGGATCTGCTGGGCCTTGTCCCTTGCATGCTATATGATTGAAACACATAGTCTAGACACCTGGACACGTGGCAATACTGAATTATGTGTCAACCGCTGGCGATTCAAACCACTAATCAACATAAACCCTAAACACATTAGAAGTCACGGGCAGGACATGGCAAATAGGTCGAGAAATAATTTTGATATGCAGAATGCGATAAAGTGAGAGGGGAGACCTGGGATTTTCAAAAAGTATAGTAAGTAGAGGTCCTCATAGCAGAATAAGCTACACAACATTTGAAAACTTTTGAGAAGGATCCTGACCGCTGCATGCTGATATCTCTAGTCAATGCGCACTCCAACTACGAGACAACTGTTTGGGTGCAGAGTTTGCTGGGATCAAGCAGCACAGATGGAGAGAGACAAACTAATGGACAATGCGTAACGTGGAACCTAGGGGGGTCATCAGAGGCCTTAGCATACATACAACATATTAATATATATAAACCATGACATGCCATTGCTATGGTGCACCATGCCATGCCATAACCAATATACTGTGCAGGTAGGTACCACCATACCATGCTATGCTACACCATGCAATACCACACCAGTAGAACATTGTCTCAATGCATGCTGGAATACACCGATACCTGTCCATGTATACTACAACTACACCCATGCCATAAACCACCCCTACTCAAGACATAGCTACCACAATGCAGTGTAGGTTTACAACATACCATGCCTAATTCTAACAACACATACAAACATCTAACACAACACATTCCAAATACCACAAATAAACGGAAAACCAATATACCGTTGTATCATGCAGTTGGTATAAACCCCATAACATGCCATGCTTGCTGCCGACCCATAGAAGACCATAACAACCAATATACCATGCTATGCCACACCATAATTATTACTCCCACATGACTATCCTAACTTACCATGCATGCAGGATCTAAACCATACATTTTACCATGCTAAACGGTGCACAATTTGTCATATCCATATCAATAAACATGCATGTAAGGTACAAATCATAACCATGCTATGCAACACCATACCATTATGACACCATTGTGTGGTGATGTGATGTTGTGTGTTTTTGTGTGTGTGTGTTTTTGGTGTTTTTCTTTTGTGTGATGTTTTTGTGTGTTATTTCGTGTGCTTGGCTGTTTTTGTTGCCTTTTTATTGGTGTTGTGCTCGTGTCTCGTGGTGCGGATTTGTTTGTGTGTGGTGCGTTGTGTTGTGTATTGTGTTGTGGGACATGCAGTCTGTTTTTCGTGTGTCCTAGTAGATGTGTGTGGTGTGTTGTCGTGTGTTTCTGGTGTGGTGTCTTGTTCCGTGTCCGGGTCAGTGTCCGTGTGGTGATGGTTGTGGGCTTTGTTGTGGTGTGGTGTGAGGTTTGGTGGTTCTGCGTGGGTGTTGGTGTGGCTGTCCAATGTGTGTGTGGTGCGTTTTTTGAGCTGGCCTTGTGCTGTGTGATTTTGTTTTATCCGGTGTATTTTCGTTTGCTGTCGTGTGCGTTGGTTGGTTTGTTTTTTTTCGTGGATGTTTTGCTTTTGTTTTGTGTTGTGTTGTTGGTGCCTTTCGTCGTTGTGTTGCATTGTTTGTGTTGTGTTGGGTAAGGTGGTGTCATGTACATTAAGGGGTCGTTTTGTGTCAATATATGTGTCGTTTTGTTGTCATGTTGTGGGTGTTGACGTGTGGTGTAGTGTGGGTGTGTTTTTGTTGGGTTGTTTGTTTGTGTTGTGGTGCGTTTTGGGTGCGTTGTGGTGCGCTGTGTTGTGTCATGTCATTTTGTGTCGTGTCATGTCATTTGTGCCGTTTTGTGTCAATTTGTGCCGTTTTGTGTAGTGTCGTGTTGGGTGTGTTGTGGTGTAGTGCGGTGCGTTGTGGTTTGTTTTGGTGTGTTGTGTTGTGTTGTGGCGTGTCGTATCATGTCGTGTTGCTTTGTGTCGATTTGTGTCATTTTGTGTTGTCTTGTGGTGTGGTGTGGTGTGGTGTGGTGTGGTGTGGTGTGGTGTGGTGAGGTGTGGTTCAGTGCGGTGTTGTGTTGTGTTGTGTTGTGTTGTGTTGTGTGGTGAGGTGTGTTGTGTTGTGTTGTGTTGTGTTTTGGTGTGTTTTGGTGTGTTGTGTTGTGTTGCGTTTTGGTGCGTTGTGGTGCGTTGTGGTGCGTTGTGTTGTGTTGTGCTATGTTGTATCATGTCATTTTGTGTCATGTCATGTAATATGTGTCCTTTTGTGTCAATTTGTGTCGTTTAGTGTAGTGTTGTGTTGTGGTGTGGTGTAGTGTGGTGCGTTGTGATTTGTTTTGTTGTGTTTTGTTGTGTTGTGTCGTGGTGTGGCGTGTCGTATCATGTCGTCTTGTTTTGTGTCATTTTGTGTCGTGGTGTGGTGAGGTGAGGTGTGGTGAGGGATGGTGTAGTGCGGTGTGTGGTGTGTGGTGTGGTGTGGTGTGTGGTGAGGTGTGTTGTGTTGTGTTGTGTGATGTGTGGTACGAATATGTTGGCAATGTACTTGTCAACATGTTCCTATTTGCATACTGTAAGTCTCATTGAGTTACCAATGTTTGGAGTATTTTACTCATTATTACCCCCATATTTGTCCCACATGTACGGAGCTTTTAATGTGTTACCTAGAGATTCATTTGTAATACCATCAAAATGTTCAATCATGATAGTGCTTGTGAGTCCTATAATAATTGTGCTGAGTAGGTATATATTGTTGTCCATGTACTCATTAATTTGCATGAGTAATACTACACTGCCCATGATATGATGTCCGATACCTCACTTCCTACTCTTTATCTTAAACAGTTGACCCCCGCATGACAAAGAAGCAAGCGAGCGACATTGAATCCTACATTGCATTGTTTGGTGAGTCTTCTTCCATTGATTTGAGTTACCTATAATACTTGATTGTGGAGTATGCATAGGAATGGCCCTGGTTTATGTCCCCCACAAACAAGGTGGCATATAGGTTTATCGCCTATCTCCCACGTTATTTGCGGGGAACGTGAACCAGCGCCATCCCTCTACATCCCCTACATTAAAAAATGTCAAATGATATGATGCCATTTCAATCATTGCACATTCTTGATTTGATCTAAAATGCTGGGTGAGTTTCTAAACATAGCTTTTTTATCCATCACCTAAATTGTTTTTATTTCATTTTTTGTGTGCAGTGAACGGGGTGAAGCACATTGAGGAGAAGGCGACATGCGGTCAGTTCCAGAGCAATGGAAAGGCTACAGTCAAGCAGCAACAATGGCTTACCAGCTTGGTGTGAGGCGCGCTGAGCGTGATGCCATGACCTACAAGGAGGCCTCGGACTACATCACCGCCGAGAAGGCGAACCAAACTCAGGTGTGTATAATTGACTGCTCCTTAGTGATATTGTGACAGTTCGCACCCTTCTATGTGCTGTAAAGTGTATTATCTGTCTTTCGTAATAACCTCTCCTATCCCCACCGTCTACTTCCTCAGTTCAAGCTTGCCCACAACAACATGAACGCTATCTCCGGCAACCAGAAGGACTTGTCTGAGAAGCATCAGTTGGACATCTCGGCATGTGTCACCTTCAACGACGCCAAGCTTGCTCTCGAGGAGGCCGACCTCACGCAGACTGAAGAGACCAAGCCGGCTACCCCTAACAAACTGCGCTACCTGGAGACTTTGAACGTACGACGAAAGTTATCGCTGCCTTACTCACTTGTACTATCCTCCAATTTGAATCGATATGTAGCAAGTGACCCACCCCATTTTTCATGTTGCACAATGCTTGTATGTCCTTTGCACGCTCCTATCCATCCCACAATGTAAAATTGGGGCACTAACGTCACAGTATCCCGTCCTGTGCAATGGAACATGGCTTACTAGGTCCCCCCTTGTAAGCCATGTTTCAATCTGCCACATCTAGATTGAGTGAGGTGCCCCAATGTTATACTGCAGCTCCCTGGAGGACTTATGCAGGTAGAACGGAAGTAAGTACTCGCTGCTTACTCACTTGAACTATCTTCCAATTTGAATCGATATGTTGCAAGTGACCCACCCCATTTTTCATGTTGCACAATACTTGTATGTCTTTTGCACACTCCAATCATCCCCAAACTTATGAGACGTACTATGTGGGGCCTACCGTGATCTAGGCTGGGCAAGATTGGGGACATGCTGGTAATCATGCTCCAATCTGCCACATTCATAGATCTGAGGAGTGCCCCAGTTGTTCCCTTGTGTGAAGTTTTAGTTTTAGACCAGGTCAGGTCAGCACCACCAGTCTTACATTGCGATATTGATTCGACCCAATGGCCATGATAACCCCTTATTGTTGGAGCAGTAGCATCATATGTTGTGTATAAGAATTAGGTTACCCTAGGCATAAGAGCTGTAATGTTAGGTACTATATTAAAAAGACATATGTTTTATAATACTGAATGGAAATAGGTCACCCTCTTCTCTTCCTCAACGCAGTACGAGGGGAGCCCTATCTGACCATGCCGAGGCTAGCCACCACTATTGAGCGCTGAAAGGCGGCAAGACAACATCACCGAAGCTCAGGTGTGTGTCGTTAGTGTTTTTGTTATTATTTACATCGGTTGTATTTCGTTGCATTGCCTTGTTCATGTTCCTAATCTTGATTGCGTGCTTGTCCTCTTTTTTCGTATTGCCTGTGTGAACATTGATGTGCATGTTCCTCTTGTTTACTTACCTCTGTGATACTAGTCCCTACAGCGTTGGCCCCTACAGGCCTTCCTTTATGCGTAAGCATGTATGTGGTTATCACAATCTCTAGATTCCCTCGTACCCCAATATTGTAATCCACCCCACGCTTGTTTCCTACAGGTGCACAAACTGATTATGAAGAAGAAAACTCTGTTTTGGAAAAGGCGGTGTCAGAGGTATGACCAAGGCGGTGGCTTGCACATTGATCAAACGTAACCTCAAACGCGAGCAGAATATGAAGTTGCAAGACTAGCGTGCGTGAGCGGAGTTGAGCAACCCTATTTACCACTTAGCACCATCTAATTAAAACGCTTGGCGCGGGGTTTTTAGGGTTTATTGGGTTTTCTCCCACCTACGGCAAAATTAAAATGAGCCCTTCAAATGTGTTCTGCCCTGTACTGCTAGTCCTTCCAATTGAGTACTATCAGTTAGGTTTGGTACATTTAGAATTGTGATCCATGCCAGCCTATTATGCGGGTTGAGTCTGGCATATTGTTGACATATTACAAGCCAATCATATGGTTGGCTGTTCTTTTTAGAGCTTTTACCTTAGGTTATGTTACAGCTACCCTTGTGCATACCCTTGGCAAAACTATTATGATCTATCTGTCTTATGTCAAGGAGTATTTATGTTCTTCCTGATTTATTAGTCCCACAATACCCAGATTGGGTGGAAAGTGGAATAGGAAACTATACACATATGAGTAGGAATGTTTAGACTTTGGCAAACTTTGCTTTTCCTTCACACTTGTGATATATGTCACAGTTTCGTCCTCTTACGTTAGTAACCCTTGGGCATACCCTTGGCACATATTTGATCTTTCTTATTGTCAAAGGAGTGTTCATCTTCTTCTTATTTTTAGTCCCCAATCTCACGATGGAGGGAATGTTACGGACGACAGCGGCATTAAAGCAAGATTGGAATAGTTGTAGTTGTATATACACCCATAGTCATTGTTAACATAAACTTCTGATATATGTAAAACAAGTTGCCATCTCGATTTGAGTCTTCCCCTCTACTGGACCCCGGCAACCGCCCCCCCCCCCCCCCCCCCCACAACCCCCCCCTCTCCAATTTCCTCCCTTCTGAGTTTTGGGGGCCTCAGAATGAAAATCCAGGTTTGGATTTGTGTCGTGGTGTGGTGCGGTGAGTTGTGGTCGAGGGAGGTGTAGTGCGGTGTGTGGTGTGTGGTTGTGGTGGTGGTGAGGTGTTGTTGAATTAGTGTTGTGTGATTGTGGTGTGATGTGTGTGTGATGGATAGGGTGTTGTGCAGTGGTGATGTAGTTGTGGTGGTGGTGAGGTGGTGTGAGTGTGGTGTGTGGTATGTGGGTGGGATGTGTGATTTTGGGGGGGTTGGAGTGGTAGTGTGGTGTGGTATGGTGTGGCGTAGCGTAGGTATTGTCGTGTTGTTTGTGTTGGCGATTTGTGTTGTTTAGTGTCGTAGTAGTGTGGGTGGTGCGGTTATGTGGTGTGTTGTGGTGTGGTGTTGGTGTGGTGTGTTTGTGGTGGTGAAGTGTGGTGTGTTGTGGGGGATGGTGTGGGTTGTGGTTGTGATGGTATGGTGTGGTGTGTGTGTGGTTTGGTTTGGTGGATAGGTTAGCTGCGAGTGGTGTGAGCTTTGTGTGGTGTGGTGTGGAATGTAAGGATGGGTGGGTGTACATACGTGTTGTTTGTGTCGATTTGTGTCGATATGTGTACGTAGTATGGTGTGGTGTGGTTGTGGTGTGGTTGTGTGGTGTGTGTGGTGTGATAAATGATAGGTGTGTGCTGACCGAGGTGGTGGTGCATGGTGGGTGTCAGTGGTGTGGTTGTGGTGGCGGTGGTGTGTGGGTTGGTGTGTGTGTGGTTTGTGTGGGGGAGGAGATGGTGAGGTGTGAATGTAAGCAGGTGGTTGTGTGTGTTTGTGTTTGTTTGCGTGTGGTGCGTTTTGTTTTGTTTACAAATGGTGTGTGTAATGAAATAGTGGTGGGTTGTGTGAATTGGGTGCTTGTCTTAAGTGTTGTGTATGTGTTGTGTTTCATGTCCATTTAAATGATACCAGCGTTTCGGGTTTCACTTGTGGTGCTTGACATTGTGTAGTGTCGAATGTTGTATAGTAAGTGTTGTGGTGAGTGTGGTCGCGTTGAGCGGTTTTTATTTTGAGTGTGTTGTGATTTGATGGAGTGTCGTAAACAATTTGTGTGTTTTTATTTCGTTTGTCGTTTGTGTTGTGGGTTGTGGTGTGTGTCAGGTGATGGCGTGGATTGTTAGTGCGGCGCTGTTGTGATGTTGTGGTGTGTTGTGGTGTGGTTTGGGTGTGTGTGGTGGGTGTAGAGTTGTGTGGTGGTGTGGTTGGTGTGGTGTGGTGTGTGGTGTGGTGTGGTGAGGTTTTGTGTTGTATTTGTCTTCTGGTTATGTGTGGTGTGTTTTGGTGCGCAATTTTGTGGTTTGGTTTTTGTGGTTGATTTGTGTCTGGTGTGGCGTGGCGTATCATGTCTAGTTTGTTTTGTGTTCGTTGTGTATATTTGGTTTCGTTAGTATGGTGTGTGTGGTGCGTGTGGTGTGGTTGTGGTTGGGTGTTGGTGGTATGATGGTGGTGGGTGGCGAGGTGTGGTGTGGTGGTGTGTTGTGCGGTGTGTTGTTTTGTGTTGTGTCGTGTATCCGTGTGTACGGTTACTCCTATGGCAGTGTTTGGGTGTGGTTGTGGTGTGGTGGGTGTGGTGTGTCAGGCTGTGTTGGTTCGCGTGATCTGTTCAGGTGCAGTGTGGTGTGGTGTGGTGTTGCGTGGATTGGCGAGGTGTAGGCTTGTGGGTGTGGTACCAGGTGTGGTCTGGGGTGGTTGGTGTCTGGTGTGTGCTGTGGTCATGTTTGAACGTGTGGCTGTGGTTTGGTTGGGTGCGTGGGTGGACGGGGTGTGGTCAGAGCTGTGTGGTGAGGTGTGGTGACGTGGTGGTGATCAGTTGTATGGTGTGGTGTTGTCCATTGTGTGATGGGTGTGTGGGGTAGTTGTGTGGTGTGGGGTGCGGTGTGGTGGTTGTGTGGAGACTGAGTCTGGTGTGGTGTGGTTTGGTCGGGAGTGGTTGTTTGGTGCGTTGTGGATCGTGTGTTAGGTTGGCTTGTGTTGTGTTGTGAAGCTTGTGTTGTGTGGTGTGATCGTGTTTTGGTGTGTTGTGGTGCGTTTTGGGTGCGTTGTGTGCTGGCGCGCATTGTGACTGCGTATGTGCCGTGTGGTTTTGTGTGGATTGTGTTTGTGGTCATGTGTGGGACGGTGTGGTGTGGTGTGGTGATGGTGTGGTGTGGGCCTGAGTGTGGTGTGTGGTGAGGTGTGGTCCATCGAGTGGGTGGTGTGGTGTGTGGTGAAGGCAGTAGTGTTCTTTTGTGTCGATTTGATGCGGTTGTGAGTAGTTATGGGCGTTGAGATAGCGTATGGTGTGGGTGGTCGACGTTGGTCGTATTGGACTGTTGTGAGTTTAGTGGTGTGTGTGTGTGGTGTGGTGTGGTGGTGGTGTGAGTGTGGTGTGCGTCTGGGCGAGGTTGTGGGAGTGATGTTGGTGTTGGTGGGTGTGGTTGTGGTGGACGTGGTGCGAGGACGAGTGCTGTGTGTTACTGTGGGTGGTGTGGTGTGGATGTTATGGGGTGTGGGTGGTGGTGATGCTATTTGGTGCGTGTGTGTTGTAGTCGTGTGTCTGCTGTTGGTTCTCATGTGTATTGTCGGTGCGTTTTGACCCGTGCGTACTGTGCGGTTAGCAGGTAGTTGGGTGAGTGTTGGCGAATTGGATGTTTGTGGATTGCGCGAAGAAGTTGTGTCATGTCATTTTGTGTGTCGTGTCATGTCATTTGTACCGTTTTGGTCAGGTGGAATTTTTGAGTTTGGTAGTGTTGTCTGTTGTGTTAGTGGTTGTAGGGTACCACGTTAGCGCGTTGGCAGTTTGATTTGGTGTTGGTGTTGTTAGTGAGTGGTGTGGCGTGTCGTATATGTATGCTTAGTGTTCGTGTTGATATGGTGTTCTTGTGTGTCGTCTTGTGGTGAGGTGTGGTGTGGTGGTGTGTTCTGGTGTGGCCTCGTAGGTCTGAGGTGTGGTCAGTGCGGCGTGTGGTGTGTGTTGTGGTGTGTGTGTGTTGTGGGTGTGGTGTGGTGAGGGCGTGGTTCGCTGTTCGGTGTTTGGCGTGTGTGGTGTTGGTGTGTGGTGGTGTGGGTGGTGAGGTTGGTGGTGTGTGTGTGTTGTGTTGTTGGTGGTGTTTGTGTTTTTTGGTATGTGTTGTGTATGTGTTGTGTTGTGGTGTGTTTGGTGCTTTGGGGTGGTGTGTTTGTTGTGCTATGTTGTATCTGTCACTTTTGTGTCGTGTCATGTAATTTGTGATCTTTGGTACAATTTCGTGTGTTTTGTGTAGGGTCCTGTGTGTTTGTGTGTGGTGTAGAGTGGTGCGTTTGTGATTTGTTTTGGTGTGTTTGTTGCGTTTGTGTTCATGTGTGTTTGTTGGTTTGTGGGCTGTCATATCATGGTATGTATGTGTTTTGTGTGATTTGTGTAATTTAGTGTCGTGGTGTGGTGATGCGTAAAGTGGTGGGGAGGTATGTGACTGTACGGTTGTGGTGCTGTGTGGTGGGGGGTGGATTGGTGTGGTTGTGGTGAGGTGTGTTGTGTGAGTTTGTTGTGGTGTGTGGTGGGCGTGAATTGGTGTTGTGTGGGGGGTGTGGTGTTGTGTGGTGTGGTGTTGGTGTTGTTTGGTGTGGTGTTGTATGTGGTGATGTTGTTGTTCTTACGTTTTTTGTGGGGGCGCTGGTTGCATGGTGTGGTGAGGCTATGTGAGGTGTGGTGGTGGTGGGTTGACGTATCATTATGTCCTGGTGTTGTTTCTCGTGTCGTTTGTGTCGTGTGTGTCCATAGTAGGTTCATGATGGTGTGGTGTGTGGGTGTGGTGTTGTGTTGTTTGTTGTTGTTGTTGTGTTTGGTGTGATGTGGTGTGGGGATGTGAGAGGTGTGGTGGTGGTGTGGTGGTGGTGTGGTGTGGGTGTTGTGTTGATGTGGTTGGTGTGGTGTGTGTGGGGGTGACGGGTGGTGTTGGTGTGGTTTGTTAGTTGGGTGGATGGTGTGTGTGGGTGGTGAGGATGGGTGTGGGTATGGTGTGCTACTGTGTTGGTGATGTTGGTGTGGATTGTGGTTGGTGGTGGTTGGTGGTGTGGTGAGGAGTGGTGCTACAGGAGTTACCAGGGTGTTATGTGTGTGGGTGTCTGCGTGTGGTGAGTGGTGTGGCGTGATGTGTGGTGGCTGGTAGGTGGTTGTGTTGTGGCGTTGGCTGTGTAGGCGTGGTTAGTGTGATGTGTAGTGGTGTTGTGGTGTGTGTGTGGTGTGGATGTGGTTGTGTGGTGTGTGTATGTGGTGGGTGTGGTGTGTTGTGATGTTGGTGGGTATCATTGTCATGTTCGTGTCCGTTTATGTCGATGGTATGTGTGGAGCGGTTGGGTCGGGGTGGGTTGTGGTGTGAGCTGTCTGTCTTGTGATTGGTTTTGGTGTAGTAGTAGTGATGGTTGTTGTGTGGTGCGTTGTGGTGTGGTGTGGTGAGTGGCTGTGGTGTGGTGATGTGTGGTGTGATGTGGTTGTGGAGTGGTGGTGGTGCAGTGTGGTGTGGGTGGTTGTGTGTTTTGGTTGTGGTGGTGGTGCTGGTGTGCGTGATGTGTGGTGTGGTTTTGGTGTGGGGAGGTGAGGTTGTGGTGGTGTGTTGTTGTGTGGGGTTCGGTGTGTCTTGGTGCGTTTTGTGGTGTGTTTCGTTCGTTTTGTTTGTGTTGTGTGGTGTGTGTTGTGTTGTGTGTGTGGTGTTGTGTGTGTGTGTGATGTGTTTTGGTTGTGTTGGGTGCGTTTTGGGTGGTTTGTGGTGCGTTGTGATGTGTTTGTGTGTTGTGCTGTGTGTGTCATGTCATTTTTGTGTCGTGTCATGTCTTTGTGCCGTTTTGTGTCATTTGTGAAGTTTTGTGTAGTTGTGTGTTGTGGTGTTGGTGGTGTAGTGTAGTGCGTTGCAGTTTGTTTTGGTGTGTTGTGTTGTGGAGTGGTGTGGCGTGTCGTATCATGTCGTCTTTCTTTGTGTGTGATTTGTGTGTTTTTGTGTGTCGTGTGCTGAGGTTGGTGTCGGTGGGGTGGGTGAGGTGTGGTTAGGGTGTGTGGTGTTGTGGGTTGGTGTGTGGTGTGTTGTTGGTGTGGTGTGGTGTGGTAGGTGTGGTTCAGGGTGGGGTTGGTTTGTGGTGTTTGTGTGTGGTGTTTTGTGGCGATGGGGTGTGTTGTGTTGTGTTGTGGTGGGTGTTTGGTGTGGTTTTGGTGTGTTGTGTTGTGTTGTGTTGTTTTTGGTGCGTTTGGTGTTTTGTGGTGTGGTGTGGTTGTTGTTGCTTGTGATATGTCATTTTGTGTATGTAATTAATGTTGTCATTTTGTGTCAATTTTGTGGTTTTGTGTAGGGTCTGTTGTGTTGGGTGTGTTGTAGAGTGGTGCGTTGATGATTGTTTGGTGTTGTTGTGTTGTGTTTGTTGTCGTTGGTTGTTGGGCGTGTCGTATCATGTCGTATTGTTTGTGTCGATTGTGTATTTGTGTCGTGGTGTGTGTGGGTGAGGTAAGGTGGGTGAGGTATGGTGCTGTGCGGTTTGTGGTGTGTGGTGTGGTGTGGTGGGCGTGTGGTGAGGTAGGTGTGTTGTGTTGTGTTTGGTTGTGTTGTGGTGTGTGGTTGTGTGTGGTGTGATGTGGTGTGTGAGGTTGGGTGTGTGTGGGGTGGTGTGTTGTGGTGTGGTGTTGTTGGTGCGGTTGGTGTGGTGAGGGGTTGGTGTGGTTGTGGTGTGGTGTGTATGGGTTGGGGTGTGCGTGGCGTTATCATTGTGGTGTTGTTTGTGTCGATTTGTGTCGTTTTTGTGTCAAAGTATGGTTGTTGTGGTGTGTGTGTCTGTTGTGTTGTTGTGTTGTTTGTGTTGTTGTTGTGTTGTGTGTGCTGTGGGGGTGTGGTTAGGTGCTGTTGTGTGTGGTGAATGGTGGGTGTGGTGGGTTGTGTGGGTGTGGTGGTGGTGTGGTTGTGGTGTGGTTGTGGGTGTTGGTGTGGTTGGGCGTGGGCGTGGTGTGGTGGGGTGCTTGGGTAATGGTGTGGTGTGGAGTATGCGTTGGTGTGGTTTTTTAGATTGATGTGGCGTTTGTGTTCATGTATGGGTGTGGTGGTGGCTGACGATGTGTGTGTTGTGTGGTTGTTGTGGTGGTGAGGGTTGTGGTGTCGGTAGCTAGGTGGGTGGTGGTGGGTGTGGTGTGGTGGTTTGGCTGTGGTGTGCTGTGGTGTGTGGTGTGGTGTATGTGGTTGATGGTGTGGTGTGGAGTGTTGTGGTAGGTGTGTTGGGTGGGTGAGGTGCGTGGGTGTGGGTGTGTTGGTGGTTGTGGGTGGTGGGCAATGTGCTGGGGGTTGTGGGGTGGTCTGTGGTTGTGGCTGTGCGTTGAGCGTGGTGTGGTAGCGTGGTGGTGGTGTGGATTTGTGGAAGTGGTGGTGTGGTGGTGGTGTGGTGTGTTGTGGTGTGGGGTTGCGTGGCGTTATCTATGTCCCGTGTGGTTGTATGTGGATTTGTGTGTGGTTGGCGTGAGGCGGTGTGGTGTGTGTGGTGTGTGGTGTGAGTGTGGGGGTGGGGTGTGGTGTGTGTTGTGTGGTGTGTGTGGTTGTGGCGTTCATGGCCGCGTTTGTGTGTCGATTTGTGTGGTTTTGTTTCAGTAGTATGGTGTGGTGTGGTGTGTCGTGGTGTGATGAGTGGTGTTGTGTGTTGTATGTGGTGTGGATTGTTGGGTGGTGGGCACGTGTGCATGTGTGGAGTGTGTGTGGGGTGGTCGTGGTGTCGGTGTTGGTGTGGTGTGGTGGGGCTTGTGGTAGTCTGGTGTGGTGTGGCGAGGTGAGGTGTGGTGTGGTGTGGTGGGTGTGGTGTGTGTGGTGTGGTGTGGGTGTGTGTTGTGTGGGTGTCTTGGTGCTGTGGTGTGTTTGGGTGTTGTGTTGTTGTGTTGTTTTGTTTGTTGTGTGGTGGCGTTATTATTGCTGTGGTGCGTTGTGCTGTTTTGGTTGCGTGTGCGGTTTGTCATGTCATTGGTGTCGTGTCACAGTCATTCTTGTGCCATTTTGTGTCCAATTTGTGACGTTTTGTTTCGTGCGTGTTGTGGTGGAGTGTGATCGTTGCAGTTTGTTCGTGTGTTGTTGGTTGTGGAGTGGTGGGCTTGGCCTATCATGTGTGTTTTTTTTTGGGTTTGTGTTGTTGTTGTGTCGTCTGTGCTGAGTGTGTTGTGTTGTGTTTGTGTTGTGGTGTGTTTGTTGTGTTGTTGTGTTTGTTGGTGTTGGTTGGTGCGTTTTGGGTGCTTTGTATGTGCGTGTGGGGTTGTGTTGTGCTATGTTGTATCTAGACATTTTGTGTCGTTATTAATTTGGTCACTTGGTCAATTGTGTCGTTTTGTTGTAGGGTCCTGTTGTGTTGTTGTCGGTGTAAGGTTGGTGCCATGTGATTGTTTTTGGTGTGTGTGTTGTGTTGTGGTGTTTGGCGTGTCGTATCAGTCGCTTTGTGTTTGTGTCGATTTGTGTCATGTTGTGTCGTGTGCTGATTGGTGAGGTAAAGTGTGGTGAGGTTATGGTGAATGCTGCGTTTCGTGGTGTGTGGTTGTGTGTGTGTTGTGCGTGTAGAGTGGTGGCGTTATTGATTCTTTTGGTGTGTTGTGTGTGTTGTGTTGTGGCATGTGTCGTATCATGTCGTATTGTTTTGTGTCGATTTGTGTCATTTTATGTTGTGGTGTGAGGTAAAGGTTTTAGGTTGGTGCCATTGGCGTTGTGTGTGGGTGGTGTGGTGTGGTGTGGTGTGGGGTGAGGTGTGTTATGTTGTGTTGTGTTTGTGTTTAGTGTGGTGTTGTTTTGTGTGTTTGGTGGAGGGTGTGTTGGTCTGGTGTGGGGGGCATGGTGTGTGTGTGGTTGGTGTGGTGTGGTTGGTATGGTGCGTGGGTGGGTGCGGCGTACATTGTGGTGTTGTTGTTCGATTGGTGGTCGTTTTGTGTCATAGTATGTGGGTGTGTGCCTGTGTGGTGGTTGTAGTTGGTGTTGTGTCTTTGTCGTTGTGTGTGATGAGGGTTGTGGTGTGGTGTGTGGTGTGTGGTGAGGTGTGGTTGTGGTGTGGTGTTGTGTGGTGTGGTGTGGTGTGGAAGTTGGTGGGGTGTGTGTGAGGGTGGGGAGTGCGGTGTGTGTGGTGTGTGTGGTGTGGGCAGGTTGGTGTGGTGTGGGGTGTGGGTGTGGTGGGGTGTGGTTGATTGGTGTGGTGTGTGAGACGGATTGTGTTTGTGGTTGTGGTGTGAGGCGATG
The DNA here is from genome assembly GCA_013435795.1 of Chlamydomonas sp. ICE-L. NCBI lineage: Eukaryota > Viridiplantae > Chlorophyta > Chlorophyceae > Chlamydomonadales > Chlamydomonadaceae > Chlamydomonas > Chlamydomonas sp. ICE-L. The sequence goes on from JACBWV010000839.1 coordinate 8,797,152, forward strand.
TGGGTGTGGTGGGTGTGTGTGTGGGAATAATGTGTGGTGTGGTGTGGTGGTGTGGGTGCGGGTATCATGTCGTGTTGTTTTGGTGTGATTTGTGTCGTGGTTCATGTGTGTGAGCGGTTGTGGTGGGATGTGGGTGTGGGGTGGTGTGAGTGTGGTGAGGTGTGTTGTGTTGGTGCGGTGTTGGTGTGTGTGTGTGTGTGTGGCGTGTCATGTCGTGTACTTTTGTGTTGACTTGTGTGTTTTGTCTAGTAGTATGGTGTGGTGTTGTGACGTTGTGGTGTGATGAGTGGTGTTGTGTGTGTGATGTGTATGGGGGATGTGGTGTGGTGAGGTTTGGTGCAGTGAGTGGGTGGGTTTGTGTGGTGTGTGTGGTGTGGTGTGGTGTGTGTGGTGGTGTGGTGTGGTGTGTGGCGTGTAGGTTTGCGTGTGGTGTGTGGCGAGGAGTGGTGGTGTGTTGATGTGGGTAGTGGTGTCTTGGTGCCTTGTGGGTGTGTTTGGGTGTGTTGGTGGTTGGTGTTTGTGTTGGGTTGTTGTGTTTTGTGTGTGCGTTGGGTATGCGTTGGTGTAGCGTTTGTGTCGTGTCTGTGTTGTAGTCTGTGCTGTGTTTGTGTCATGTCATTTTTTGTCGTGCAGGTACATTTGTGCATTTTGTGTCAATGTGTGACGTTTTGTTTAGGGTCGTGTTGTGGGTCGTGTGGTCGGTGCAGTTTGTTTTTGGTGTGTTGTGTTGTGGACAGTGGTGTGGTGTGGTGGGTGTGTTTGTGGTGTGTGGTGTGTGTGGGGTGAGGTGTGTTCAGTGTGGTGTTTGTGTGTGTGTGGCTGTGGTGTGGTGTGTGGTGAGGTGTGGTGGTTGTGTTGTGTTGTGGTGTGTTTTGGGTGTTTGGTTGTGTTTGTGTGTGATGTTGCGTGTTTTGCTTTTCGTGTGCGGGTGTGGTGGTGTTGTTGTGCTATGTTTGTATCATTCATTCTGTGTCGTGTCATGTAATTTGTGTCACTTTTGTGTCAATTTGTGTTCGTTTGTGTAGGGTTGTGGTGTTGTGTTGGTGGTGGTAGAGTGGTTGCGTTGTGATTTGTTTTGGTGTGTTTTGTTGTGTTGTGTTGGGCGTCGTCGTACATGTCGTATGTGTTTGTGTCGATTGGTGTAATTCTTGTGTCGTTTGGTGTGGTGAGGTAAATGTGTGTTGAGGTAGTGATAGTGTGCGTGTTGTGTGTTGGTGTGTGTGTGGTGTGTGTGAGGTGTGTGTTGTGTGGTGTAGCTGTGTTTTTGTGCGGTGGTTGTGATGGGTGTGGTGTGGTGTGGTGTGGTGTGGTGTAGTGTGGTGGTGGTGTTTTTGGTGTGATGTGGTGAAGGGTGGTGTGTGGTTGTGGGGTGGGTGTGAGGAATGGTGTGGTGTGGGGTTGTGGTGGTTTGTGGTGGAATGGTGTGGTGTGTGCGTGGTAATGGATGTGTGTTGTGTTTGAGTTCCGATTTGGTCGTTTGTGTTATTGTGTCGTTTTACTAGTATGGTGTGGGTGTGGTGATGGGTGTTGTGGTTGTTTTGTGTCTTGTGTTGTGTTGTGTTGTGTTGTGTGGTGCGTGGGGTGTTTTTGGTGTGGGTGTAGGTGGTGGGTGTGTGTGTGGTGATGTGGTGAGGCGTGATATGGTGCGGTGCCATTCAGTGTGGTGTGGCTGTGGGTTGGTTGGACGTGGCTTGTGGGAGGTGTAGATCTGTGTGGTGTGGATAGGTGTGGTGTGGTGTGGTGTGGTGATAGGTGTGATGTTGGTGTGTGGTGTGGCTGGGTTTTGTGTGGAGTGGGTTGTCTGCGTGTGCGGTTGAGGTGTGGTGTGCGTGGTGAGTTGTGGTGTGGGTGTGGGTGTGGGGGTGTGGTGTGGGGGGGTGTGTGGTGGTCTTGGGTGGTGTGTGTGTGTGGTGTGGTGTGTGATGTGATGTGCGTGTCTATCAGTGTGTTGTGTTTGTGTCGATTTGTGTCTATTTGTGTGTTATGGGGTGTGAGTTGAGGTGCGGTCGGTGGGTGTGGTTGTGGTGTGGTTGTTGTGGTGTGTGTGTGGGTGAAGTGTGGCTGCAGTTGTATTGTGTTGTGTTGTGTCGTGTCCTTCTGTGTCGTCCTTTGTGGCGTTTTATGTTGTGTGGTGTGGTGTGGTTGGGATTTGTAGTGATTTGTGGATGAGTTGTGATGAGTTTTTGTGTGTGCGGTGTTGTTTTGTTGATGTTGGTTGGCGTCGGTCATTTTGTGCCTTTTGGTGGCAGTTTTATGACGTGGTTTGTTGTGGTGTGGTATCAGGTGTGGTGGTGTGTGGTGGGTGTGGGTGGGTGGTGTGTTTGGTTGCTGGGTGTGGTGTGTGTTGTGGTGTGGGGGTGTTGTGGTTGTGGTGTGGTTGCATGGTTCGGTGTGTGAGTGTGAGGCCATACCACACCCAGTTTTAGCTTTGTTACCATATGCATGTGTGTGTAAACAATAACAATCCATGCTTTGTTTGAACCCATGCCATACCATACGAATAAACCATGCCAATTAGAAGCAGGGATAGGCAGCATGGAACTTCCATGTTGTCCAAGCGAGATGCGAAGCAAGGAACCCCCATCAAGCGTTATTTAGCACGCACCTTTTCATCTTCTATTCATTATAGGCCACCAATTTCTAATAACACACCTCGATGAAGCTGCGCGCGCAGTAAGAACTGCGCACGCTTGATGGGACGATGGGGGAGCGTAATAGAGTTTGAACGAAGGGCAAAGGCTAGAGCTGTACGAGAATGCAAACGTGAAATGCTTGCTCAAATTGACTGCTTCTTTCAAAGACGAGTCCAAGCGCGTGTCGCAGCGAAGAAACGTTCGAGATCGTGAAACTGAATAGGCCCAGAAACCAGGGCGAGGAGGGATTTCAACCGTGGCCAGTGCCAAGCCACTCACAGTTTTTGTGGCCACCCGGCCTGCCAGTATGTCGTCCCATGCAGGCGCTGCACCCTTGTTTCCAACAATGCAAACAGCTTGATTGCGTTCCACTGTAACAGTTAGGAAGCGACGGGGGAACGCCTAGTGCGGCACAGTCAAGGTCCCCAGGTCGTCCGCGGGCCCAGTGGGTGTTTGGCTTGCAAGCCTGTCAGTATACGCTGCTGGCTTGCCAGCAAACCTACACACAGGCGCCTAAGGAAACCCAGCTGAAACGTTGTAGCGACTCCATAAGCTTTGCAACCGAAGGTCGGCAGTGCTTCATTGAACTGAGTCGGGATGAATTAGGAATTTGCGAAGTACACAATAGTTGCGTTGCTTCATTATCCACCCCGGGACACCCCACGCACCACCGGTTGCCCACCACGGCCGTTGGGCTGAGCTGTGGTGAAGTCCGTGTAAAAAAGCTCCAAGTGCCTAGCGACTTTTCGTTCCATTGTGATGCTTGGCAATGTTGTCGCCTCTTTTGACGACAATTCCATTTCAAACCTATGTATGCGCACTATGATTGGGATGGTACGAATTGAAATGCGTATACAATGGTACCCATATAATTTCGTTTTGCGCTTTTGGCCCAAAAAGCCACAAACCGTAGACTTCCTTTCTTGAATTGCGATGCTCGTTATGAGGTCTATTGAGAATATCCCGTAACAATAAGTTTATTATTGGGAAATCTCATATAATGTTTTGTTTTTTGCTGATTTGAAGTGAAACCTGATGAAAAGTAGGTTGTGCACACACGGGACACACAAAACCCACAAACAGGTTTGACAGGCTAATCCCCACTCAATAAAGGGCGCTGGAGGCGCGTCCCGAATGAAAATGTTTTAAATACTCTGTATTTAATTTAAATTTAATTGTATATTTTATATTGTATAATTGTTTGTTAATAAATTAAATGTATTAATTAAGAATAATAAGATTTAAAATGATAATCAAATTATTTAATTGTTTGATCAATTTTAGTTATAAATTAATGATTACTTAACTAATTACATTAACATTATATTTAATTAATTATCATTAAATGTAATTTATTCATCGTTAATCTATTATACCCATAATTAACTTACATAAAGTTAATTAAAATTGATTTAATTGTAATTTGACTATATCAAAATGTGCTGCATTACTTGAAGATGGAATTTCATTGATTTGAATTGCATTCAATTGATTTCATAATTGGATTAGTTGAATGAATCAATGGATGTGCTTCATTTACTGCCGACAATTCACATTTTGTAGGGTTGTTAAAGTGAAGGAGTATAAAGTGCCTGGACTGTCGTAGAGGACTTTAGTTTGCAGCAGTTGATGCACAGGAAATGTAACCAATTAGAGGTTAGTTGAATTTGTTCGGTCAGCCGCATACAAGCTGATGTGGCTTCATTCCCCCACTTATGGCAATTCATTCGGACCCCCAGGACACAAGCCGCTGTTGTTGCCTAATACAACATCGTATACGATTTCGCAGTGTGATTTGCGGTCGGACACGTGTTTTGCCAATGAGGTTGTGTAGAGTCGGATGGGCGTGTCCCTGGGTGCGTAGGATTGAACACATCTCGACAGCCTGGACACGTGGCATCTGATTATGTCAACTGCTGGCATTCAAACCACTAAGCAACTAAACCCTAAACACATAGAAGTCACGGGCAGGAAAGGGGCCAATAGTCGAGAAATAGGTTCATATGCAGAATGCAGAAAGTGAGAGGAGGAGGCGGGAGATTTCAGAATAGTGGAGTAAGTAGGTCTCATAGCAGAATAAGCCTACACACATTTGAAAACTTTTGAGAAGGATCCTGACCGCTGCAATGCTGATATCTCTAGTCATGTGCACTCCAACTACGAGCCAAATGTTGTGGTGCAGGTTTGCTGGGATCAGCAGCAAGATGGAGAGAGAAAAACTAATGTACAATGAGACAACTGGAACCTAGGCGGGTCATCAGAGGCCTAAAGCATACATACAACATATTAATATTATAAACCATGACATGCCATGCTCTGGTGCACCATGCCATGCCATACACATATACATGCAGTAGGTAAAACCATACCATGCTATGCTACACCATGCAATACCACACCATTAGGACATTGTATCATGCATGCTGAATACACCATACTAGCAAGATACTACCACCATGCCAAGTCACACCCTACTACCATGCTAACATGCATGTAGGTTTAAACCATACCATGCCATGCTACCCATGCCATACCACACCAATATACCTTTGTATCATGCATGTTGGTATAACCCATGCTATGCCATGCTATGCTGCACCATGAGAGACCATACCATATACCAGCTATGCACAATATGTAACTACAACATACTACAAGTTACCATGCATGCAGTGTATAAACCATAACATGCCTACTACCTGCACCATGTCATACATATCAATAAACCAGCATGTAGGTACAAATCATACCATGCATGTACCCACCATACCATATGACACCATTGTGTGGTGTATGTGGTAGGTTTAGTTGTGATTTGGATGGTTTGGTGTGTTTTGGTGTGTTTTGGTGGTGGTGTTGGTGGTGCAGTGCTTGTGATGTTGTGCTGTGTTGTGTGTGATTTGTGGTGTGGTGTGGTGGGGTGTGGTGAGGGTGTGAGCGTGGTGTGGGTGGGGTGGTGAAGTGTGGTGTGGTTGTGGTGTGGTGTGGTGTGGTGAGGTGGTGTGGTTGGTGGTGTGGGGTGGTGTGTGTGTGTGTGAGGTGTGGTAGGGGGGTGGTGTGGTGTGGTGGAGCGTGGTGTGGTGCTGATGGTGTGGTGTGGTTTGCTGGTGGTGTGGTGTTGGGTATCAAGTCGTGCTTGTTTTGTGTAGATTGTATGTGTGTAGGTGTGGTGCGTTGTGGGGTGGTGTGGTGTGTGGTGTGTGTGGTGTGGCGTGGGTGCGGTGTGGGTGTGGTGGGTTGGGTGGGTGGTTGTGGGTGTGTGAGTGTGGTGTGTGGTGAGGGTTGGTTGTTGTTGGTGTGTGTTGTGTGTCGGGTACGTTGTGAGTGTGTGTGGTGTTGGTGGTGTGGGTATATGTATGTGTTTTTGTCGATTCTGTGTTGTGGTATGGTGTGGTGGGTGTGTAGGATGTGTGGCTGTGGTGTGGTTGTGGTTGTGGTTGGGTGTGGGGCTTGTGGTAGGTAAGTGGGTGGTGTGGTGTGGGTGGTGTGTGTGGGACGCGGTGTGGTGTGGTGTGGGCGTGCGTGCATTTGTGGTTCATTTTGAGGTAAGTTTGTGTGGTTTGTGTAGTAGTATGGTTGTGGTGTGGTGCGTTGTGTTTGTGATTGGTATGGTAACGTGTGTGTTGTGGTGTGACTGAGTGGTGTGGTGTGTGTATGGGTGTGATTGTGGGTGTGATGTGGTGTTTTGAGGGTGGTGCAATTGTGGGTGTGGGTGGTGTGGTTGGTGTGTGTGTGGTGTGGTGTGGTGATGGTGCGGGGGTGGTGAGGTGAGAAGTGGGTGGGTGTGGTGTGGTGTTTGGGGGTGGTGTGGTTAGGCGGTGTGTGGTGTTGATGTGGTGTGAGTTTGTGTTGTGGTGTGTGTTGTGTTGTGTTGTGTGTGTGGGGTGAGGACTATATGTTGTGTTTTGTTTGATTTTTGGTGTGTGTGTATGTGTGGTGGGGGTGTCTTGTTTGTTGTTGTGTGTGTGTGGTTTGGGTGTTGGTGTGTGGTTTGTTTGGGGTTTGGGTGGTGTTGGTCGTGAGTGAGGTGAGGAGCGTGGCGTGGGGTGGTGTGGTTGTGTGTGGTGGTCTGTGTGTGGTGTTGTGTGTGAGGAGTGGTGTGGTGTGGTGTGGCGAGGTGATGTGTGGTTGAGGGTGGTGTGGGTGGAAACGGTATCATGTAGTGTGCTTTGTGGTCAATTGGTTGTGGTATGGTGTGGTGAGGTTGGTGTTGTGTGTGTGTGGTGGTTGGTGTGGTGTGTGGGTGCGCGTGTGTGTGGTGAGGTGTGGGTGGTGTGGTGTGGGTGGTGTGGCGTGGGTGGTGTGGTGGGGCGTGAGGGTGTAATGTCGGGTTCTTTTGTGTTTATTTGTGTGGGTTTTGTATGTAGCTATGGTTTGGTGTGGTTCGTTTGTGGTTGTGGTGTTGTAGTGGTGTGGTGTGGTGTGATGTGTGATGTGTGGGTGATGTGGTGTGGTTGACGAATGTGGTGTTCGTGTGGGTGGGTGTGATTGTGGTGGGTGGTGGGCTGTGGTGTGGTGTGTTGTGGTGTGGTGTTGTTGTGTGTTTGTGTTGTGTTGGGTGTTTGTTGTGTGGTGTGGTGTTGAGTGGTCGTTGTATAATGTAGTGTTGTTTTGTGTAGATTGTGTTGTGGTATGGTGTGTGGGCTGTGGTGTGTGGTGTGGGTGTGGTGTGGGTGGTGTTGGTGAGGTGAGGTTGGTGTGGTTGTAGGTGGTAGTGGTGTGAAGGTGGTAAGGTGTGGCGCGGTTGGTGGTGTGGAGCCTGGGGTGTCATGTTGTTTCTTGTTGGTCAGTTTGTGTGTTTGGTATAGTATGGTGTGGTGCGGTGCGTTGTGTTGGGATGTGGGTATGGTGTGTTGTGTTGTGTGTGTGCTGAGTGGTGTGGTGATGGTATGAATGTGTGATGGTGGTGTGATGTGGTGTGGTGTGGTAGTTGGTTGCAATGTGGGTGGTGTGTGGTGTCGTGTGAGTGTGGTGTGGTAGTGCGGGCGGTGTGGTGTGGTGAGTTTGAGAGCGGATGTGTGTGTGTAGTGAGTGCGTGGTGTGGTTTTGTGGATGTGGTGGTTGATGTTGTGTTGTGTGGTGTGGTGTGTTGTGGGTTGGCGTATCATGTGTGGTTATTTTGTTCGATTTGTGTTGGTGGTATGGTGTGGTCGGTCTTGTTGTTGTGTTGTGTGCTGTGGTTGGTTGGTGTGGTGTGGGTGTGGGTTGGTTTGGTTTGAGTGTGTGTGCGTGAGGTGTGGGCTGGGTGGGTAGTGAGTGTGAGGTGTGCGTGGTGTGTGTGGGTGTGGTTTTGTGGTGAGGTGTGGTGTGTGTGTGTGTGGTGCTGTGTGGCGAGGTGATGTGTGTGGTGAGGTGTGGTGGGCTGAGCTAATGTCGTGTTCGCTTTGTGTCGCTTTGTGTTTGTGGTTATTGTGGTAGGTGTGGTGTCGGGTGTGGTGTGGTGTGTGGTGAGGGTGTGGTGTGGTGAGGTGTGGTGTGTGTGGTGTGTGTGTGTCGGTGTGGTAGTGTGGTGGGGGGTGGTGTGGTGTGGTGGCCGTGGACGTGTATGTTGGGTTATTTTTGTTTAATTTGTGGGGGTTTGTGTAGTTAGTATGGTTTGGGGGTGTGACGTGTGGTGTGTGTGGTGAGTGGTATGGTGTGGTGTGAATGTGTGATGTGTGTGTGTGATGTGTTGTGTGGTGAAGGTGTGGTGTAGTGTGGGTGGTGTGTGGTGGTGTGGTGTGGTGGGTGTGGTGTTGTGGTTGTTGTCTTGGTTTTGTGTTGGGGTGTGTTGTTGTGTGGTGTGGTGAGTGAGGCGGAGTGGTGGTGTGGTGAAGTGTGGTGTGGTGTGGTGTGGGTGTTATGGTGTGGTTTTGGAGTGCATGTTGTGTTCTTTTGCGTGTTTTGTGTGCTTTGTTTTTGTATATGGTTGTGTGATGTGAGGTGGCGTGGGTGCTGGAGTAGGTGTGGGTGTGTGTGTGGATTGTGGGTGTAATGTGTTGTGGTGAAGTGTTGGCATTGTGTGTGGTGTTGGTGTTGTTTGGTGTGGGGTGTGGTGTGGGTGTGATGAGGTGTGGTGTGTGTGTGGAGGCCGTTGTGTGTGTGGTGTGGGTGATGTGGTGTTGTTGGGTGGTGGTGTGGTTGTGGGTGTGGTGAGTGTGGTGTGGTTGTTGGTGTGGTGTGATGTTGTGGGTGTGGTGTGTGGGTGGTAGGTTTTGGCGTGGCGTGATCATGTTGTGTTGTTTTGTTTGGGGATTTGGTGTTGGCATGGTGTGGTGGAGGTGTGTTCGTGTTGTTGTTTGTGTGTTGTGTTGTGGCGTGGGTTTGTTTCGGTTTGGTGTGGTGTGGTGAGGTGTGGTGGGTGTGTGGTGTCGTGTGAGGTGTGTGGGTGTGTGTGGTGAGGGAGGCTTGTGTGTGGGGTGGTGTGCTGGTGATGTGGTTGTGGATTGTGGTGTGGTGGCTGTGGTTGTGTGGTGAGGCGTGTGGGTGTGGTGGTGTGGTGTGTGTTGTGTGTTGGTGTGGTGTGGCGAGGGTGTGATGTGTGGTGAGGTGTGGGTGTGAGTGGCGTATCATGTCGTGTTGCTTTGTGTCGTTTGTGTTGTGGTATGGCTGTCGGTGCGGTGTGTTGTGTGTGTGTGTGGTGTGGTGTGGTGTGGTGGTGTGGTAGAGGTGTGGTTGTGAGGGTGTGTGTGGTTGGTGTTGTGTGGTTGGCGTGTTGGTGCGTTGGTGTGTGGACGTGGCGTGTACATGTAGGGTTCTTTGGTGTTATTGTGTGGGTGGTCTGTAGTAGTATGGTTGGTGTGGTGACTTGTGGTTGTGTGTGGTGAGTGTGGGTGTGTGTGAGGTTGATTTTGTCTGTGAGTGTGGTGGTGAGTGGTTTGGTGATGTGTGAGTTGGTTGTGTGGGTGTGGTGTGGGTGTGTGTGTGGGTTGTGGTGATGGTGTGGTTGGTGTTGTGGGTGTGTTGTGGTGTGTTTGTGTGTGTTTTGTGGTTGTGTTGTGGTTGTGGTGATGCGTGGTGCCTCATGTCGTGTTGTGTTGTGTACGAATCGTGGTTGTGGTATGGTGTGGTCGCGGTGTGGTGTGTGGGTGGTTTGTTGTGTGTGTGTGGTGTAGGTGAAGTGTGGTGTGGTGTGTGAGTGGGTGTGGTGTGGCCGGTGTGTGGTGTGTGTGGCGTGGACGTTGTACATGTTGTTTCTTTTGTGTCAGTTTGTGTGGTTTGGGGGGGGGGGTGTGTAGTAGTATGGTTGGATGGTGCGGTGCGTGTGTTGCTGGGTGTGTATGTGAGTTGTGTTTGTGGTGTGCTGAGTGGTGTGTGGATGTACTGTGGGTGATGTGTGGTGTGATGTGGTGTGTGTGGTGTGGTGCAATGTGGTTGTGGTGTGTGGTGTCTGGTTGGTGTGTTAGGTGGGGGGGGGCTGCGGTGTCTGTGTGGTGTGGTGAGTGTGAGACGTGTGTGGCTGTGGTGTACGTGAGGCGTGGTGTGTGTGTGATGGGTGTGATGTTGTGTTGTGTTTGTGGCTGTGGTGTGGGGGGCGTTCTATCATTTTGTGGTTGTGTTTTGTTTCGATTTTGTGTTGTGGTATGGGGCTGCGGTGTTGTTGTTGTTGGTGTGTGTTTGGTGGTTGCGGTGTTGGTGTGGTTGTTTGGTCTGGTTGGTCGGGTTGAGGTGGGTGGTGATGGGTGTGTGTGAGGTGTGGCGTGGCTGGTGGAGTGCGGGTTTGTGGTGTGGGTGGTGGTGGCTGAGGTGTGGTGTTGTGGTGTGGTGTGGTGTGGCAGGTGATGTGTGGTGGGGGTGGTTGGGCGTGGCTATCATGTACGTGTTGCTTTGTGTGTCGATTTGTGTTTGGATATGGTTGTGGTGCGGTCTGTTGGTGGTGTGGTTGTGGTGGTGTGTGGGTGAGGTGTGGTGTGGTGAGGCTGTGGTGTGGTGGGGTGTGGTGTGGCGGTGGTTGTCGGTGGTGTGGTGTGCGTGGAGTGTCATAGTCTGGTTCTTTGTGTTGATTTTGTGTGGGTTTGTGTAGCTGTATATGGTTTGGTGTGGTGCGTTGTGGTGTGGTGTGGTGAGTGGTAGGGTGTGGTGTGTGTGTATGTTTGTTGATGGGTGTGGGTGAAGTGTGAGTGTATGTGGTGAGTGTGGTGTGGGTGTGGTGTGGTTGTGGTTGGCTTGTGGTGTGTTGGGGTGTGTTGTGTGATGTTTGGGTTGTGTGCGGTGATTTGGTGTGGGAGGTGAGCGTGTTGGTGTGGTGAAGTGGTGAGTTGTGGTTTTGGTCGGTGTTTAGTGGTGTGGTTTTGGACGTCGTCATGTGGTGTATCTTTTGCGTACGATTGTGTGTGCTGTGTATAGTACGGTGTGGGTGGTGTGGTGATTGGTGTGGTGTGTTGTGTGATGTGGTGGTAATGTGGGTGGTGAGTGTTTGGAATTGTGGTGTGGTGTGCGTGTGTGGTTTGGTGTTGTGTGGTGGGTGTGGTGTTGGTGTGGTGTGGTGTTGGTTGTGATGGAGGTGGGGTGTGGTGTGGTGGGGCGTTTGTGTGGTGTTGTGGTGCGGATGTGTTGTGTTTGTGTGTGGTGTGTGTGTGTGTGGTGTGGTGAGGCGTTGGTGGTGTTGGTGTGTGTGATGTTTGTGTGTGTGGTTGTGGTGTGGTGAGGTGGTGGCGTGTTCGTATCAGTTGTTTGTTTTGTTTGATTTGTGTTGTTGTGTGGTTATGGTGTGGTGCGGGATGTTGTTGGTTGGTGGTGTGTGTGGGTGTGGTGTGGTGTGTGTTTGGTTTGGTGTGTGGTGTGGTGTGGTTGTGTGAGG
>JACBWV010000839.1:8809063-8874348 GCA_013435795.1 Chlamydomonas sp. ICE-L
TTCTTTCCCCCCCCCCCCCCCCCAAACACGGAGGGACCACCAAGCACCCAGCACCCGAAGACAAAGACCAGACACACAGACCAACCACCCCACCCACCCAGACCACACATGACCCACACCCAACTCCACCCAGACACACAGACCCACCCAACCCCCACCCACACCCAGACACCCGACCCACCCACCCACCACCCTCAGGACACACCAGACCCAACCCACCACCAACCCACCCAGTAATCACAGTACCCACACCACCATCCCACCCCACCCACCCGGACCACTCCACAGACCCACCCACCACCCACCCAGACAAAGACCCCACCCACCCCCCCAGACCACAGACCACCCACCCACCACCCAGCCACACCCACCCACCCACACAGGAAACCAGACCCCACCTCACCCCCCACCCAGACCCACACAGACCCACCACCCACCCACCACCCACCCAAAGCACAGACCGACCCAAGCCCCCAGACAGACCCAGACAGTATCAACCCCCGACCAGACAGGACAACCCCGACCAGACAGAACCCAAGACCCAGATCAACAAACCCAGACCCAGACAGTAACACCCAGACCCAGACAGGACAACCCGATCCAGACAGACAAACATGACCCAGACAGACCACCCAGACCCAGACAGACACACTCCAGACCCAGAGACAGACAACCCAGACCCAGACAGGAAAACCCAGACCCAGACAGAAACCCAGACTCAGACAGACCACCCTATACCCCAGACAGAACAACCCCAGTACCAGGACAGACAACCCCAGACCAGACAGAACCCAGACCCCTGACGACTAACCAGACCCAGGACAGATCAACCCAGGACCCAGACCGACCAACCAGTACCCAGACAGACACACCAGACCGAGACAGACAACGCCAGACCATGACCAAAACAATCCCAGACCAAGACAGACAAACCAGACCCGACAGACAACCCAACCAATGACAGACAACCCAGAACCCAGACAGGAAAACCCCTGATCCCAGAGAGACAATCGACAAGACATGACAACCCAGACCCAGACAGACAACCCACGGACCCAGACGACACCCACAGACCCCGAACAGACAACCCAGACCCCGACAGACAACCCAGACCCAGCCACAACCCAGACCCAGACAGACAAACCCAGGACCCAGACAAACAACAGACAGACAGGCAACCCCCATGACCCATACAGACGACCCCAGACCCAGAAAGACAACCCAGACCCAGGCCAGACAAATCCCAGACCCAGGACAGACAACCCAGACCCAGTACAGACAACCCCAGACCCAGCCAGACACCCAGACCCAGCAGACCATAACCCGACCCAGGGACTACAACCCCAGCAACCTAGACTAGACAAACCCAACCCAGACAGACAACCCAGAACCCGTGGACAAGCAACCCCAGGACCCAGGACAGACAACCAGTACCCGCGACAGACATCCAAGACCAGACACGGTGACAACCCAGACCCAGTACAGACAAACCCAGCACCCAGACAGACACCCAGACCCAGTACAGACACCCCGGACCCAGACAGACCACCCCAGACCCAGCCAGACAACCCAGACCAGAAGACAACCCCACAGACCCATGACCAGACAACCCAGACCCCCGACAGAAAACCAGACCATGACAGGCCAACCCTCGAACCTAGACAAACTAACCCCCAGACTCCAGACAACAACCCAGGGACCCCAGACAGACTTAACCCAGACCCAGACAAATACAACAGACTCCCATACAGACAACCCAGACCCAACAGACAACCATGACCCAGAAGACAACCCATGACCAACAGACAACTCCAGACCCAGACAGGACATGACCTCAGGACCCAGACAGGACACCCAGACCAGACAGGGAACCCAGACCCAGACAAACAACCCCCTACCAGAAGAACAAACCCAGACCCACACCGACAACCAGACCAGACCCGACAATACCCAGCCCCAACAAGACAACCCAGTACCCAGATCAGACAACCCCTACCTACAGACAACTCCCTACCCCAGGACAGACAACCCAGACCCAGACCATAAAAACCCCGACCCATACAGTAAAAACCCAGACCCCGACCAGACAACCCATACCCATACATACAACCCATACCCATACATACAACCCATACCCATACATACAACCCATACCCATACATACAACCCATACCCATACATACAACCCATACCCATACATACAACCCATACCCATACATACAACCCATACCCATACAAACAACCCATACAACAACTAACATACAACCCATACCCATACATACAACCCATACCCCACCACAACACCATCCCTACATACAACCCATACCCATACATAACCATACATACAACCCATACCCATACAAACAACCCATACCGTCCCACCCCAAAAACAAAACAAAACCTACCTGTCAACCCCACCACCAAACACACTATACCCCCGATCCCCATATCCATCACCCATACATACAACCCACACACACATACCCCACACCCCCAACCCCAAAAACCCTACCTGTCAACCCCACCACCAAACACACTCTACCCCTAATCCCAACCTGCCACCCTTACACACAACACACACCAAGCCCCAAAGTCCACCTGTCAACCCCACCACTAAACACACTCTACCCCCAATCCCAACCCATCACCCATACATACAACACACACATACCCCCCCCAAACAGACACACCCACCTCAAAAAACAAAACGAACCCCGTCGGTCAACCCCACCACTAAACACACTCTACCCCCAATCCCAACCCACCACCCATACATACAACACACACATACCCCCCCCAAACACACACACCCACCTCAAAAAACAAAAACGAACCCCGTCGGTCAACCCCACCACTAAACACACTCTACCCCCAATCCCAACCCACCACCCATACATACAACACACACATACCCCCCCCCCCCCCCCCCACCCCAAACACACACACCCACCCCAAAAAACAAAAACGAACCCCGTCGGTCAACCCCACCACCAAACACACTCTACCCCCAATCCCAACCCTTAACCCAAATAGGGAATGGCAATATGATATCATATGATGCCAGCAGACTGACAAGGCTCAAGTTACCATGTGTACACAATATAATATGATGCACTATGTATGATATCATATGATATCATACTTGCCTTTGGTCAACATCATACGATATGCCGGTCCCTACATATAACCCACACACACATACAGCTACTTACAAAATCTTATCTGCTGAAGCCCCCCACCCCATGCCACCCAATTGATTTCCAAAATAATTGTACACAAATTAAAGGACCTACCTCCCAAACAGCTTGAGCTATAAAATAATCAAGTAAAAAGCATCGTGGCCTGATTGAATCCAATACATCCTTTTCTATTTTTTTGTTCGTAACATACAGCTCGTCACACAAGCCCATTTACTCCAGCCCATCTGTCTGCTCAAACCAACCACCCCATGCCACCCAATTGTTTTCCAAAAGAATTGTGCACAAATTGAAGGACCTACCGCCAAAATAGCTTTAGCTATAAAAATAGGGGGGGGGCCTGATTGAATCCTCTATATCTTTTTTTTTTTTTTTTTTTAATACAGCTAGTCACACAAGCCCAATTACTCAAGCCCATCTGCTCAAAACAACCACCCCACGCGACCCTATTGTTTTCCAAAAATTGTACACAAATTAAAGGGTCGACTGCCCAAATAGCTTGAGCTACAAAATAATAAAAGGGTGGCGTCCAGATTGAATCTTATATATCCTTTTGTATTTGTTTGTTCTTAAAACAAAATATTTAAAATACAACTCATTACATAAGCTCATCAGGGATTTTTATTTCCGCTGTATATAGTAATCGCTAGTTTCGACCCCGTTTCAGCGATATTATCGCTATAAAAAAGTTTAAAAAATGTGTGCCCTAAATGGCCCTAAAACGCTACAAAAAACAGTAGACAGCACAAAAACGCTGTCCCTGGAGGAGGCCAGGGATATTTTTTTCAAATCAAAAAGAGGAAATCTTATTCCTTTTCATTTGATTCCTCCCTATTTTCCTCCCAAAACAGGATCCTTATTCCGATTTGGGTCGATTTGGGTAATTTTTGTCAATTTCAGTAAAAAAAAAAAAAAAGTTTCTTATTCCGGCAATTTTGGCCAAAACGGGATCTCACATTCCGATCGGAATGTATTCCAGAAAAAAATATCCCTGGAGGAGGCCCTAAAAACATGAAGCTAGGAAAAACCCACTTTCATATTTGAAAAAAAAAATACTGAAGCCCATCTACTCCAGCCCATCCGCTCAAACCAACCATCCCATGCCACCCAATTGTTTCCCAAAATAATTGTACACAAATTAAAGGACCTACTGCCCAAATAGCTTGAGCTATACAATACTAAAAGGGTGGTGGCCTGATTGAATCCTTTACATCCTTTTGTATTTTTGTGTTCTCAATAAACAGGTACTCGCACAAGTAGGGACCCGCATGTCATATGATGTTGACCAAAGGCGAGTATGATAATATATGATATCATACAAATTGCATAAAATTATATTATATGTAAATGGTAACTTCAGCCTAGTCAGACAAAGGGCATCATATGATATCACATGATACCATATTGCCGTTCCCTTCACACAATATGATATCATATGATATTAGATTGCTGTTCCCTTCACACAATATGATATCATATTGCCGTTCCCTTGAAACAATATGATAGCATATGATATCATATTGCCATTCCCTTCACACAATATGATATCAACTGCTATGATATTGCCATTCCCTTCACACAATATAATAGAATATGATATCATATTGCCATTCCCTTCACACAATATGATAGCATATGATATCATATTGCCATTCACTTCACACAATATGATAGCATATGATATCATATTGCCATTCCCATCACATAATATGACATCAACTGATATCATATTGCCATTCCCATCACATAATATGACATCAACTGATATCATTTTTCCGTTTCCTTCACACAACATGATATCAACTGCTATCATATTGCCATTCCCTTCACACAATATGATATCATATGATATTACATTGCTGTTCCCTTCACACAATATGATATCATATTGCCGTTCCTTGAAACAATATGATAGCATATGATATCATATTGCCATTCCCTTCACACAATATGATATCAACTGCTATGATATTGCCATTCCCTTCACACAATATAATAGAATATGATATCATATTGCCATTCCCTTCACACAATATGATAGCATATGATATCATATTGCCATTCACTTCACACAATATGATAGCATATGATATCATATTGCCATTCCCATCACATAATATGACATCAACTGATATCATATTGCCATTCCCATCACATAATATGACATCAACTGATATCATTTTTCCGTTTCCTTCACACAACATGATATCAACTGCTATCATATTGCCATTCCCTTCACACAATATGATATCATATGATATTACATTGCTGTTCCCTTCACACAATATGATATCATATAGCCGTTCCTTGAAACAATATGATAGCATATGATATCATATTGCCATTCACTTCACACAATATGATATCAACTGATATCATATTGCCATTCCCTTCACACAATATGATATCAACTGCTATCATATTGCCATTCCCTTCACACAATACGACATCAACTGATATCATATTGCCATTCCCTTCACACAATATGATATCAACTGCTATCATATTGCCATTCCCTTCACACAATACGACATCAACTGATATCATATTGCCATTCCCTTCACACAATATGATATCAACTGATATCAAATTACTGTTCCCTTCACACAACCCCATTTACCCCAGACCATCTGCTCAAGCCAAAGACCCCATTCCACCCAACAAACAATTATCACAAACGATTGTGTGAACGCCCATGGTCAACAAAGTCATCGGGCATCTCCTCCCCCCCCTCCCTCGTACCCTCCCTTCCCCGCCCCCCCCCCCCCCCCCCCCACACACACACACACACACACACACACACACACACACACACACTCCATCCAACCATCCACACCTGAAGACCAGGACCAGAAACGTGCCCAAGCCCATGAGCGTGCAGCTGCGCTGAATAATTCGTTGCTGCTGCACGTTAGGGGGCAGGTCACACCCATGGGGCGAGAGGTTGAAGGGGCAGGTCACACCCAGGGGGGCAGGTCACACCCATGGGGCGAGAGGTTGAAGGGGCAGGTCACACCCATGGGGCGAGAGGTTGAAGGGGCAGGTCAAACCCATGGGGCGAGGGGTTGAAGGGGCAGGTCACACCCAGGGGGGGGGTATGTCATCATATGATATCATGTCATCATGTGATATCATGTGATGCCGTCAGTCTGTCTAGGCCAAAGTTACCATTTATAATATTATATGATGCATTTTGTATGATATCATGTGATATCATGCTCGACTTTGGTCAACATCATATGATATGCCGATCCCTAGTTACTGTGGGTTTTGCTTTCATGCCACTCAACTCACCCTGCTCCTCGTCTTTCTTGACCCTTGCACCCTTCTTCTTTTGCTGCTGCTGCTGCTTCCCACCCGTAGCTGCTGCTGCTGATGCATCTCCTCCTTGAGCACGGGTGATGAGGGCAGCTCCAAGAGGCCGGCTTACCACCGGGCGAAGCAGGGGAGCAGCCAATCGATGAAACTGAGAAAGGCGGGAGGGAGGGAGAGGGTGGGGTGTGGGGTGTGTGGGGGGGGGGCAGGTACATTTAGTTGGGGTGGTGGGGAGATTGTGGATGTAGTATCACTGTCTATTTCACATTATTACTGTATAATTTACAATATTACTGTGTAGTTTGTATAGTATTATTACTTTCTAATTCGCATGGTATGCTCCCAGGTTCCCATTGGTATCGCATGGGGGGCTGGGGGTGGAAGACGGTGAGCATCCCAGAGTTGGCTAAAAAATCATGCAACCATTTAATCAAATCCGATCAGCAGGCGGGAGTGGTGGGCCACACAGCCAACCCCTCCCTCTCGCCCATGGATTATGCGTGTGAGGGGATATATCAGACCCGATAACAGCCGTAGTGAAGAGGAAGCCAAGGATGTTGACGGGGGTGATGGACGTAGGTTCGGGCGGTCGGGACCACATGCGCGGCCATGCGCATGCACCTCCAACGGCTGCCATACCAGACTAGCTATGTTGTCGAGTTCTCGCATGGGACGTGTTGAATACGTACACGCGCAACATTGTGGATTGACCAGACCGGCTAGTACGGCAAGATAATATTCCATGAGCCCTTCGTGTGTAGGTTGTGATGTCGCATTCCTCCCGGCATCATGCACATGCACCCCCCACCACTCATTCCAGACTATCCCACCCAACCAGCCCCTGCCCCACACAGACACGCGCGACAGTCCGAGCCTGCAAAGGCATCCCGATGCGCAAGCTCCACGCATAAAATGGTCCACTGGACCCTGGCTGTTGTTGCTGCAAGATCAATTGAGCCCCTCGCAGCATGGGTGGTGGAATCCTTATCGAACAAAATAATTAAGCGCCAAGTCGCAGTATGCGCGCTTCTCGGTGGTGCGAGATTACGGGGGCCGGGGCGAGGATAGGATAGGGTGGCGATAAGGGCTTGTTGACACGCACCATGCGGGTTGAAGTAGCTCTGTTTTGCAATTTCATCTTAGCAATCGGCGGATGGGGCGTTGCCAAGCCTGGCGAGCACTTTTAATGTGGCCAAAAGAAAGACCAACTGCCTTGTATTGTACTGCCAGCAGTACCAATCGAAATCCAAAATCTTGTCAAGTACTCCTCCCAGCCTGATCGAGCGAGAAACTCAGGAACCAAAATCCAAGCGACAGAAACCCAACTGATCTCTGGGCGATTCCCTGCTTCTGCTCTCACAACCCCACATTCGCCCGTGCATGCTGCTGGCCTGAGGCATTTTCGTGTTCCTGGCAGGCCCTCTGGTCACCTGATCTGCTTTTTTATCTGAAGGCCAAGATTTGACCACACGAGCTCCTGACCACACTCCTTTGCAAATCCAACTCAATACATAACTTGTCTGGACATATCTTCATCAGCACATAGCTACCTATCTTCTTCAGGACATATTTCTCTATCTTCATCGTCCAGTCAGCCAAATACGATAAAAAAAACTGCTCTTGCAGATCAATATATTTTCTGGTCTTGGTTCAAGCCACCATGCTTTGATTGGTATTGTAACTTCCGAAGACAGCCAGCAGCCTTAAGGCAGGAGCAACGCAGCCAATTTCAATTCAAGCTCAAACCAGCAGAATCTAAACTTTCCAACTCTAGTTGCCCAGCCAGTTCCCAAGGGAAGTCTAGATGAGCCCTATGATGCGTATTTCGGCCCATCTTGTGGACAGAAGCGTAAACCTGGTAGCTCCAGCTGGTGTATCGTCATTCCGAGGCAAAACTTCATCTCCTATCCTTCCGCCTTGGCCCAATGCCGGCTGGCTTTCAGCTAGGGCACGCACATGTGCGCCTTGCAAGTGTACCCCAACCAAGGATGAGGATAAGGCCAGCCCTCAGAATATCAGTTCCGTAGCCATGGATCTGGGCATCAATGTTCTGGCTGGTAGGTGACTTTGAGCTTTTGTATGTGTTCGTGGATAGCATGATGATCACTTGATTTATTTTCTGCTACGCACGGAAGCCTCTTGGCAGCTGGCTGAGCCAGTTGCTCTGCTGAGTCCAAAGATTTCAGCAGTGCTAGAAAGCTGGTGATATCGGCTTCCAGAGGCAAGACGTGGCGATAGAAAAAAAGAAAACGAGTGCACGCTGCCGGTTTGCTTGACCATAGTGTTCAACTGTGTCTAAATCAACATGTAAGACCACAAATTGGTAGACCTGTTTGAGAGGAGCACTATTCACCTTCCTTTGACCCCCGTAATTATAATTGGTGAAGCAGACATGGGCCTCTCAAGCTTGGAAGGGGGGGGAGAGGGGGGGAGGCAAAATAACAAAAAAACTAATGTATGGTAAAAACAAAACTTCCTATCTGCCTCCTGCATGCTGCATGCTGCAACACGGTATTTGAGGAAGGGATTCTTCATAGTCTTGTTCCCGCTCAAAGCCCGAAGTGCACTGTTTTTTTGTCTAGGCATAGCAGCTTCCACCCAGCTCCATTAATCAGCCACTGGGTCAAGCTCAAAGCTTCCAAATGCATTGGATTGCATGTCTTGCCAGCTTTCAGACACACTACCTGGGTACAGGTTTCACCCAAGGACAGGGAAAGGGAGCAGCCTAAAAGCTGCTACGCGTATTTGATGAAGGGCTGCTTCATATTTGATATAGATATATAATGTATTTGATGACGGGCAGCTTCATATATAAGGTAGATAAGGTTTTTGATGAAGGGCAGCTTCATATTTGATGTATAGATAAGGTATCTGATGAAGGGCTGCTTCATATATAAGATATAAGATAAGGTATTTGATGAAGCTCAGTTTCATATTTGATGAAGCTGCTACGCGTATTTGAGAAAGAGGTATTTGTTGAAGGGCAGCTTCATATATATATATATATATTTATATATATATATATATATATATATATATATATATATATATATATATATATATATATATATATAGATAAATATATATATATATGAAGCTGCCCTTCAACAAATACCTCTTTCTCAAATACGCGTAGCAGCTTCATCAAATATGAAACTGAGCTTCAAATTCCTTTAATACGCGTACCAGCCTCATCAAATACTTATTTATATGTGTTCATAAATATATATAAATAGAGAGAGAGAGACAGAGAGAGAGAGAGAGAGAGAGAGACATATACATAAAAATAAAATTATGAACCTGTATGAACACATATAAATAAGCTATTTGATGAAGCTGGTACGCGTATTTGAGGAAGAGGTATTTGATGAAGGGCTGCTTCATATTCTTCTTCCAGGTCAAAGCCCAAAGTCATAGCTTTCCTTTGCAGCTATCAGCAGCAGGTTCTAGGCAGCTTCCCTGGCTTGCTACCCAGCCAATCATATTGCAACAAATTGCAAATGGAAATTGACAGAATCATCTTTCTGATACTGTTGAAGTCTTGAAGCTTAGCCCGGTGGCTGGCCCAGGGAGCTGCCTAGAAGGTGCGGCTCACAGCTGAAAATAAAAGGGGCATCAACGCCCCCAACCATAAACCTGCCACCAACCATAGCCCTGCCCCCAACCATAACTCTGCCCCCAACCATAACCCTGCTCCCAACCATAACTCTGCCCCCAACCATAACCCTGCTCCCAACCATAACCTTACCCCCCAACCATAACTCTGCCCCCAACCATAACTCTGCCCCCAACCATAACCCTTCTCCCGACCATAACCCTACCCCCCAACCATAATCCTACCCCCCAACCATAACCCTAACCACCAACCATAACCCCGCCCCAAACCATAACCCTGCTCCCTACCATAACCCTACCCCCCAACCATAACCCTGCTCCCAACCATAGCCCTACCCCCCAACCATAACTCTGCCCCCAACCATAACCCTGCTCCCAACCATAACCATAACCCCCAACATAGCCCCGCCCCCCCACCATAACCCTGCCCCCCAACCATAACCTGGCTCCCCTACCATAACCCTGATCCCAACATAACCTACCCCATGCTCCCAACCATAAAACCGCCCCCAACATAAACCTACCCTGCTCCACAACCATAACCATGCCCCCAACCTAACCTGACCTCCCCAACCATAACCCTACCCCTGCTCCCAACCATAACCCTACCCCCCAACCATAACCCTGCTCCCAACCATAACCCTACCCCTGCTCCCAACCATAACCCTGCCCCCAACCATAACCCTGCTCCCTACCATAACCCTGCTCCCAACCCTACCCCTAACCCTGCTCCCAACCATAACCCTACCCCCCAACCAGGATACTACAAAGTGTGCGAGGCAGCGCGATTTTGCGCACGCTTTTTGAGCCCCACTGCGCGTTTCGCGCAGTTTTTTCAACCCCCTGTGGGCGCAGCACGCAGTTTGTGCGCTTTTTGTACTACAAAGCGCTGACCAATTTAACATTTGTGTGCTTTAAGCGCTGACCAATTTGACAAAATGTAGCGCCCTGCCCCCAACCATAACCCTTCAGCCGCCGCTGCATCTGAATCTCCGCTTTTGCTTGCACATGAGTACTTGCGACTGGATGACGCTAATGATGAAGTTTTCTACCAATGGCCAAGGATGGTGCACCACGCGGATTCAGGATTCAGGGCCAAACTTACTGGTAAGTGTATGTGTATGGTAAGTGTATGTATGTTTCAGTCCATGGGTATCCAAATAGGCTAAAGGGACTTGCCCATGAATAGCCTGGATGATGCTGATGATGAAGAGTAATAGCAATGGCTGAGGATGGTGCACCACGTGGATGCAGGATTCAGGGCTGAACTTGCTGGTATGGTATGGTATGGTATGGTATGGTGTGGTATGGTATGCATATGGTATGTGTATGTATGTGACAGTCCATGGGTATCCAAAGAGGCTAAAGGGACTCGCCCATGAACTCTTCCCCTCTTACGCCAATCTCATATTCCCCTCCTATCTACGCCATATCCCCACCCCTTTGCCGTACTCCTCCCCCTTCCCTCTTCTCTTCCCCTCCTGTGCCTTTCTCATCTCCTTTGCCTTTCTCATCTCCTTTGCCTTTCTCATCTCCTTTGCCTTTCACATCTCCTTTGCCTTTCTCATCTCCTGTGCCTTTCTCATCTCCTGTGCCTTTCTCATCTCCTTTGCCTTTCTCATCTCATGTGCCTTTCTCATCTCATGTGCCTTTCTCATCTCCCACTCCTATCCAACTCATATGCTTAACTCTGACCCCTACCTCTTCCTCCCCTGTGCTTTACTCTTCTACCCCCCCCCCCCCCCACCACCACCACCACACACACACACACACACACACACACCTGCTCCTTATGCCTACCCCTTCCCATCCTGTGCTTTACTTTTCTCTCTCCCCCTGACCATCTACCCCATCTTCACACTCATATACCTAATTATGTCCCCCTACCTCTTCCCATCCTATGCCTTACTCATCTCCCACTCCTATCTAACTCATCCTCACACTCATACGCCTAACTTTGCCCCCCTACCTCATCCCCTTCCTCTACATATCTCATCTCCCCCTAACTATTTACCTCATCTTCACACTCATTCGCCTAATTTTGACTCCCTACCTCTTCCCCTCCTATGCCTATCTCATCTCCCCCTAACTATATACCTCATCTTCACACTCATTCGCCTAATTTGGACTCCCTACCTCTTCCCCTCCTATGCCTATCTCATCTCCCCCTAACTATTTACCTCATCCTCACACTCATATACCTAACTATTTACCTCATCCTCACACTCATATACCTAACTATGACCCCCTCCTTCTTCCCCTCCTGTCTAACTCATCTCCACCGCCATATGCCTAACTATGCCCCCCTACCTCATCCCCCTCCTCTACCCCACTCATCGCCCTCCTCCAATATCTAGCTGTGTACGGTGAGGTGATCAAGCCTGGCAGTGACGTATCTCATCCCCCCCTAACTATTTACCTCATCCTCACTCTCATATACCTAACTATGACCCCCTCCTTCTTCCCCTCCTGTCTAACTCATTTCCACCGCCATATGCCTAACTATGCCCCCCTACCTCATCCCCCTCCTCTACCCCACTCATCGCCCTCCTCCTATTTCTAGCTGTGTACGGTGAGGTGATCAAGCCTGGCAGTGACGTGCTGGATCTATGTGGAAGCTGGGACTCACACCTACCTTCTATGAGCTTGGGAAAGGTGGTCGGACATGGGTTGAATGGGGAGGATCTGGCTGCTAACCAGCGTCTCTCTGATTGGTTCGTTCAGGCGCGTTGTTGGTTGGGGAGGTTGGTTGGTTGGTTGGTTGGTTCTATGGGGAGGAGCTGGCTTCTAATCAGCGTCTCACTGATTGGTTCGTTCAGGCGCGTTGTTGGTTGGGGAGGTTGGTTGGTTGGTTGGTTCTATGGGGAGGAGCTGGCTTCTATTCAACTTCTCACTGATTGGTTTGTTCAGGCGCGTTGTTGGTTGGGGAGGTTGGTTGGTTGGTTGGTTGGTTGGTTGGTTGGTTCTATGGGTAGGAGATGGCTTCTATTCAGCGTCTCACTGATTGGTTCGTTCAGGCGCGTTGGTTATTGTGTGTTGTTATTCCTGGGAATTGTTTTTTTTCTGCTGAAGATGGCGAGCTGCCAGATTGCAGGGTGAAGCTATGTAACCACGTTCAAGTTGGATGTTGTGTCTTGGAATGGTTGGGGAGCATGGGTTAAGGTCAAGGGCCTTCATGATCCATCTGACTTAAAGGCTTATGTACGTTCGGTTATGACTGTGTCCTCAATTTGGCTGCCTCAGTCGCTAACAAGCTTCACACTGATTAGTTCGTTCCGTAGCGTTGTTGGCTATTGTGAATTGGAATGGTTGGGGAGCAGGGGTTAAGGTCAAGGGCCTTCATGATCTAACTGGACCAAAGGCTACGTACTAGGATGACTGTGTCCTCAATTTGGCTGCCTCGGGCAATAACAAGCTTCTCACTGATTGGTTTGTTCAGGCACGTTGTCGGTTGGGGAGGTTGGTTGGTTGGGGAGGTTCAGGCGCTGTGCTGGTTGGGGGGGTGATAGTGACTTGGAATGGTGGGGGAGGATGGGTCTAGGGCCTTTATTTTCCACTACCAGCAGCAGCTTCTAGGCAGCTCCCGTGTCCGGCTATTCAGCCAAACATAGCGTAATTTAGGGCACCTTGAAGCTGGAACAATCGGCTGTACGGAACTGCTGAAATATTTGGGCGTAGACAGTCGGTGGCGCAGGGAGCTGCCTAGAAGCAGGTCAGAAAAGCCAAAATTAAAAGCCCATTTTAGCCTGTCTGGCCACTGCCCGATTGCAATATCTCATTTCTACAATCTTCGTAAGACCTCAATCGGCGAGTGCAAATGTGCATGAGGGTTGTTCAGGACGCTGCGTCCTCCGTCGTAGAGTCCGCAGCGACGCAGGACGCAACGTGGTGAGGTTCCGTTGACCAGAAGGAAGGGTCCGTTGTGTCGCAGGCTATACAATTGGTTGTGTCTCAGGCGGCAGAGCTGGGGGTCCTCCTGAAGTACCCTGATGTGCACCTCATCTATAATAGTATTTGTTCATTCACGATGGTGTGTATTGCATTGTTGGCGGAGCCCCCTCTTCAAGGGAGCGGGAGCCCCCATGTTTACCCATTTGTCCGTCTGTCCGACCAAAACATTGCTTGAAGCCCGACACGTCAGCCAACGGTCGCGTAACTAACTTGCTTCGGTCAGCTCCATCGTTGCCACCTTTCGTTGCGTTGCCAACACACTCCGCCAATTTTCCGCGTCGCTTGCGACACTGCATAGGACTTGTTTTGCCTATATTGCTACCATCAGATTGAACTTACTCCTACCACTCCCATCCTCGTAGGATCTGAATCGCCAACCAACCAACCACTCCTATCCTCGTAGGACCAACCAACCGACCAACTTACCACTACTATCCTGGAAGGGCCTGAATTGCCAACCAACCAACCAACCAACTTACCACTAATATCCTGGAAGGGCCTGAATTGCCAACCAACCAACCAACTAACCAACTTACCACTACTATCCTGGAAGGGCCTGAATTGCCAACCAACCAACCAACCAACTTACCACTACTATCCTGGAAGGGCCTGAATTGCCAACCAACCAACCAACCAACTTACCACTACTAACCTGGAAGGGCCTGAATTGCCAACCAACCAGCCAACCAACTTACCACTACTATCCTGGAAGGGCCTGAATTGCCAACCAACCAACCAACCAACATACCACTACTATCCTCGAAGGGCCTGAATCTCCAACCAACCAACCAATCTACCACTACTATCCTCGAAGTGCCTAAATGACCAACCAACCAACCAACCAACCTACCACTACTATCCTTGAAGGGCCTGAATCGCCAACCAACCATCCAACATACCACTACTATCCTCGAAGGGCCTGAATCGCCAACCAACCAGCCAACCTACCACTACTATCCTCGAAGGGCCTGAATCGCCAACCAACCAACCAACCAATCGACCTACCACTTCTATCTTCATAGGACCTGAATTGCCGAGTGCGACTGCCAACCAGCCAACCAACCAACCAACCAACCACTCCCATCCGCACAGGACCTGAACCGCCGAGTGCAACTGTCAACCAACCAACCAACCAACCAACCAACCAACCAACCACTCCTATCCTCATAGGACCTGAATTGCCCCGAGTGCGACTGCCAACCAACCGACCAACCAACCAACCAACCAACCAACCAACCAACCAACCACTCCTATCCTCATAGGACCTGAATCGCCGAGTTCGGCTGCCTTATGCGACAGCGTCTTTCCACGCAGTGCTATGTTGCGCAGGTATCCAATACCTTTGCCAACCAGAGGCTGTTGCCTCTGAAGTCCTGAGGCTACTCAGACCCGGTGAGGTTTTGTAGCATGTGGGGGTGGGAGCTTGGGGTGGGTGGGATGGGGGGGGGGAGAGGGTTGGGGGTGGTTAGTTTGGGTGTGGGTGGGTGATGGGGTGGTAGGGTGGGGCAGGAAATGGAGAGTATGCAATGATGGGTGGTAGTGGGGTGGGGTGGCCTTACCCTAAACTATAAAGCAGTATATTAAAAATTATATTTGCGCCCTATGATAAGGAATGTCAAGCTCCCTATCGTTTGATATTTCCAGTTCTCGTGTTTATCGTACGCTATTTCGTGTTGTGCGGTGAACTTATATCGTACTGATATCGTACTGAAAAACTGGAAAACAGATAAATTTGAAACAAGGCCAACAGAAAGCCGCCTCTCGATGCGCAGCGGAGCGCAACTGGTCTGATCATGCGCAACTGGTCTGCAACTTGTCTGCAATGTTACAATTCGGAGGTCGGCTCTCGGAGAATCTCGTCCGGAGTACCTCAGCCTGGGATTTCCTTGCACTCTGGGTCTGGGCCTGTGAATTCAGTATATTGCCCTATATCGTACGATAACAGAGTGCGATATTATTGTACTTTTCTATCTTCTTCAGGATTGGTTCCTTTTACTTGATTTTTTATGCATGGAGATTTAAAGCTGTTACCTGTAATATCCCCTTGATCTCATACTGATTGTCAAAGAAAAAGGGTGTGCGATATCGTTACCATACAATAATTAAAAAAATATTGTACTTTTGACATCCCTATCTATGATCCTGCAGGAGGTGGGTGGATTGTTTCCTTCAGCTCCCACTGCTTTGAGGAGAAAGCTCTGGTGGGCTGGCTCCAGCGAACGCCTTCCCAGCGCATAGAGTTGATTGTAGAGCTGATGTTCGCTGCTGGCTTCCATTCCACTTCTGTTAGGATCTCCCCTGGGGATGAGCCCATGCAAGACCCTTTCTACTGTGTGGTGGGACATAAGGCTCCAGCATCTAAAATGCCCAGAGTCACGCCCGAGGAGATGTCTGATAGATTTGTGACACCAGCCTTGAAAGAGATTGACTTGTGGTAAGTTCATGTGTGGTAAAACGGTTTGTGGTAAGTTCAGTTGTTCTAACAAGAACATTCGTGGTGGAACAATGTGTTGGGGGCCAGTTCATCAGTGCTTGCTTTCGCTTTTTCCCCCCCTGATATCGAGGTTGGGCGAGTCCCTTAAGCCTATTTCGCTACCCCTGAACTGTAGCATACGTACATGGTTACATGCACAACTCACTCTGGACCCGTGCGTCGATTGCTTTATTGCGTGTACCCTGTGCGATTGCAATCTGTGAACCACCCTTCTGTTTGTGACCCTCCGCTCCAGGGCTGGAGACAAGCCCACCTCACCCAGTGGTGTAAGCCCCTCCCTTAGGGCCGCCTCCCCCAAGGCTGATGGTGTGAATGGTGCAAACTCAGACTTAGTAGTCCAGCCCTCGATTTCAGTTCCCAGAGATGTGACGCAAGACACGTTAGAAAGATGGGCTGCAGCATACGATGCAATGGTGCGGGATGCAATGCGGATTGGGATCCCTGGATACGCCATCCCGAAGCTGGTTAGAAGTGAGGGGGGGGAGCTGAGCTTGGAGGGGATTCGGAAGGCGCGTGATGAGCTGCAAGGCATCATGGCCTCGTTCTTCAGTGCCGATATATGATGATGTGTGATGAGCTCGTGGATCCTGTGATACATATATTACATGTTAAAGTCTACTTGACACCGCGAGGGTGTATGAGACTGATGTAAAATACTGAAAGCCTGGATCCATGTAACCAAGTGTGTTGGGGTGACAATGCCTACACTGTTAGCTACGTGTTAAGGCAGAACTTCTTGGGAGGGCAAGCAGATTGCTAGCTCGGAGTAGCTATTAGTAGGCATTGAAATTGAAATTGAAATTGTTACATCCGAGTAATGTGCCACTCTGAGGACGTGAAGTTAAGGACACTACTGCGTAAGCCGGAGCTACCAGTAGTCACCATAAAAGAGTCTCCTTGCCAGGGAGTCTGAATAAGCCTTGGCAAACTAGAAGCCTTGGCAAGCTATAATAAGAAGATTAGTAGGCATGTAGTTCGTTACAAGTTCCCCCTCACCCCAAGTAGGGTGGAGATGATAGCTTAGAAGATCAACTTGTGTATCAAGTTGCCACAAGTTCCAAGATCACCTGCAGTTTGTAAGAAACAAGCACCCCCAACAACTCCCTTGCCTTGTCTTTGCCTCTCTTCATAGTTTTTCTTTTCAGCTCCGAGCAGCAGCTTCTAGGTAGCTCCCTGGGCTCTCTTTTCATCCAAACCTTGAGCAAGCTAGGCACCTGGAAGCTGGTATCTTCAGCTTTCCAGTGCTCCTGGAATCTTTGGGTTTGGCCCAGTGGCAGTCTCGAGGAGCTGCCTTGAAGCTGGTGCTGGCAGCCGAAAAGAAAAACAGTGCCTCTCTTGCCTCCCTTGCCCCAGAGGAGTAGTAGTAGAATGAGTAAGCTCGAGGTCACCTTGTATAAGTCCGAATGCTATATTTAAGTCCAAATGCCATATGACAAAAGTGGTCCAAATACAAAAAACAAGAGCTACAAAAAGCCAAAGGCTTGCTATACAGCCCTATACAGAGATGTATTACCATTCAAAAGATGCACGATGCTATTAGCGTTCAAATACACCCGACTTTACTACTTCTTACTACAGGATTATGGCAGGGTAAAATGGGGGGTAGTCTGAGTGCCACAGCGAAAGTTCTGACAATCTGTTTTTTTTCCCCTAACAATCACTCCACCACCACAACACTTAGCAGCACTTGCACATTATCTCCTGCCTCGGAGTATTAGCGATTATGTTCAGTTCAGTTTAGATCAGCTCAGAGATAATGTTCAGATTATGTTCAGAGTATTATGCTCAAGTTTCATGGAGGAAGCTGAAGGAAGCTTTCATTTTCTGATGGGTCACCGATCTTTCAGAACCAAGAGGCATATGCGCTTTTGCGCAATCCTTAACGTCCTGTGAAAAGATTATGTGGCAGACTTGTGCTGAAGTGAAGGAGCACTTCAAGGAACCCCCAGATCTCGGACCTTTCTGGAACCCTCCCGTACTGCCTTCGTCGTGAATGTCGGAGTGTCGGACAGGGGGCTAAGGACAAGAAGGGGACCTAAGAGCCTCCACAGCTATATAATACGGCAAAACCATCCGCTATCTATCTTATCTGCTTCTCTGGCTTTTGAGTCATGCAAGTGATATTCTCCCTTGCCGAGTGAAATCGTGAACTATGAAGGGACACGCACACAACCTCGATGATGTGGAGGCTTCGTCATCAGATGATGGCCGGCCGCCAAGCGAAGAGCCGTCCGATTTGGACGCTGAGGTCGATTCCGACGACGAGTCGATTGATATGGACGTCTCCGATGCGGAAGTCTCTGATGAAGATGCTCTGCATGTTTCTGAGGATGAAGCCCCTGTGCCCGGAGTTTCGACTAACGGCACCGAGTTGGATCCATCGGCGATCACAGCCTCCTCGGACGCCGCGCTCTTCCAACTGCAGGTAATACCTCTGAACAGAATCTTGCGCTTGTAGAGCTATCAATCCTTCGTTCCAGATTGTAGCGAAGAATTGAATTGCTAGTTAGCACTTAGTTCACCGCTTCAACCATTCACTTCGGGTGTCTAGTCACTCGGCTGCTTTTCAGCTGAGGGGTAGCCTAACAGGAAACTTGCCGGACGTCGGATAATTCAGAGTATGAGGGCTGGATTCCTGGAATCCCTTACTCTCAATTCTCCTCACCTCCCCTACGTGCCCATGTCCCTGCAGATTGGAGAACTGCTGAATGAAACTCGGGTCAACTACCCCCTGGAAACTTCGATTGCGTCCTTCGTTTCTAAGCTAAGAAAGGCACTTGCCTCCATCCCCTCTGGCAAGGTGAGTCTTTCAAGGTCATTCATATTGTAATTCTTCCAGATTGCTACTTATAAATTGCTTGTTACTATATCACATCTTAACTTAAATGTAAGGCCACAGGAAGTGATACAACGGTTTGCAGAAGACGAAAGCTTCAGTTCTGAAACTTGTGATGTCAGATATAGTTAGCCATATCTGGCCATATGGTGATTCGTTGCCAAGCCTAACTGACAAAAGGCTTGCCACCTATTGATATCTCGATTCATTTGTTCATTGTTTCAGCCACTTACTCATTCACTCGTCCATCCATTCATGCACTCGTTCATCCATTCACTCTCTCTTCAACTTGTCCAATGCGCAGAACGTTAGTGGAGAGAGAACCTCTGGCTTCATCCATCAGCTGGGACTGGATCCAATGGAGGTGCGATGATAAGGTGAACTTCCGAGAGGTTTGGCGGGGCAGGCAATGCCTGGGTTTGGGGTGAACTGTTAACAAGTGCGTGTTTGGAGGGGGGGAGATGGGATGCTACTCAAACTAATATTTCAACTGTGGGGGTCTGATGGTGCTATGTGTTCATGGTAATAGCATTTAACTGAATCCTAAATGGCACACGAGTCCCTCACTCAGCATTCTTCTGGTTGCATCTACTGATAGCACATATCATGGCCATGCCGAGAGCACCAACCCTGTGTTCAATCAATTAATCCTTGCATGTGCTCTACTCCAACTGGCTGTCCCCATCCATCAAATACTTTGGTGCCTCCTAACCTCCGCTCCCTTTCCCCCCCCATACATCCACGCCCATGCTTATCACCATTGCTGCCCTCATGGTTCTGTCCCTGCAGACCTATATAATCTTTCTCCCACCTACATGCATGCCCACTGCCCATCACCCTCGCTGCCCTCATTGTTCCGTCCTTACAGACTTATATCCTCTTTCTCCCCCCTACATCCATGCCCATGCCTATCACCCTTGCTCCCCCCCCACATCCCTGAACAAGCATCTGATCCTTGCTGACTCCCTTCCTCCCTTGCAGACCTCCATCCCCTTGCTTCCCCCTACATCCACCCATGTGGTCGGCAGTTTCGGTCTCCGCTGTGTGGCGCGCCCGGTAGCCATTGTTGACCTTGCGGTCCAAATCCCTGAGGAGTGCTTGTTCAAGAAGGCCTACTTGAACTACAGGTATGTATGTAGCTAAGCGGTGATAGTTCCCCCCCAGTATAGAAGACTGTGCGAGTGTTTGAGGGGGTTGCTGGTGCTGGTTATGGTGGGAACTGCAGGTGTGCGTCTGGATCAGTGGTGACTGTACCCCCCAGTACCCTCATCTTCCCAGGTCTCATGTCTGTCTTGCTGTCAACCTCTCTGCCTTGGGATCCAACATGTCACTTCAACCTCAACATGTCACTTCAACCTGTCACCTCTGACCTTTCTGTCTCCTCCAACCTTTACGTTAACCTGTCACCTTTAACTGTTATCTGTTCCTTGGTGATGGGTTGGGGGTTCACCTCCAACCTTTACCTCACTGCAATCTTTACCCCACTTCAACCTCTGTCTAGGTCCTTAATCTAACTTCCAACCTCCAACCCCAGGTACCATGCTCGTCGTGCCGTCTACCTTGCCGCCCTGGGCTCCCATCTGGCCAAGGAAGGGCTTTTTGCAAATCAGGAACTTCAGTGCACACATGACGACCCCACCAGACCCCTCCTCCTCATCCACCCCCCGTACAACAGCTCTCCCAACGAGGCCAGCTGGCCTGGCTTGCCAAGCCCAGCTGGCTTTGTGGTCTGCCTCATCCCTGTCCTAAGCCCCCAGGCCTTCATCCCGGCAAAGCTAGGGCCTGCAAGGAACTCTGTCCGCTCTGTGTGCAAACCGGTTAGCGGAGAGGGGGGCAAGGCCACAACTGCTGCCCTCCCCACGCCTCACTATAACCAAGCCCTCCTACAGGACATGATGTGGAAGCTGCACAGCATGTACTTGAAACGAGCGGTGAAAGCGCTGCCAGCCATTGTTGACGGCATCCTGCTGCTCAAAGTGTGGGTGCGCCAAAGAGGGCTCTCCGGCCCTGATGGTCCCTCCGGCCACATGCTGGCCTTGCTGTTAGCCACCCTAGCTGAGAGGGGGAAAGTCTCTGCAGCCATGACCCCCCAGCAGATGCTCCGCTCCGCCCTCCACGTCATCTCCGACCCCTCGGGTGCAGGCCTCAGCAAGGGCCTGGCAATGAGCCAGCTATCGCCTGAGCGATGCTCCCCCGAGGAGCGAGCATGCTTCCCCTTGGTCTCGTCCACCCCACCCCCCGCACTCGCCACCTTCAAGCAGCACT
This sequence comes from Chlamydomonas sp. ICE-L, assembly GCA_013435795.1. Taxonomy (NCBI): domain Eukaryota; kingdom Viridiplantae; phylum Chlorophyta; class Chlorophyceae; order Chlamydomonadales; family Chlamydomonadaceae; genus Chlamydomonas; species Chlamydomonas sp. ICE-L. The sequence goes on from JACBWV010000839.1 coordinate 8,830,737, forward strand.
TCGATGTCGTCTTCGTGGACCCCTCAGGCTGGGTCAACCTGGCCGCCAACATGTCCAAGAGCGTTATGTCTCAGCTCAGGTCTAGTGCTAGGCAAACCCTTGCTTTAATGGAGTCTCCCCCCGATCCAGAGGAAGCCTTTCATCAAGCTTTCATGGCCAGGTCTACCCCCGCCACAACGTTTGATTACTGCTGGAGGGTACGACTGCCTGATGCCTCTGCTGCAGGACAGGATGCGGAGGAGGCCCCATGCAGTATTTGCAAGGATAGAGTGATTTGGAGGTGAGTGGACTTGAATGGTTTGTGAATGTGGATGTGAATGTGTAAAACTCGCCCATCTACATGCAAGTTCCTTGTGCACAGAGATAGGCATGCCATTAGACATCTTCCCAATGATGACACCAACCTTTTTGCCTCGAGTGTTTCAATGAGAGCGCAAACTCCGCTTATTGCCTGAGGGAAGTCAAACCAGCATGAGCTAATCTTTCTCATCCTCATCTGCAGTAGACACCACGCCATCAGTCCATCAAAAAACAAATCACTCCTCGGAGAATCAGTTTAACCATCCAACCTCTTGCATCCAGTTACACTCCACTCCATTTGATTTGACTTCCTAATACACACTACCTCGTGTAGTTACCATATATATTCCATTCCATTTGATAGTTTGGTTTGATGGATTGATTCCACACGATTCCACTCCATTTGACTCCTAATGATTCTAATTGACATAGCATTTCAATCCATTTAATTCCAATGCCGAATAGTCGGCCTTCAGCTCGCCCCCCTTCCTAGTGATGTTACCAATTGTCGCCCCTAGTTAATTCATGTGAGTTTATCGTTGAGGGAGCGAACTCCGCTGTTCTGAAGGAAGTCAGAGTCAGCTATATGACGAATATGCATTGCCACATGAACATGCACTGTACATGTATGGACATGCACTACAAATTGAACATGCACTGCATCCTTGTCCTCCGCACAATCCCATTCGTGTCCCATCCTCCCATAGCATGTAATCTGATATTTGATTCACCTGCATGTTGATCATATATGCTTAACTGCCTCTTGCGTAGTGCTCCAGCTGCCCCCATGATGTGCGGTGCTTGTGTGTCCTCTGCATCCTGTCCCATCCCAGCATGTAATCTGCCACCATGCCCCCCTCCATCCCCCCCCCACCCACACTAGATGCAGCATGCACAAGCCCCTTAGCCTCGCGCCTCTACTGTGCATGATGCACTTTCCTTGTGATGTTACCAATTGTCGCCCCTAGTTAATTCATGTGAGTTTATCAATGAGGGAGCGAACTCCGCTGTTCTGAAGGAACTCCATGCATGCATATACTTGATGTGTGTGTTTTGCAGTTTATCAATCTTATATTCCCACATGCACAGAAACCAATAAACTAATTATTCCTATGAATTATACATTTACTCTGCACGTGCTTGCGGCTGAAGTCTTTAAACTACTTGGCTACCCCTGAACTGTAATGCTACCATGCGTCAGCCTCTCTCCTTGTGATGCTACCAATTGTCGCCCCTAGTTAATTCATGTGAGTTTATCGATGAGGGAGCGAACTCCGCTGTTCTGAAGGAAGACACTGAGGCTAATATCCCTAAATCCCTTGCATTGACGCTGGATTTGTTTGATACTGTATTTCCTATGCATTGCAACTACATTTTCTTATCACATTTTCCTTGCTTGACACTGCATTTTCCTTGCTTCACACTGCATTATCTGTACTTCACACTGCATAATCCTTGCTTCACACTGCATTATTCTTCACTCAGTATTCCCTTGGATTGCACCTGCATTTATTCTACACCGTATTTATCTCGCACCTTCATACCCACTCAGGATCTTAATGTGGACAGACTTATGATGAGTTACTATAAATTGTTACACACTATGATGTGGTTGCTTGCAACTGCAGTTGAACGCAAAATTAGTGGATTTCTCTGAGGTCTACACATTTACATGCACTCACCAAATGCCTCATCATTGTCTGCATTCCCCTCGCCCTGGTAGCAACGTGTCAGCTTGCTTGCCTGCACCCTGCAGTGTTCCTGGCCTCACCTGTTGACTCACCAGGCTCTTATCCTTCCTCCCTTGCAGAGACCAAGAGGCACAAGTGGAGGCTATGATCAAACAAGCACTCTCTGACCGCTCCAAGTTGGTTCGTGTTGTGCGGCGCCAGCTGGCGCCTGGTCAATCCCTGTCCGACTTGTCCATAGGGTTGCCTAAATTGGAACACATGGCTGAGGGAGGCGAAACTGACGGAGGCCCAGTCCTTGTGGGGGCGAATGTGGAACCAACTAATGCATTAAGGTAAGCCCTAGTTGGGTCAAATTTTCCGTCAATTTGTTTTTCATCTTGCACCATTCTATTCATTCATGCATCCACTCACATCCTCCCTATATTCATCCATCCATCCATCCATTTCCACTCATTTATTCATCCACCCATGCATTGATCGTATCCAGTGATGATTGTAACCTCTCAGCCCAGAACAGCTGGATGATATTGTTTACCATGTTTGTGCCATTTCGGCCTGCTCTTACCCATCCTACATATACTAACTTTTGTTCGGACATGCGAGATGTGATGACCTTGGCTATTTAACCCAGCTCTATCTAAAGTGCCGGTTCGATCCCGGTTCTGGTGATTATCAACCTCCATTTCTAGGCTGATCTCAACACCTCCGAACAATCCCTGAAAAATCCTGCATCATCATAACCCTTACATCTCACTGTGCTGTCCTGACATGTTGTCTGGCGATGATGATAACCACTTAGCCCAGAACAGCAGGTAGCGATACTCTGCTAACCGTGATGGTACTAAGGTGAACAATCTCTGAGCCACATTACCCTTTGCATCTCACTGTGCTGCTGCTGCTTTTACCTAACATGTTGTCTAGCGATGATTATAACCTCTTAGCCCAGAACAGCAGGTAGCGATACTCAGCTAACCATGTTGGTACTAAGGTGAACAATCACTGAGCTACAGCCCCCCATGTGTTTTGATGCATATATGTATGGGTATTATGCATCTCGCCATCGCATTTTTACACGATGACCATGATCTCATCGCATATTAACCCCAAACTCCTGGCTACTAGGTTGGTGATGCATATGACAGTATGCGAATCATGCATGTCATTGCATATCAATCACAACCATGACCTCATTGCACGAACCCTCACCTCGTGCTACAAGGTTGGGTTTTGAGGAAGAGCCTTCCAACATGCAGGCCACCTAGTAGTACTTCCATATCCAGCTAATTAACCAATGCCATATCCACCTAATTAACCAATGCCAACATACCCCACAACCACCCTAAAGAACCAGTGGCATGGAGACATCTTCCCAATGACGACACCAACTTTTTGCCTCGAGTGTTTCAATGAGGGCGCAAACTCCGCTTATTGCCTGAGGGAAGGTTGCAAATGCATCTGTCTCCATTGCTCATCATATAAAATATATGCTCAAAATATTTGCTTATTGCATTATACCACATGGTATTACATTTACCCATTACCTCCGCTACAACATACAGGGAGCCTGGTAGTAATACTTGATACCCAGCTGAATAACCAATGGCTAATATGCTCCACAATCATTTAAATAACCAGTGGCATGGAGACACCATCCCTATGAAGACACCAACTTTTTGTTTGAGTGTTTCAATGAGGGCGCAAACTCCGCTTATTGCCTGAGGGAAGGTTTCAAAATGCACCTGAATTGCTTAACATAGCATCGCACCGCATCGATTGCCGTTCACCTGGTTCCTTGCACATGTGGGTGGGCACGGGCCCGGGTGCTGATCACCTTTCGGGCAGCCTGCCAATATTACTCGACGACCAGCTAAAGAATCAATCGCTAACCAACTCACTCCTTTTGATCCTTTTACACAGGCTGGTAGACATAGGACCGGCCGCAGATGATACAAGGGCAGCTGCTAAATTCAGGGCTTTCTGGGGAGACCGATCAGAGCTGCGACGTTTTCAGGATGGCAAGATCTCAGAAGCCGTGTTTTGGGACCTCCCCCCCGCAGAGCGCCATTGTATCATAGATAGGTGTGTAGTCGTGCACATAATCGTATTTTTTCTGTGATATTTTCTGTTTGACTGTTTACTAGTGACGAGGCCTAGGACCCTGTAGAGCTCCACTGTATCACGGATAGGAGTCTGCATGTGCAAATATATCTTATTTCTTTGACAAAATCCTGTGTGAGACACCAGATATGTTAGGTGGCATTGGACCTTGCAGAGCGCCACTGCAATATCTAGAGGTGCATGTTAAGTAAATTTTCTGCCTGATGACGAGGAAAGATGTATATGCGGCTAGCATGCTTGCTTGCGGCGAATGCACATAATTGCGCACTCACACTCGAGTGCCCCACGCTTGCACCCACACTCCTGCCACCATTCCCATCCACCCGCTCCCCTGCTTTCATTTGCCACGCATTTACATACCCTTCACCTTCAAAGAAGATTCTTAGTACCATTTACCAGTTTTTTTATTGAATTCCCAGCTGAGCAATTGACTAATGCAGAGTCTACACCACAGGATTGTAGAATACGCCGCTGAGCGGCACCTGCCCCCAGGGAGCCATGTGAGTGCCTATGCTGCTGCCTATGATTCCACACTAGACGAAGCTGAAGCCAATGCGGGAGCTGGTATTGCTGCCTTCCGTCGTGCTGAGGCTGCACTGGACAAGCTAGGCAAGCAGCTGCGTAGCCTGGATTCACTGGCACTGAAGGTGGTGGGCGTCCAGCCTATCTCCGCAGTCAATAGACAGACAGTGCCTTTCTTCCCTCGACCACATCCGCTGGCGGGTGGGGCTGGAATGGGTGAGCTTGAGGACGGGGCGAGTTTGCCACGCTGTCTGGAGCCCATCAGCATTCTAGTGCAGCTTGAAGGCTCAGGTAATTTCTCTTCCTGTGCCCCTGATTGCTGAGGTTGATCTTGGTTAGATTGATTTAGTTGGTCTTGATTAATTGACTAAGTTGAAACCTTCCCAATGATGACACAAACCTTTTTGCCTCGAGTGTTTCAATGAGAGCGCAAACTCCGCTTATTGCCTGAGGGAAGGCGTTTCAAATTCATCTGCCCCTAATGCTGTGCTTTGCATCACACATTGCATTGCATTACCTTGCATCCCAGCATCGAAACTTGTCGCACAGTTTCGAGGTCTATGCTCTGAAACGGTAGATGCTGCTGCTAGGGAAGGGTGTAGGTAGCGTCAACTCTTGGGAATCAGATGGAGCCCCAGCTCTTCAACTGATCCCCAACAGTTAACGCTGCCTAAAGCCTGCCCTAGCATGAGCGTCAACCATTTTGGAGCAGTACCAAGCAATATTTTGTTCCATCCTTGCTGAATAAAAATCAGCCCAAAACATGCACCCTACACGCTTTCTTCTAGTGAACAACCAAACCTCACCCATATCTATGTTTTCAAGCATAGTCTACCATATGTTTGCATCTGCCTAGGCTGCTTCACACTGCATTGCCTGGGCTTACCTTTTTTTACCCCATACGTGCATCTGCCCCGCTGGGTGTGGTGATGATGATAACCTCTTAGCCCAGAACTGCAGGTAGCGATACCTTGCTAACCATGATGGTACTAAGGTGAACAATCTCTGAGCCACGATACCCTTTGCATCTCTTGCCCAGCACGTCTAGCGATGATTAAACCTCTTAGCCCAGAACAGCAGGTAGCGATCATTGGAACCATGTTGGGTGAACAATCACTGGACCACGATAGCCCTCGCATCCCACTGTGAATCTCACTGTGCTGCTGTTGCCTATGTCTATTGTGCATGTGCACATGTAAGATGTACAAATGTAAGATTACTGAAGGTTTTTACTACGTGAGCACTAAAATGTGAAGGAGTCCATGGACTCAATCGAATTCAGTGTCTGCAGGTAAGTGCAAGAAGCACTAACCTGCAAACACTGAGTCTGGGTGAGTCCTTGAGTGGATATACACAAATTTTCTTTCCTTTTCTATATTCCGACCTTGTGAGGTACCAGGGCTAACTCAGGTTCCCTCTTGTGCCCTTGCCGCCATGCAGGTCGATGGCCCGAAAACCCTGAGGCATTCAAGAAGATGAAGGCCGCCATGGGTCTGCAGCTTGCCGAAGCTTTGCACCGCAATCATGCCCTACACACATCGGCCACTGAAGAAGCGATCGATGTGCTGATGGACGGCTTTGTATTCAGGCTTGTGCTATATAGTGGAAGGTAGGTCAAGGATCCACGTCACCCACGCACGCACCCCCAATCACCCACGCATCCCCAATCACCCACGCATCCCCAATCACCCACCCACCCCCACCCAACCGCCCACCCCCACCCACACAAACGCGACCAATTCAAACATTTAGATTGTCATAATGGTCATGATGCCCATACTGATGATGTGGGGGATGAGGTTGAGTATCCCAATTGTGTAGTAGTTTGCGCAGCATAATGCTATTGATGTGAGGCGGTCTTGTGTTTCGGGGTGAGGTGGAACAAAAGCACGCCCCGGGTCAAGGGCCGCCTAGAATGACGGGAGCCTAATCCAGTCGCCCCATTAGCCTCCGGGCCCTGAATGGCGTGGAGACAGCGCCCCCCCCACATTACCTCCATCCAACCACCACTCCCACCCCACCAACCACTCCCACCGTACCCCACCCCATCCTACCCTAACGGTGCCACTCACCACAAAATGAGCCCCAGCTGATTTGATTGCTGTTGCGTCCACCCTCATGCATCATCATCACAACCAGGTGCTCACTACCTCACCCACCAACCCCACCCACCCCACTCCACCCCACTTTCCTACCCTACCACTCCCACCCTGCTCACCTACCACCACCCCACAACTGCCACTCCCTCCCTTCCTACCCCACCCCACCACTCCCACCTTACCCCACCCACCAACCCCACCCACCCCACTCCACCCCACTTTCCCACCCTACCACTCCCACCTTGCTCACCTACCCCCACCCCACCACTACCACTCCCTCCCTACCCCACCCAACCACTACCACCTTACCCCACCCACCAAACCCACCCACCACTCAATCCCACTTTCCAGAGATGAAGCAATGCTCTCCAAGGTGCTTCTCACCACCAAACGAGCCCCAGCTGAGTTGAGTGCAGAAGAATCACCCCTAATGCACAACTGGCATCATGGGCTTATCTCCCTGATTGGGGGAGCTAACCCGGCGTACGCTCCTTCTGTCCGACTAGCGCGTCGGTGGGTGGGCGCGCACATGCTGAGCAACAGTGTGTGTGGCGAAGCGGTTGAGCTCATGGTAGCAGCCGCATTCATCACCCCTGGACCATTGGGACAGCCTGCTTCAAGGATTGCAGGTGGGATTGAGATTCGACGAAACCCCCCATGTGCATATATATATATTATACCTACAGTGTACGCATCTACATTGATATCTGTACTCGTCAGAATCCTCCAGGTTATGACAAATACAAATACTCTGGTAAGGTAAGGGGATTCATACTTTTTGGAACAATGACTAGTTATTATGCTCACACAATCACACTCCTAAATAAACCCAGTCGCACGTAAGTAGGCAATGGCAAATAATATGATGTAAAGCAAAGACGAGTACGATATCATACAAAAATCATATGATATAATATCTTGTGATATGACGCCCCAGGCCAAAGTTACCTAGTCAGACCGATGGGGCATCATATGATATCATGATATCATATTGCCGATCCCTACACACAAGCAATGTAACTCCCAATATATAATGGTACATATGTAAATAAACATTTTGATCACCGATACGTGCGCATTGAGCATTTCTTTATATGCACGTGCACATTTTGAAGAGGCGGTCATGTGTTTCGGGGTGAGGCGGAACAAAAGCACGCCCCGGGTCAAGGGCCGCCTAGAATGACGGGAGCCTAATCTAGTCGCCCCATTAGCCTCCGGGCCTTGAATGGGGTGGAGACAGCGCCCCCCCACATAACAAATTGCTTCATTCTTACCTGCCTACCATTTCTTCTCTGCTTCTTAAGCTACTAGCCCTGAATGCGGTGGAGACAGTGCCCCCCGACTTAACCCTAAACCTTAACAGCTTGCTTCATTCTTACCTGCCTACCATTTCCTTTTCTGTGCTACCTTCTGGGTACCTAGTAGCTACACACCCTACCTTAGCTAGTAGTGACACCCACTCCCGTTCCCTGCTCCCATGCCCACAGATTTCGTCCACTTCCCTTCCCTGCTACTAGGTACCTATCAAACCATCACCCACTCCCATCACCTAAGCTACTAGGTACTCATCAAACCATCACCCACTCCAATCACCTGCTACCCACAGGTTTCCTTCGCTTCCTTCAGCTACTAGCCACCCATCCCTGGGCACACCGCCCCTTGGTGGTAGACCCAGAGAAGCAGTTGACACAAGCAGTGCGCCGCCAACTGCAGCGTAGATTCGACGAGCGGAGATCCACAGGCCACGGGCCTGCCCTGTATGTTTGCACACCTAAAGACTTGGAGTCATCCCACTGGTGAGTGCTGTTTACTCGATGTAAACATGCTATTTTCTCAATGGAAATAGCTACCGCCGAACACAACAGCTATCATCAAACAAAACCCAACCACCACCAAACTACCTCAACAGCTATATCATATGCCATTACAGCAACAGCTGCCACGAAGCAACACCAAGAGTACCACCTAAGCTACTACAGCTAATTCCAAAGCTACTAAAAAAAAGCTGCAACAGCTATCACCACAGCCACACAACCACCACACCAAAATCCACACAACAGCTACCACAACAGCCACACTCCGCTCCTTCTAGGTCTCTATTGCCAAAATGCTATGGCTTGTGCAGTTTCCATAAGAAGCTAGATCATTCCCGTTCGCCCTGGGCCAATGGGCCCGGGGGGGTGCTGCGGGTGATATTTGGTTTTCCCTACCTTCTACCACCTTGAGTGCTCAATCGGGTACATTCCTTAACCACTGGAAAGAAATACAAATTAACAGGTGTACATAAGAAATTGAATAGTATAAATGAGTAATCGTTGGAAATCATAAATTAGTTTATTGTCATCATTTTTTCTCTCCACGCTCCTTCTAGGTCTCTATTGCCAAAATACCATGGCATGTGCAGTTTCCATAAGAAGCAAGATCATTTCCGTTCGCCCTGGGCCAAGGGGCCCAAGGGGGTGCTGCGGGTGGTCCTTGGTTTTCACTACCTTCTACCACCTTGAGTGCTCAATCGGGTACACTCCATACAATCACTGGAAATAAATACAAATCAACAGGAAAAAATGCGCAGTAAAATGAGAAGTATACACGAGTGAATCATTGAAAATCCTTTACTAGTTGTCCACAGCTAGTCACCGGCAACTGTTCTTTAGAGGGCTGTTCAATCATCAAGCACAGCATATTATAGATGCTAGCTGTCGTACAGCAAGCACCCAGAGAACCCCTTCAGTCTATATTCCTCACAAATCCATGTGCGTAACCCACAACCCCAATATTTGAGCCTATTGCTGAACAACCTATTTCAACTAAATGACAGAAGGGTGGAACGTTAGGTTAACTAGCACCCTGTCACAGCCTTTAAGGACTTCTCAATTTTTAGGACTTCTCATTTCTAGTTGGCCTGTGACCTAGTCAGCATGTGTGTTGAGATGGGGATGTGACAGCGGGTGGGCCTTGTACCTTGTCAGTATAGCATGTAGCGAGCAATCAGACTAGCAAAAAAATATTGCTTGTTCAAATGTACACCAAATAAAAATATTATCATTCATCTATGCACTATCAAATGTACAAATATACACCCATTTGAATATACAAACTCCACTTGTGTATTGCAGGACAAGCTCCAGCCCCAGTGCTGAGGTCATGAAACACGCTGTTTCCCTTGCCTCCAAGGCCTACCGACTCATCACGACCCTTATTGAGAAGGGCTTATCCCCCTCAACATCCTCCGCCACCCCGACAACACAGAAGTTCTCTGAGAACAGCGATGAGGAGGAGGAGGAGGATGCTGAGGACGAAGCTATGACAGACGCGTTTCTGTCTGTGTTTGTTACCCCCTTGGAGGACTATGACTGTCTTTTGTTGCTTGCCTTGGAGGCTCTGCCCCAGGCGGGCCGCATCCTCCCCCTACTGCACCCCCTGCTGCAACGACACGTTGAGGACGAGGTATCCCTTGCACAGCAAGGAAAGAAGAAGCGGAAACGAGGGGCTGCTTATCGCCCTGCGTTGCTGTTCCAGCAACCTGACGCCCTTAGTGAAGTGCTGGCAGAGGGTCCTGACCCTGCCCCGAAACGGGCGAGAGCATTCCTTAGTGCCTTTCCTGAGCAGGTTGTCTCCTCCCATGGCCCGAACAAGCTCAGGCAGGAGCTGCTGATTGGCTTTGACCCCATTCAGAACCTGTTGGACACCCTAGAGTCACGCTTTGGCCACATCGCCATCTTCTGCGCCGACCTGCACGGCGGTGTGCCGGCCATAGCTGTTAAGTGGTCGGCAAAGGCTTTCATTTCGGCCCAATCTAGGGTCCCGACCTACCACACAGCGCTCCCATGCATGCTCACAGCCTCCGAGGACCCTGTCACAGTCCCCAACATTTGCTCCATACTGGTGGAGATGAGGACACTGGGCGAGGGCCTTGTCAGTGATGCCATGTTCATCGGCAGCTGTGGAAAAGTGTCAAGGGCCTAGTAACTTGGTTATGTACTGCTGCCAGTCGAAGAAATATAATCGAATTGAGTCCATAGCTGCCCAAAAGTATGAATCCGGATTGACAGATATGTTACGGATGTTTTGCTAGTTATTTGGACGAAATACATGTTTTCCTATTATTATAAAGCATTCTGATCATAATAAAAGTGCCTGGAGTCAATTCACGCGGCTGTATCCCTACATTTGATTTTGGACAAATGGAGACTACCACCTTTGCCGCTTTTCCTGTTGTTTATGCTGGATGTCCTCCACAGCAACCTATTATTTTATTTCAGGTGGGGGATATCACAGGCAGGATCGAAATTCGCATTGTAAGCTTTCTGTTGGTATGTACTTGTCCAAATGTCGCTTGTTAATCCATTTCTAAAAGTGTTGAGAAGTAGAGGCAAGTGTTCAGCCATTGATCCTCCCCAACTCCTAACCAGCAATTTGGCCGTTTGACGTCTTAGGCAGTAGAAACAATGACAAGGAAGAACATACTCCATAAAAAAACAGAGCATTCCTATAAAAATATGCATAATCCAACGAGGGTTGTACATGACGTTGCGTCCTCTGTATTAGCGTTGCAGGCTTAGTAATTGGTTGCGTCTCAAAACGCAGGCTGTATATTGTGTTGCCTCTCCTAAAGCAGAGCTGGAGGGGCTCCTGAACAGCCCTGTTCTATAATTTTCACAATGTTCCACACGCCAGGATTGGTGTATAACCGTCTGCACATTGCAGCTAACAAGTGAACAACCCTGAATCCAACCTCTTCATGCAGCCTCAGACTCCCCACTTCGCGAGTCCGGTTAAGTGTAACGGATTATAATCGCTACAATATTGCGACGTTCGCCAAAGGAGCTCATATAGTCATATGATGTTCGAGTACTCAATCTTTTGTTGTTCCTGCTTCTCGTAAACCATGGGGCAGGGAGCCAGGGACACGGTAGATGCTGCACAGTGGTTACAACGTTGTGATAAGATGGATGCAAGCTGAGCTTGTCATCAGTAAGTAGACACTAGAGGAGGCGGCCATAGGGCCTGCCAGTGCTACTATATAAGGGCCATAGCTGGCTGAAGGCATCAGCCACTAGCTGGCCTGGGATCCGGAGTCACGGACCTGGCCGGGCCTCTCGCACACAAGGTCACTATGGTGCGATGTGTACGACTCTGAAAGCTTGCCCCTGTCCTTCTGCTTTTAATGCAAGTTCTTTACAACGGTGTAAGCACGATAGCGGAGAAGATGCTATTAAGCGCGACAGGCGCAATCATATAGTATAGAGATGTGTACTGCATGGTACTGCAGTCACGTGCAGGCCACAGCTAGTCTGTGGCCTGGCGGCAGGCAACACGGGACCTGGAGGGAACAGGTACCGGTGTGCACTATGCTAACTCAGAGACTGATATATAAATCAGTCAATAACATCCCCCCCAATTCAAGATATTCTTTAACTAAAGAATTCCTGGAATTAACTGAGGGGCATAAGAAAATTAAGTAGTGACTACTATGGAGTAAAGAAAGGTAGAGGAGTCAGTACAGGGAGCAGGGACTCAGATAAGAGATTTATTCAAGTCGATGCAGAGGGGAAGGTAGTCCTCTTATAGACTCTCAGAGTTAATTTACTATGCTAGCAGATCTATGGGTAAGCTACTTATGTGAAGTAAAGAAACTTGCAGAGAGGCTGCACGCTAAGCTGCAGGGAAGCTGCTGGGAAGCTGGAAGGAAAACTGCAGATAGGCTACAGGCTAGGTTGCAGAGAGGCTGCTAGGAAGCTGGGAGGTAACTGGAGGTAGGCTGCAGGCTAGGTTGCAGAGAGGCTGCTAGGAAGGCAGAAGGAAGCTGCAGGGTTGCAAGCTTGCTTGGTTACGAGAAGAGTGCATGATTCGAGATGGGAGAATATAGACAAGATGTCTGTGCTAGTCCCCCCATAATTTGGGAGCATCCTAAATTAGAGATTGCAGGCATCTTGCAGTGACCATGAGGGGATCTAAAAACTAAAAAAGGAAACATCTGTACATAGGGTAGTACAAGATATCAGTACATAAGGCAGTACAAATTCTAAGTCTAGAGTGTTCATGGCTAAAGCAAAATACAAGTTGCAAGGTTAATATCTAGGCGTCAGATGCTGGGTATCCATCCAGCTCCAGCTGCAGGTGGATCTTTGCTAAGAGGGTGGAGAATGACCTCTTAGACATCTTGGGGGTGTCTAGCATGTTGATGAACCAGAAGTCCATGGGATTCCAGTCCATGCTCAGGTTGTTAACAGAGATTACCCTTCCTCCAGGGTATGCACAGCTGATGGGATGCATGAACATTTTGGGCCAGGTAGCTAGGACTCTTGCATGTGCTTGGACCATGGCTGCTTGCAGGCAGATGGCCCATTGGAAGGTGGGCCTGTCAGCTGTAGATCGATATGGTGGGATAGGAGTGGACCATGTGCTGCAGTCTGCTTATGTGGTTGAGGATGGGTCCACAGACTGAGGCAGGACTGCTATGCATCCGTCTACTTGGGAATTTGTGATGCTCAGATGCTAGCAGAGTGGTGAACTGGCTGGTGAACTGGCTGATGAGGGCTTGGACAGTCTGTCTTGGTCTGATGCTAATGGCTCTAAGAGATGAGGGAGAGTTGTTGAGAGTGGTGAGCAGGGTTCCAAACCTGGTTCTGGAGAGGCCAGAGTTGTTAAGGAACTGGACTGGGTAGGTGTTCATATTCACATGAGTGAGGGGCTGATCAGGGGAGGGGGAGGCAGCTGAGGTAAGCCACTGGTCAAATCTGAGGGCATGTGAAAGTTCAGACTGGGTGCAGGATCCTTGTCCATCTATAGGACAGGGGACATCTTCATATGCAGTCCTGGCTTGGTCTAGCATGAGATCCATCTATACTCTGGCTTGTGCTGCTGTCAGGTTGCTGAAGTCATCCAAGGGGGCAGGAGGAGGTTGCTGGACATAGGAGGTAGAGTAGGCAGGATCTGGGATGAAGTCGTGAATAGGATCCCCCGCCCCCAAGAGATGAGATGGTGTAGAGATCATCTTGGTGGGACTGCTGTGATGGTGATGTAACTTCCCCCCCATTGTCTGACTGGAGCAGGGATGGATTACAAGTATGGTCCAGGGCAGGCAATTCATCATCATCATTGGCAGGGACTAGGTCTGGGATGTCACCAGAGCTGTCATTGCTGGCAGCAGAACTGAGAGGGGGAATAGTGTAGGTGCCGGCAAAGTCATCAGTGTAGTGCAAAACAGGCTGATCTGAGGCTGGGGAGATAGTGTGGATGTCTGGTGGGTCACCAACTTGCTGGTCTTCTGTTAGGGGCTTGAACTCACTGTCACTGTCAGTTTCTTCAAGGAAGTTTTCTGAAGTGGAATGGGTGGTATGATGGTGAAAGGAAGGGGTGTTAGTTCCAGCAGGGTCTTCATGGGCACTGGGGGCAGTCACATGAGTGGGTGGGTTCTGCCCTGTCTCAGAGTCAGTGTTAGATGTAGATAACTCAGGAGCAGAGGCAAAGTCTTGGAGGTCTTGATCTGTCCTACTGGGGGCAGTCACATGAGTGGGTGGGTACTGCCCTGTCTCAGAGCCAGTGTGGGATGCAGATGGCTCAGTGGTAGGGGCATCTTGACAGTCTTGATCAACCCTACTGGGGGCAGTCTCATGAGTGGGTGGGTACTGCCCTATCTCAGAGCCAGTGTGGGATGATGTAGCTTTGGTAACCATCATAATGTAGGCAGTGGTTGGCCCACTGGAGTGGTCACTGTTGGTATCTGGGGAGGTTTGAGTGAGGTAGAGTCCATGCCTTTTAGGGCATGATAGGAGTAGCTTGGTGCCAGACTTGTCAGGTATGGAGAGAGTGGCCTTGGTCTTGGACAGGTGGACTTGGACATCTGGGCACAGGTTGGTTGCTGCATTGATGCTAATGATGTTGGGCATTTTGCAGTCAGCCAGGAGTACAGCATTAAGGATGATCAGTGCTTTGCCATGGCCCTTGACCTTGGCCTTCCCTATCTGCTTGCAGAAGATAGGTGGAGATCCTTGATCTGCCAGCTGCAGCCTAATGGGCTGTGGGAGGTCTTGAATGTCATGCAGATAGGAGGTGTTACTTGTGGCATGGAAGTGGGCTGCAGTGTCTATGATCCATTCTGTCTGTAGTGCTGCTTGGAAAACTTCTTCATCATCATCTATAGTGCAATCATCATCAGCACTCATATGTCCAAAGAATGTTTTGTCAGCCAGGGATTCATATGGCAGGGCAAATGATACAGACTTGCCTCTGGTTGGTGCAGCAAAACTCATGGGCTGGGGAGTGTCTTCAGTCAGTGCCAGAGAAAGAAAGTTGTGCTCCTCATCCTCACTGTCAGAGTTGGAGGTGGAGGTGGAGTTGTCACCATCAGCAACATGGGCATGGCGTCCCCTGCTTTGGCTTCTCCTGGTCTCTCTCCTGTCACTTCTCCAGCGGGGTGAGGACTTCTTCTTGTCAGAGTCCTTGTTGTCACCTGATCTCTCCTTGGGAGGTGACTTTGATCCATCCTCAGCAGTGTCAGAGTCAGCTGGCTTAAAAGCCAGGTCAGTGTCCTCACTGATGCATTCTCTGGAGCTATGGCCTATCCCTCCACAGTTCCAGCAGGTCATCTTCTTGTTGATGTCCCTCTTGTTTCTGTTGGGGAAGTACATGTTGGCGTTGTAGGGTCTTCTGTATCTGTAGGCTGCTGCAGCCAGCTCAGCTTCCTCTGGAGATGGGGTGGGGTCAACATTCTTCACTAGGCACCAGTTAGTCATTTTAGCTTGGAGGATGGCAAATAAAGGTGGTGACTTTATCAGGGTTGAATTGGTTGATGTATCCGTCATATTCAGGACGGGAGTTGAGTCCTTTAACCATAAGGTTGAGGAATGTGGCGGTGGAGCAGATGGAAGTCCTTTGGATCTTGGGAAGTTGAGCATGCAGGTCAGCTGCCCTGGAGAGATAGGTCTGCAATGATTCATGGCCAGTCATTTGGATGGCATAGAGGTTAGTGACAGCTGAAAACTCTAGGTTGCTGGTTTGCTCAGAGTAGAGAGAATCCAGGAACCTGAAAGCTTTAGTGGCCATGTCTGTGTGAGCAAGGATGGCCTGTTGGATCGAGTCTGACACCCGATCTAGAATCATCTTGAACGCTTTGTTGTTTTTCCACGTGGAGATCCTGTTGGGGACACCACGAACTGGAGCAGCTGCGTCAGCGCCCGCAACAACAGGGTAAGCAATGTCTTCAGTAGGGTAACCGTCAGAGTTATTAGGCTCCCCATCGACGACCGGCTGTTGACAGTCGTATGCGATGGCACTGTATCAGCTTATACACTTCAAGAGTGGTGAGATACTCGCAGCGGTCAACGCGCCAATCTTTTAACACAAAATGAGAATAGTTACAACACCTGGGGGACACCTAAGAGGAACACCAGAGGTGGGATCAGGGTAAAGACAGCAGGGTCTAGACCCTGGCTAGACAGCGCGTGGCAGAAAGGACGCCAGGGGACGCTGCTTACGGGAAGCTGGCACTGTGTCATGTACGTACGATGACACAGCCCTACGGGAAGCTGGCATTTTGTCACAGAGTGTGACACAGTACAGGCAGAAAAGCAGTTACTATCTACAGCTATAGTTCTAAGGAAGTACAGTAGTAGTCACCAAGACATAAAACGATCGAGTGAACCGCAATTGATGCTGATACAATGCAGTCTCTATCGGACTTGAGGTCGAGGAGCATATGCACCCTGGCGTTACGCCAGGTGTATAAGTTGCTACCAATGAAGATCTTGGCGTTTTGCATGATGATTGGTGGATTGGGGTCTTCTCAGCTCCCGCTGGAAGTTGGAGTTGTAGTTCGGAGTGATGGATGGTGAGGGATTACGAGGGCGGGGCTGGGGAAGTGGGGATGGAGTGCTTGTGGGAATCAGCGATCCGAAGGGATCCAGTGGAGTGGGAATGGTGAACTTTGCCGGGTGGCAATGTTCGGCAACAGTAGCTTCTTGTTGAAAGCTGTGGTCGCAAGCACAATGATCGTCTATGATCAATTCAGCTCTGTGTGGTATCTCGGTGTTGTCTTTCAAACTCACTTCATAGATTTCGGTGACTACCGTAGCGGGTGCTCTTGCTTGCTCCAGTCGTAGGACGCAGCGGCAGATCCAAAGTAGGTCTTGGATGAAGCGGTAGGCGGAGCAGCAGTTAGTTGGATCCGCAGTCGGAGATCCAGATGCTAGAAACTCGGGCCTTCGAGCTAGTCAGAGGGGAACTGATACCTTAGGGTCAGTACGCAGCGGCTGTTCTTCTTTAGCGTCTATTGATGGCGCACATAACCTTTTAATGCAAGTTCTTTACAACGGTGTAAGCACGATAGCGGAGAAGATGCTATTAAGCGCGACAGGCGCAATCATATAGAATAGAGATGTGTACTGCATGGTACTGCAGTCACGTGCAGGCCACAGCTAGCCTGTGGCCTGGCGGCAGGCAGCACGGGACCTGGAGGGAACAGGTACCGGTGTGCACTATGCTAACTCAGAGACTGATATATAAATCAGTCAATAACATCTGCTGCCCAGGTCAACCACCAACCAACACCACGAGCTTACCCTGCCTCCCTATCCTTCCCTACCCCCTGGGTTCTTACCCCCCTCACCCCCCCCCAACCACCCTCCCTACCCCCTTCCCTACCCCCTGTCCCCCCCCCCCCCCCCCCCCCCCCCCCCACCACCACACACACAACCCACCTCAATCTGCAGTGGTGAGCCGTACGCGTACGTATACTTATCAGTACTTCTTTGGTCCGCAGCCCCCAAATGCATTGACAGCTCCACACCAAGTTCCAGCAAGCGCGAGCCAAAAGAGAAGTCCGGCCCACACACCTGCCTCTCGCGCATCTGATTTTTTCCGACAGTCCTCTCGTACTTTTCTGACGCCCACGCCCAACATGATCTCTGCCTCGCCCATCCGATCTCTTCAGCCATCCGCTGCGCGTACGTACCCCTTGCATTGGGCAATTCCACCTGCACTGTTAAGGTTGAAGGCATGAACTGTCGCAGCATAAATTCCATTCCATTCCATTGTCGTAGAATTGCTGCAGCGAGAATTCTACCGATGCTGATAGAGAGCCTTACGACACATAGCTTCTGGAAGAGAAGATTAGCTGCTGGGAAGGGATTACTTTAACCTAGTCCGCCGGTCAGGGATTTCCGGCCACGCTTACCCTTGCGCATGGTCGATGCCTTCTAGGCCCTTAGCTCTGCGGACGCGCATTGTT
This sequence comes from Chlamydomonas sp. ICE-L, assembly GCA_013435795.1. Classification (NCBI taxonomy): domain Eukaryota; kingdom Viridiplantae; phylum Chlorophyta; class Chlorophyceae; order Chlamydomonadales; family Chlamydomonadaceae; genus Chlamydomonas; species Chlamydomonas sp. ICE-L. The sequence continues at coordinate 8,848,697 of JACBWV010000839.1, forward strand.
CCGTCATGCTCCCTAATAGTCAGGGCCACCAGCTCCTATGAGTGTGGCGTGGCCCATGTGCACACCCCATAATCCATGCCTTGCCATTCTCCCGTACTTCATCTCATCCCATTTGCTCTCGCGTACTTCATCTCCTCCCACGTGCTCTCACGTACTTCATCTCATCGCATAACTCCATAAGCCTTCTCGTCCTATGCAGTATTCTGTGCATCCTTAGATCCTTTTTCAGGGTTGGCAATGCTCGGCTTCATCAGCCCTCACTATTGGGTATTGGAGGGACACACCCAGGAATTGCAACTTTATAGAATCCCATCCACCCATGTGTGTATGTACTTGCCCAAGTGCAGAGGGTAGGACCATGCCTAGTATAGTCTCACTTGAGCACCTCTTGGGTTGCATCTTTACATAGGCCTAAGCATTTGCATTTGCATTTGCATCCTGTCTGTTATTGTTACCTTTTCCTGTCTTCCTCTTGTTAGATCAATACATGTCCTTGCCCAGCTGAATAATCCGCCAACCCCACCCATACTGCCCCCCCCCCCCCCCCCCCCTCCCCCCAAACACACACACACACCACACACACACGCACACACATACACACACACGCCTTCTTTCTTGTGACAGGGTTGGCCAAGCCTATGTCGGTTAGACCTCTAGTGGGAGCTGGGATGAAGAGCAGGCAATCTAGCTTGATGTTTGAGCGACGCCTCGCTGGCGTTGAGGTGATTGACGGGGATGGGGGCAAGGGCAGGGGTAGGGGGGGGGGGGGGGGGGGGGGCAGGGGTGGGGTTGGGTGTGGGATGAAGAGCAGGCAATCTAGCTTGATGCCTGTGTGACACCACGCTGGTGTTGAGGTGATTGGTGGGGATGGGGGCAAGGGCAGAGGTGGGGGCAGGGGTAGGGGTGGGGCTAGGGGCAGGGGTGTGTGCAGCGGCAGGGGTGTGTGCAGGGACTGGATGCAGGGGTGGGGTAGGGAGTTGGGGGAGGGTGCAGGAGCAAGGGCAGGGGTAGGGGTGGGTGCAGGGGTAGGGATTGGGGCAAGGGCTGGGGTGGGGCATGGGGCATGGGTGGTGGGGAGGGAATGGGGGTAGGGGCAGGGGTAGGGGCATACCCACACACCCTTGCTCTCAGAGCCACACTCTCGCAGCCACACTCTCACACCCAAACTCTCACACCCACACTCTCACACACACACTCTCCGCCCCCCAACCTCTTCACTTACACCCTCAACACTCACTCGCACGCCCACACCCACACGCTCACACCACATCACCACAAGCACGAAGAATCACCACCCACACGCTCTTACAAACCGCACACACCATTCCAGCACGCTACACCCACACTCTCACACACCTCAAGCTCACACACAGGGCCTCACACCCTTCATCCCCCACCTCACGCCCCACTCACACCCCTCACACCACGCACTCCCGTACTCTCACACCCACACTCTCTCACGCCCACACTCTCGCACACCCTCACACACTCACTCCTGCACACTCAAGACCACATTCCAACAAAACTCAGTCATCAAACAACCACACTCTCACACACCATCAAACATCGCCTGCACTGCTCAAAATCATACCCTATAACGCCCCACATCACGCCACACTATCACACACATTCTTCTAACAACCACTCTCAACGCCCACACTCTCACACCCCTCAAACCCCACTCCGATCTCTAGGCCACACTTCTTACACCCACACTCGCGACCGAGACAAAGCATCCACACACACAACTCTCACACACACTCTCACACACACACTCTACGCCCAAACTTCTCGCAACACACTCACACACCGACGCCCGCACACGCACGCCCCACACGCACACACTCACACACCAAAAACGCGGACACCCACCTCTCACTCACCTGTAACGACAACACCACACAATCCACGCCAACACTTAACACACCCTAACACACTCACTCCCGCACTCCCACGGCCCAAATTTTCTCACCACCACACTCCACCCACTCTTCACAGACACACACTCACGCCCACACTCTACACACTCTCAATCTAACCCCCTATTAACAAACGCTCACTTATCACACCAAACTCTCACACACCCTACACACTCACTCGCACACCACACCCCCACTCTCATACACCCCACACCAGCCACACTCCACACCACACTCTGACACCCACACTCTTACACCCACACTCTCACGCGCACACTCTCACACACCCTCACACACTCACTCCCGCACTCTCACACCCACACGCTTACACACCCACACTCTCACACACCCTCACTCTCACACACCCACACTCTTACACCCACACTCACGCCCACACTCTCACACCCACACTCTCTCACACACACTCTCACGCGCACACTCTCACACACCCTCACACACTCACTCCTGCACTCTCACACCCACACGCTTACACACCCACACTCTCACACACCCTCACTCTCACACACCCACACTCTTACACCCACACTCACGCCCACACTCTCACACCCACACTCTCTCACACACACTCTCACGCCCACACTTTCACACACCCTCACACACTCACTGCCGCACTCTCACGCCCACACCCTCACACACCCTGACTCTCACACACCCACACTCTTACACCCACACTCTCACGCGCACACTCTCACACACCCTCACACACTCACTCCAGCACACTCACACCCACACTCTCACACACCCACACCAGCACACTCACACCCACACTCTTACACCCACACTCTTACACCCACACTCTCACGCGCACACTCTCACACACCCTCACACACTCACTCCCGCACTCTCACACCCACACGCTTACACACCCACACTCTCACACACCCTCACTCTCACACACCCACATTCTTACACCCACACTCACGCCCACACTCTCACACCCACACTCTCTCACACACACTCTCACGCGCACACTCTCACACACCCTCACACACTCACTCCCGCACTCTCACACCCACACGCTCACACACCCACACTCTCACACACCCTCACTCTCACACACCCACACTCTTACACCCACACTCACGCCCACACTCTCACACCCACACTCTCTCACACACACTCTCACGCCCACACTTTCACACACCCTCATACACTCACTGCCGCACTCTCACGCCCACACTCTCACACACCCTGACTCTCACACACCCACACTCTTACACCCACACTCTCACGCGCTCACTCTCACACACCCTCACACACTCACTCCCGCACTCTCACACCCACACTCTCACACACCCACACTCTTACACCCACACTCACACCCACACTCTCACACCCACACTCTCACACACACACTCTCACACACCCTCACACACTCACTCCCGCACCCCATGCCCACACTCTCACACACCCTGACTCTCACACACCCGCTCTCTTACACCCACTCTCTCACACCCACACACACCCACACTCTCACGCCCACACTCTCACACACACACTCTCACGCCCACACCCCCACACACACACTTTCATGCCCACACTGACAATCTCACGCCCACACTCACACACACCCTCACGCACTCACCCTGCACTCTCACGCCCACACTCTCACACACCCTCACTCTCACACACCCACACTCTTACACCCACACTCACACCCAACTCACACTCTCACACACCCTAGCACACCCTACACACATCTTACAGCGGCACTAGCACACACCCTCACACCTCGCACAAGCACACACCCTCACACCCTCACACCCCCACTCCCGCACTCTCACGCCCACACTCTCACACACCCACACTCTCACGCCCACACCCTTACACACTCACTCCCGCACTCTCACACACCCTCACTCTCGCACACCCACACTCTTACACCCACACTTCCAATCCCACACTCTCACACCCACACTCTCACACACCCTCACTCTCACACACCCTCACTCTCACACCCACACTCTCACACACCCTCACTCTCGCACACCCACACTATTACACCCACACTCTCACACCCACCAGCTCACACGCACACGCAACCCACACGCCCATACCCACACGCGCACACAACCGCACCCCCTCACACCCACACGCTCACACACCGTCACGCGCACACACACGCACGGCACATAACCTCACGTCTCACACACCCACACGTCACACCACACTCTCACCCACAGTTTCATACCCACACTCTCACACCCACACTCCACACTCTCACACCCTCACTCACACACCCACACTCTCACACCCACACTCACACACACACACTCACACACACTCTCACACACCCTCACTCTCGCACACACTCACTCTCGCACACCCACACTATTACATCCACACTCTCACACCCACACTCAGACACCCACACTCACACTCACACCCAAACTCTCACACACCCTCACACCCTCACACACCCACACTGTCACCATCTACCCACACTCCCCTCAAACACAGGACGCTGGTGTGAGGTGTGAAGCTGTGCCCATGGCCTCTGTGGCCTCTGTCGCATTCGCTGCTATGTCTGTCGCCCGCCCTCCTACCACCCTTTTCACTGCGCACACCCTCACTCACACACCCACACTGTCACCATCTACCCACACTCCCCTCAACAACAGGAAGCTGGTGTGGGTTGTTAAGCTGTGCCCATGGCCTCTGTGGCCCCTGTCGCATTCGCTGCTATGTCTGTCGCCCGCCCTCCTACCACCCTTTTCACCGCGCACACCCTCACTCACACACCCACACTGTCACCATCTACCCACACTCCCCTCAAAAACAGGAAGCTGGTGTGGGTTGTTAAGCTGCGCCCATGGCCTCTGTGGCCTCTGTCGCATTCGCTGCTATGTCTGTCCCCCGCCCTCCTAACATCTCTTCACCGCGCACACCCTCACTCACACACCCACACTGTCACCATCTACCCACACTCCCCTCAAAAACAGGAAGCTGGTGTGGGGTGTTAAGCTGTGCCCATGGCCTCTGTGGCTTCCGCCGCATTTGCAGCTATGTCTGTCGCCCGCCCTCCTAACATCTCTTCACTGTGCACACCCTCACTCACACACCCACACTGTCACCATCTACCCACACTCCCCTCAAAAACAGGAAGCTGGTTTGGGTTGTTAAGCTGCGCCCATGGCCTCTGTGGCCTCTGCCGCATTCGCTGCTATGTCTGTCGCCCGCCCTCCTACCACCCTTTTCACCGCGCACACCCTCACTCACACACCCACACTGTCACCATCTACCCACACTCCCCTCAACAACAGGAAGCTGGTGTGGGTTGTTAAGCTGTGCCCATGGCCTCTGTGGCCTCTGTCGCATTCGCTGCTATGTCTGTCGCCCGCCCTCCTACCACCCTTTTCACGGCGCACACCCTCAGTCACACACCCACACTGTCACCATCTGCCCATACTCCCCTCCAAAACAGGAAGCTGGTGTGGGGTGTTAAGCTGTGCTCATGGCCTCTGTGGCTTCCGCCGCATTTGCAGCTATGTCTGTCCCCCGCCCTCCTAACATCTCTTCACTGCGCACACCCTCACTCACACACCCACACTGTCACCATCTACCCACACTCCCCTCAAAAACAGGAAGCTGGTTTGGGTTGTTAAGCTGCGCCCATGGCCTCTGTGGCCTCTGTCGCATTCGCTGCTATTTCTGTCGCCCGCCCTCCTACCACCCTTTTCACCGCGCACACCCTCACTCACACACCCACACTGTCACCATCTACCCACACTCCCCTCAACAACAGGAAGCTGGTGTGGGTTGTTAAGCTGTGCCCATGGCCTCTGTGGCCTCTGTCGCATTTGCAGCTATGTCTGTCGCCCGCCCTCCTACCACCCTTTTCACCGCGCACACCCTCACTCACACACCCACACTGTCACCATCTGCCCATACTCCCCTCAAAAACAGGAAGCTAGTGTGGGTTGTTAAGCTGTGCCCATGGCCTCTGTGGCCTCTGTCGCATTTGCAGCTATGTCTGTCGCCCGCCCTCCTACCACCCTTTTCACCGCGCACACCCTCACTCACACACCCACACTGTCACCATCTGCCCATACTCCCCTCAAAAACAGGAAGCTAGTGTGGGTTGTTAAGCTGCGCCCATGGCCTCTGTGGCCTCTGTCGCATTCGCTGCTATGTCTGTCCCCCGCCCTCCTAACATCTCTTCACCGTGCACACCCTCACTCACACACCCACACTGTCACCATCTACCCACACTCCCCTCAACAACAGGAAGCTGGTGTGGGTTGTTAAGCTGTGCCCATGGCCTCTGTGGCCTCTGTCGCATTCGCTGCTATGTCTGTCGCCCGCCCTCCTACCACCCTTTTCACCGCGCACACCCTCACTCACACACCCACACTGTCACCATCTACCCACACTCCCCTCAAAAACAGGAAGCTGGTGTGGGTTGTTAAGCTGCGCCCATGGCCTCTGTGGCCTCTGTCGCATTCGCTGCTATGTCTGTCCCCCGCCCTCCTAACATCTCTTCACCGTGCACACCCTCACTCACACACCCACACTGTCACCATCTACCCACACTCCCCTCAAAAACAGGAAGCTGGTGTGGGGTGTTAAGCTGTGCCCATGGCCTCTGTGGCTTCCGCCGCATTTGCAGCTATGTCTGTCGCCCGCCCTCCTAACATCTCTTCACTGTGCACACCCTCACTCACACACCCACACTGTCACCATCTACCCACACTCCCCTCAAAAACAGGAAGCTGGTGTGGGGTGTTAAGCTGCGCCCATGGCCTCTGTGGCCTCTGGCGCATTCGCTGCTATGTCTGTTCCCCGCCCTCCTAACAACCTCTTCACCTTGCACATCCTCACTCACACACTCTCATACCTACACACGCTCCCTCACTGTCACACACGCACTCACACACACACACACACACACACACACACACACACACACACACACACACACACACACACACTCACTCACTCTCTCACACCCACACACACACTCACACAACCGTACCCCGGCCCTCACACACCCTCACACCCTCACACACCCACCCCTTCACCATCTACCCACACTCCCCTCCAACGTAGGATGCTGGTGTGAGGTGTGAAGCTGTGTCCATGGCCTCTGTGGCCTCTGTCGCATTCGCTGCTATGTCTGTCGCCCGCCCTGCAGCAAACGACTCGGCCGAGCTTATAGCTGCTGTGTCGAAGGGCGTGGATGTGAGTAAGAATCGGGGGTGGGTGGGCGGGTATGTTAGTGGGTGTGTGTGTGTGTGTAAGGGGGGGATAGAAGCTTCTTTGCAGGCAGGGGGTTCTATGGTCTAGGATCTAGGCTAATTCCTTTCTTGATACCTGGGCTTTTTTTCAAATCTGAAAGTGGGTTTTTTCTAGCTCTATGGTTTTAGGCCTCCTCCAGGGACAGCTTTTTATAGCTTTTAGGGTCTTTTAGGGCAAATAACTTTTTTTTTAACATTTGTATGGCGACAATTTTGCCTAATTGGGGTCAAAACTAGCGATCAGTATGCATAGCAGGAAAAAAAGCCCTGCTCGATACGAGATATCAACAGTCAGAAAAGTCGAGAGAAAGAGATGAATGTTATAATTATATATAGCTTGGCCGAGCTTATAGCTGCTCTGTCAAAGGGCGTGGGTGTGAGTAACGTTCACATCCATGCTTATCTTCATCATATGAGGGTTGGGCCGACTTATGTCCTTATGTGATCCGTGTATAATGAGGAAGAGACGAATGTTAAAAAGGTAATGATAATGATAACGCCTGGTGGGGCGTGGTGTTAAGGGAGCCCGTCGTACGCGGGTGGGTAGCGGTCTCCTACCTCAACTGGGCAAGCTACCATCGCGGTTGACAACGACCTACAACGCCAAGAGCGACCAAAGGAGAGTCGAACCCCCGACTCTTCATTCTCAAGCAATCTGGTCCAGGGTACTTCAAATGGCCAAATTGGCCAGCGCTTTAGCGCACTTGAAAACAAAAAAACTGCGCTTTGTAGTGCAAAAAGCGCAAAAATTGCTTGCAGCGCCCACAAGGGGTTGCAAAAAACTGCGCTTAAGCGCAGAGGGGGTCTAAAAGTCAGCGCTCAAAAGCGCAAAAGCGCGCGCTTTGAATTACCCTGATCTGGTCTACCACTAGACCATGGTGTACCACTGAAAGGGGCTTCGAATGTTATGATCACAGAAAGCTTGGCGGAGAAAAATTGTCTTCTCTATTTCCAGGCTCACCAACTTCAAAAATCACTTAGGCTACACTGTTGCTGTAAACGTATGCTTGGCTGCTGCGTGATGCCAATTTGATTGATTTTTGGCGGAGCCCCATTGTTTACCCATTTGTCCGTCTGTCTGTCCGACCGAAAATTGAAGCCTGACACGTCATCCAACAGTCGTGTTACTAACTCGCTTCGGTCAGCTCCATCGTTGCCACCTTTCGTTTCCTTGCCAGCACACTCCGCTAATTTTCCGCGTCGCTTGCGACGCTGCATAGGACTTGTTGCAATGGTCGTTGAACTGGTGAGCCTGGAAAGAGAAGATAAATTCTTTTTTTAGGCTCACCAACTTCAAAAATCACGAATGCTACACTGTTACTGTAAACGTATGCTTGGCTGCTGAACGATGCAAATTGAATTGATTTTTCAACTGGTGAGCCTGGAAAGAGAGAAGATAAATTCTATTTTTTAGGCTCACCAACTTCTGAACTCACGTAGCCTGTTGCTGTTTAAAGGGCTGGTTTGATCCCGGTTTGTGTGATTATCAACTTCCATTCCTAGGCTGATCTTGACGTCTCCGGACAATCCCTGAACAATCCCTGTATACAAAGAAGAGAAGTTATCTTTTTCCAGGCTCGCCAATTTCAAAAATCACGAAGCCTACCCTGTTGCTATCTAAAGGGCTGGTTCGATCCCAGTTCTGGTGATGATCAACTTCCATTCCTAGGCTGATCTTGACACCTCCGAACAATCCTTTAACAATCCTTGTATACAAAGAAGAGAAGTTATCTTTTTCCAGGCTCTCCAATTTCAAAAATCACGCAGGCTACCCTGTTGGTGTCTAAAGGGCTGGTTCGATCCCGGTTCTGGTGATGATCAACTTCCATTCCTAGGCTGATCTTGACACCTCCGATGCAACCCTGAACAATCCCGGTTTGCAAAGAAGAGAAGTTATATTTTTCCAGGCTCACCAACTTCAAAAATCACGTAGCCTGTTGCCATCAACAGGGCTGGTTTGATCCCGGTTTGTGTGATTCTCAACTTCCATTCCTAGGCTGATCTTGACACCTCCGATCAAACCCTGAACACTCCCTGTATCGTGATACCCCTTGCATCTCACTTTGCATCTCACTGTGCTGCCCTGTTATGTTGTCTGGCGATGATTATTACCTCTTAGCCAATAACAGCAGGTAGCGATACCTGGCTTATCATCTAGGCTGATCTTGACACCTACGAACAATCCCTGAACACTCCCTGTATCGTGATACCCCTTGCATCTCACTTTGCATCTCACTGTGCTGCCCTGTTATGTTGTCTGGCGATTTTAATTACCTCTTTGCCAAGAAGAGCAGGTAGCAATACCTGGCTCATCATGTAGGCTGATCTTGACACCTACGAACAATCCCTGTAAACAGAGAAGAGAAAGTTTATTCCCGATAAGCACAGTTCAGTTCAGTTCACCCTGAATATCATTCAGCTCAGCACAGTGAAGTTCAATTAACCCAGAATTTCATTTCAGTTCAGTTAACCCAAAGTTTCTTCTCGTTCAGTTCAGTTTAGTTCAATTCACTTTACCCAGAGTTTCTTCCCGTTCAGTTCAGCTCATTTCATGTCAGTTAACCTAGAGTTTCATTCAGTTAGGCTCAATTAGGTCCACCCAGAGTTTCTTCCCGTTCAGTTCAGCTCATCTCATTTCAGTTAACCTAGAATTTCATTCAGTTCAGTTCAGTTCAGTTAACTTAACCCAGAGTCTCTTCCCGTTAAGTTCAGTTCTGTTAACCCACAGTTTATTTCAGTTCAGTTCAGTTCAGTTCACTCAGAGTTTCTTCCCGTTCAGTTCAGTTCAGTTCAGTTCAGTTCAGTTATCCCAGAGTTTCATTAAGTTCAGTTCAGTACAGTTCAGTTCACCCAGAGTTTCATTCAGTTAGGCTCAGTTAGGCTAACCCAGAGTTTCTTCCCAGTCAGTTCAGTTCAGTTCAGTTAAACCAGAGTTTCTTTCAGTTTAGTTCAGTTAACCCACAGTTTATTTCAGTTCAGTTCAGTTCAGTTCAGTTAGCCCAGAGTTTCATTCAGTTTAGTTCAGTTCAGTTGACCCAGAGTTTCTTCCTGTTCAGTTCAGTTCAGTTAGTTTAACCCAGAGTTTCTTCCCGTTCAGTTTAGTTCAATTAACCCAGGTTTTCTTCACGTTCAGTTCAGCTCATTTCATGTCAGTTTACCTAGAGTTTCATTCAGTTAGGCTCAGTTAGGTTAACCCAAAGTTTCTTCCAGTTCAGTTCAGTTCAGTTCACCCAGGGATTCTTCCCGTTCAGTTCAGCTAATTTCAGTTCTGTTTACCTAGAGTTGTATTCAATTAGGCTCAGTTAGGTTCCATTTCAGCTCAGCTCATTTCAGTTCAGTTGACCCAGAGTTTCACTCCGTCATGCTCAGTTAGGTTAACCCAAAGTTTCTTCCAGTTCAGTTCAGTTCAGTTCACCTAGAGATTCTTCCCGTTCAGTTCAGCTAATTTCAGTTCAGTTTACCTAGAGTTTCATTCACTTAGGCCCAGTTAGGTTCCATTTCAGCTCAGTTCAGTTCAGTTCAGTTCAGTTGACCCAGAGTCATTCCGTTATGCTCAGTTAGGTTCACCCAGAGTTTATTTCAGTTCAGTTATGTTTCTTTCAGTTATGTTCAGTTCAGTTCAGTTCAGTGCTCCGAAAGTTTATTTCATTTACTGCACCCCAGCTAGCCGACTCCAAACTTTATTTAGCCCCTCCCAAAACTCTAGAGTTGATCTTCATTGTAAGAGGTTGGACGAGTCTCTCTAGCTGAAGCGGCTACCCCTGGACTGTATCATACATAGGGGTCGGCAATATGATATCATGTCATCATATGATATCAAATGATGCCGGTGGTCTGACTTGGTAACTTTGGCCTGGGCCATCATTTCATATGATATTAAATCATATGATTTTTGTATGATATCATATGATATCATATTCGTCTTTGGTCAACATCATATGATTTGCCGTTCCCCTGATTACATACCCCCTGGACTACGTACATACGAACCTTCACACTACATACAGACATACCCCCTGGACTACATACAGACATACCCCTGGGCTGTAACATACATACAACTATACTCGTGCAGCTTATCTTGGTTCTGCTGACTGTTTGATACGTACTGGTGCAGATATACTTGGTCTTGCTGACTATTCGAGTGATCATGACCTGGTTCCGAAACATCAACTGGAGGAGCGAGCCCTTCAAGACCTTGAGAACGGTGAGTCCTGGTTGGCTGGGTGGGTAGTGGTGCTGATGCTGTTGGTGCTGTTGGTGGGACTGTTGTTGGCGCAAGTGGTGTTGGTGTTGGTACTACTGGTGATGATTATGGTGCTGGTGGTACTGCTAGTACTGGTGCTGGTGCTGGTGGGACTGTTGGTGCTGCTTGTGGTGCTGGAATAGCGAGCCCTTCAAGAACTTTAGAAGTGCCAGTCCTGGTTGGCTGGGTGGGTAGTGGTGCTGATGCTGGTGGTGCTGGTGGTGGTACTGTTGCTGGCGCTGGTGGTGTTGGTGTTGGTACTGCAGGTGATGATAATGGTGCTGGTGGTACTGCTAGTACTGGTGCTGGTGCTGGTGGGACTGTTGGTGCTGCTTGTGGTGCTGGAGGAGCGAGCCCCTCAAGAACTTTAGAACTGCGAGTCCTGGATGGCTGGGTGGGTAGAGGTGCTGATGCTGATGCTAGTGGTGCTGGTGGTGGTACTGTTGCTGGCGCTGGTGGTGTTGGTGTTGGTACTGCAGGTTATGATGATGGTGATGGTTGTACTGCTAGTACTGGTGTTGGTGCTGGTGAGACTGTTGGTGCTGGTGAGACCGTTGGTGCTGCTTGTGGTGCTGGAGGAGCGAGCCCTTCAAGAACTTGAGAACTGCAGGTCCTGGTTGGCTGGATGGGTGGGGTGGTGGGTTCCCTCACCCTCTCCGTCCCCATCCTCCCTACCCTGCAGTTCACTAACTAACCCCTGTCTCCCCTATCCTCTGCCGACCCTATCCCACTCCCCCCCCCCCCCCCCCCCACACACACACACACCCACACACACCCACACACACGCACCCACACACAAACACACACTGCAATTCGCCAACCCTGACCTCGTCTCCCCTATCCCCTGCCGACCCTATCCAACTCCTTCCCCGTCCTTCTTCCCCTGCAATTCACCGACCCTTACCTTGCCTCCCCTGTCCCTGCCGACCCTCTCCCCCCCCCTGCAGTTCACCGTCCCTTACCCCCGTCTCCCCTGTCCCCTGCCGACCCTGTTCCACTTCTCTCTCCCCCCCCCCCCACCACCACCACCACCACCACACACACACACACTGCAGTTCACCGACCCTTACCTCATCTCCCCTATCCCCTGCCGACCCTGTCCCACTCATTCCCCATCCTCCCTCCCCTGCAGTTCACCGACCCTTACCTTGTCTTCCCTGTCCCCTGCCAACCCTATCCCACTCCCCCCACCCCCCCACCCCCCCACCCCCACCCCCCCCACACACTGTAATTCGCCGACCCTGACCTTGTCTCCCCTATCCTATGCCAGCCCTCTCCCACTCCTTCCCCATCCTCCCTCCCCTGCAGTCCACCGTCCCTTACCTCGTCTCCCCTATCCCCTGCTGACCCTATCCCACTCCTCCCCCCCCGTGCAGTTCACTGACCCTTACCTCATCTCCCCTGTCCCTGTCGACCCTGTCCCACTCCTTCCCCATCCTCCCTCCCCTGCAGTTCACCGACCCTTACCTCAACGTGTTCCGCGGCATCATCCCCCCCATTGGTGGCATGGACCTGAGCCCCATGTTGGGCTTCATGGTGCTTCAGTTCGCATCACGCTTTCTGCGCAAGGCTGCCATGGGCATGTAATAAATACATCAATAAATAACACGCCTTATGACGAGGCTAATACGCTCTATGACTAGTAAATGAGTTGCTAATTGTATTAGTAAATACATAAATAAATAATATACCTTCTGACATGCCGTGAGGTTGACTGGGCCAGCTCGTTTGCTTGCACTGGGGCCAACAGTTGATGGGGGCATGTAATCCAGTACATGCTGCTTCATGCTAACAAACAATACATCCTCCAGTGCATGTTGGGCTTCATGGTTCTTCAGTTCGCCCCATGCTCTCTGCGCAAGACTTCCAAGGGCTTATAATGCAGTACCTGCTACTTAATGCGAACAAGCACTACATCCTGCAGTACATGTTGGGATCCATTCTGCTTCAGTTCGCCCCTCGCTGGCTGCACGATTACGCACATGTAAACTATTAAATAACATTGTAGTGTCATATACATGCCATAGTTGGCCCAAGACAAGCCCGCTCGACAACATCGGGGGGGGGGGGGGGGGGGGGGGGGGGGGGGGGGGGGGTCCTCCAACCATCCCCAAAATCACAGGGTAATTGTTTTAATATAATATGAGATGTATGATACAAATATATAGTTTAAACAGTAAAATATAATTTTAGCATTAAAATATGCCGTAGACGGTGTATTGTAGAATCAAGTGATCACTGTAGCACGAAGTCAGCCCCCCCGTCGGTAAAACGATTGTTTGGGGTTCAGTTCATCACTTCATCAGTGCTTTCTCTGATTCAGCCCTTCCTATACGGTTGGGCAAGTCCCTTTAGCCTATTTGGCCTACCCCTGGACTGTAGCATACATACATACAAGATCAATGCATATGTTTGCCGTTTACACAAGTAAGACTTCTTACTTCGGTTTCTTTTTAGGGGGCTATGCTTGACAGCTCTAGACACCGTCAAGAAGATTCCCTACCTCCTCAAATCTTCGACACTCCGAACTTGACACCCAAATACCCATTTGGTTAACGGAATCTGGGTATTTTCGAAAGCTGTATGTTGTAGAAAAGAGGATGGAAAATAATCGGAGCTGGGGTGGTATTACACTACAATTAGCGCGGGCCGCACAGAACCGGTCAGGGGCCCTTGGTACCGGTGGTGTTACACTATAAGTTACACGAAACAAGTCGCGAAGCTGCTCTAACTGACGAAACCGCTAGCGCATTGACGAAAAAGTCACAATGAGCACTGAAACCTATTAGAACAGTTAGCACTAGTCTTACAGGGGATGGATGATGGGCAGGCAGGTGTGGGGAGGGTTGGTTGGTCCTGGGGTGGGTAGTCGAACAGTCATAAACGTTGTTATAGTAGTTTCGGTTGACCGATTGTCATAGTAGTTCCGGTTGACCGACCGGTCGAACGGTTGACGGTTAACAGTTAAACTGTGACTGCCAGAGTGGCATGAATAGGTACATCTCTACCAACGGACACACCAAGATATCACCAGTTGTGAGCGTTTTTGGCGGAGCCCCCCTCTGGGAGGCGCGCCCCGGGGCGTGAGCCGCCGTTGTCCGATTGTCAGTTTGTTTGTTTGTTTGTTTGTTTCTCCGTCACGTTCCAACCCTGGTGCTTTACCAGCCCCTTAACTGGCCCTATCTTAAACCTGGATTCGACCCGCTGGACTCGATTCCGATGCGACCTGTCGCTACGATGGCCAACACACTCCGCAAATTGTCCGCATCACTTGCGCCGCGCCGCCTGCCTTGTCGCACGTGCGAAGTACCGGCGAAAGAAACAGGATTAGCCTTAGTAGGAGCCGAATGTCGACCCCTGGCTTCAGCGATCGTTGACGACGTCATAAAGCAGCAAGTGGTGTGGTCCGCTTGTATATCTCGTACTTCATTAGGGCAGATAGATTTTTCCGATAGCTTTTTTTGCGCACTGCTTGAATCTGCTTTTCGCAGAACTTACGACAGCCCCCCCCCCCCCCCCCCCCCCCCCCCCCCCCCCAAACGCTAATCTCCCTCTCCCTCACCCGTGCCGGCTGTCTTTCTTTCCTTTTACTTCTGCTCGCGATGCTCTCGTTTATTGATGCTTGTTAAGTAGGATCCCTTAGATTAGCTTACTTGGCACTTTTGATTTTAGGATCCCTCGGATTTTCTTTTCCGGTTGCTGTCGTCAAGGGAGATAGCGTGAAATGGTGCCGAACTTTGAGCGAATCAGCCCTACCGAACTTCCGTTCTCTTGCGCTCGATTGCAACTGAATGATAACGACGTGCTCAGGCCCAGTGCCGAGGAGTTCGACCGCAATTGGAGAGTGAAGGTGAGGCCAAGTAGCTTGAGACGCTGTAAATAGCGCAAACCTGCTGCTAGTGCAGTGCTTCATGCTTCGAAGTCCTGTGGGAATGCGATGTGTCGATCTCTTTTGGTTCCTTCCTTCTCTCTTCCTCCTCCCTCCTCCCTCCTCCCTCCTCCCTCCTCCCTCCTCCCTCCTCCCTCCTCCCTCCTCCCTCCTCCCTCCTCCCTCCTCCCTCCTCCCTCCTCGCGCCTTGCTCCTCTCCCCCCTCCGCTCACTCCTCTCTCCTCTCTCTCCTCTCCCCTCTCTCCTCTCCTTTCCTTTCCTACAGTAGTGCAAAACTCTTGCTGTCAGCCTACAGCCGGTTTTTCTTTTTTCCGGTTACGCATGGCAGCTTCCAGTCAGCTGTCATTAGCCAGCCAGTCAATTGCCATTAACTCATGAAACAATATGGACGATATTAAATGCATAGCAAGACTACGTCTTCAAGCTCACAACTTAAATGTCGAATCAGAAAGGAGTACCTCTCGTTCTGGTAGAATTTGAAGGTGCTGTGATATGATGGTTGAGGGTAGAAGAGTAGTCGAAGATGAAATGCATTTCATATTAGAGTGTCCGTTATACGCTGAGGATAGAAAGATATTTTTGGGGAAAATGAACATTGAAACTGAATTGGTGGATAAAAACTCCAGTATGAAGCTGGTCATGAATCCTGATTCCTTTGAAGGATGGAAATACTTAATTCAATTCATAAAAAAATGCGATAATAATCACACAATTAAATTATCATCCCAGCTGAGATGATGATTTAATAATATTGTAGAATTAAATTATCACTGTAGCACAAACTCAGGGCCCCCGTCGGTTGACCGATTGTTTGGGGTTCAGTTCATCAGTGCTTTTTCTTTTTAAGCCCTTCCTATAGGGTTGGGCAAGTCCCTTTAGCCTATTTGGCCTACCCCTAGACTGTAACATACATACAGCCAGACAATTGGCCAATCCCAAAGATTTCAGCTGCATTCAAATACCATTTATGTTAGCTTCAGGCACACTAGCTAGCTACTGGTTTGGTCCAAGGACAGGAAATACGCGCAGCCCCCAAAATGAACAATGCTTACAGTTGGTGTGTGTTTGCTTCGAACCAGGGTACTACTAAGCGCGCACGGCAGCGCGGTGCCGTGGTGCCTTTTTGAGCCCCTCTGTGCGTTTCGCGCAGTTTTTTCAACCCCCTGTGGGCGCAGCGCGCAGTTTTTGCGCTTTTTGCCCTAAAAAGCGCTGACCAATTTGACGTTTGTGTGCTCTAAGCGCTGATCAATTTGGCAAGAAGTAGTACCCTGCTTCGAACGTCCCTCCTTGCTGTATGTCACACAATGGTCCAAGCTCAAGCACAGTGGCGTTCTGCAGAAACAAAGCCCACATTAACTATTCCCCAGTGCAAGGGAACGGGAAGGTTTGTTCCCTCAAACAAATGCCCAGTGGAAAGCGTAACAATGTAGTTATATTTTTCTTTGTTTGACCATAAGATGGTCCTTATCTCAGTTTTATGCTAAAATTATAGTTCTGTGTCTCGGGCCCTGAGTCGTGTGATTGTGATTTTTTATGGACCAGTTAATGAGGTGCCAGGTCATGAAGTGCCAGTTAATGAAGTGCCAGCTAATGAAGTGCCAGGTAATGAAGTGCCAGTTACTAAGTGCCAGCTAATGAAGTGCCAGCTAATGAAGTGCCAGCCGGTTCCCACCATGATCCCTTCCAGTGCCAGGTACTAAATGTGCCAGCTAATGAAGCTGCAACCCCCCGTTAATGACAGTGCCGCTAATGAAGTGCCAGCCCCGGAATGAAGTGCACACTTAATGACGTGCCAAGCTAATGAACCAGTGCCTAAGCTAATGAAGTGCCAGTAATGAGCTGCCAGCTCTGAATGATCCCTCCCCAGTGCCAGGTAATGAAGTGCAACTTAATTGAGAGTGGCCAAGCTAATGATGAAGTGCCACAGTTAATGACCGTGCAAGGGTCATGAAGGCCGCGCGCCCCCGTCAATGACCCTGAAGTGCCCCATTCTTGTTTAATATACAGTGCCAGTTAATCACCATTTATTCAAACAACAATTGCAATTAATAATTTTAATATATATATTAATAAATAATAGGTCATGAAGTGCCAGTTAATAAAGTGCCAGTTAATCAATATTAATAAAACAAAAATAGAAATATAATAACTAAAATACACTATTATACCTTACTCCCTCACCGCATCAGCGCCCCCGCCCCCGCTTCTTTAAGTCGAACCTGAACCCCAAAGCCCCTAATGTCCCGCACTCTTCACAAGACCCACCCCTGGCGCCCACTCACAAGCCCCCCAGCCGTACATGTGCCCAAATGCTCGGAATCGAATTCTTGTCAGGCTCAATTGTTCGCGATTTTTGACGGTTGCAGCTATGGCGCGCAGCTACTTTTTTGTGATCGGTCGCATTCTGGTATTCTTTTGCGAGCAGCATTGTCGGAAGGCCGGTGGCAGTACATCCGAGGAGATAATAGCTGAGGCATCAAATACGTCCTTATTTCAGATCGCTAACCCCGGTACCCCCCGACACCCCCCCCCCCCCCCCCCCCCCCCCACAGGCCGCGCGGGCGGGTACGGCTACTTACCAAAGAGAAAGGCTACCCTACCGGAATGAGCAAGGACCCCCATTCCATCGCACAACCACCTCCACTCAAGGTCGGGGAGCTGCGCCCCTTCAGCATGGCCTCAGAATATACTGAAATAGCTTACATCTAAAGGATTTTACCTCCCTGGGCCTACCACACCAGGGCTCAGGGATTAGGCCCCGCTTTTCCCTGTGTTTCAACTTTCTACCCACACACACCCCTAACAAAAGTATGTGGATGTTCGAAAGACAATTAAAAAATGGTTTGTTTTTGAAGGTATTTCAAAAACATATTGAATTTTGAATGTTACGAAAAAAAAAAGAAGAAAAAGTGTTCTGCACGCATATCTTGAGATAGGCAAAAACAACCGAGGCCCAAAATTTCATTGAGCGCTGTGAAACTATGACCTAGACTTAGGACACCCACGAATGTAAATTAATTCAGTGTTTAGGGGGTCCGTACTCAACTGTATGCTGTTGTATGCCTTTTCTCACAGACCTTCGTAATAACTTACTGGTAGGGAAGACGTTACACAAACATTTGCTACCCAGTGTTCTTTTAAAAAGGTCTGTTTCTGTCGCGATGGCTCCGTATCACTTCCTACGTAAAACCCGTATCGACCGTAAGAGAACCCCATAGTAACCATATTAGCACAGTTTCACTTGAACTGAGTCCCAATGTTGAGGAAAACCAAATAAGAGTATTTGGTGTGAATGATGTTGCGTTTGGGGCAACTTATTAGCAAAAAATCTTTGTTTTTGGGACTTGAGGGAAATAGGCCACTCAATCCAATCCGTCTCAATACAGCGTCTGGACCTAGGCTCACCTAGGATATATATATATATTATATATATATATTTATTACAATATATAATATATAAAATAAATAATAGGTCAGGAGCAGGCCAGGTAATGCAAGCCCCCCTGTATTGACACAGTCTATCATTAACTAATTGTTTTAAGCCCGGATCCCTCGATGGATTGTGTTGCTGTGCAGGGTGCATATTGTGCAATTGAAAAGGAGGCTTGACAAGGCAAGGCGAAGGAGGTGGAAGGGAGGAGGAGGGAGACCCGCGTGGAAGGAGGTGGGAGGAGGTGGGAGGAGGTGCGGACGGGAGGAAGGGAGGTGGGGAGGAGGTGGGGAGGAGGTGGAAGGGCTTTAAGGGATCGGAGGTGGGAGGAGATGCGGAGGAGGTGTGGGAGGAGGTGGAGGGGACGGGGGGGAGGAGGTGGGGGAGGTGAGGGGGGGAGGAGGCCCCAGTGGAAGGGGAGCGGTAGGAGGAGGTGGATGGAGTGGGTGGGCCGAGGGTTGGATGGGAGGTGGGAGGACGGTGGGAGGAGGTGGAAAGGGAGGTGGGAGGAGGTGGGAGGAGGTGGTGGAGAGGAGTGGAAGGGAGCCCGTGGGAGGAGGGGGAAGGGAGGTGGGAGGCAGGTGTGCGAAGGCGGTGGGAGGAGGTGGAAGGGAGGTGGGAAGGAGTGGAAGGAGGTGGGAGAGGTGGGCAGGAGGGGGGAGGAAGGGATGTGGGAGGACGGTGGGAGGGAGGTGGGGAGGAGTGAAGGGAGGTAGGGAGGAGGTGGAGGGAGGTGGGAGGAGGCGGGATGGGAGGTGGGAGGGGAGGTGGAGGTTTGGTTGGAAGGGAGGTGGGAGGGAGGTGGGAGGAGGTGGAAGGGAGGTGGGAGGAGGTGGGAAGGATTTTCCGGGGCCCGGAGGAGGTGGAAGGGTGGAAGGGATCTGGTGGGAGGAGGTTGACCAGGGAGGTGGTGAGGAGTGGACCAGGGAGCGTGGGAGACGGTTAGAAGGGAGGTGGATGGGAGGAGGTGGATGGAGGGACCGGTGGTAGGCGGAGGTGGAAGGGGAGGGATGGAGGGGGGAAGGGAGTTGGATGGGAGGACGGTGGAAGGTTTAGCGTGGATGAGGGGCGGGGGAGGAGGTGGAAGGGAGGTGGTGGGTGCTGATCAACCCAAACCCAAACCATAACCAAAACCAAAACCCAAAACCAAAGCCAAAACCAAAACCCAAAACCCCAAACCCAAAACCCAAAACCAAATCTTACCCCAAACCCATTGCTCCTTCCCCCCCAGCAACATCGTCAAGTTCTTTTGCGCTGATCAACCAATAACCTCCCCATCCCCAAATCCAACCCAAACCCAAATCCAAACCCAAAACCTAACCCAAACCCAAACCCATTGCTGCTTCCCCCCCAGCAACATTGTCAAGTTCTTTGCGCTGATCAACCAATAACCCAAACCTAAACCCAAACCCAAACCCAAACTCAAAACCATTGCTGCCTCCCCTCCAGCAACATCGTCAAGTTCTTTTGCGCTGTTTAACCAGTAACTACCCCAAACCCAAAACCAAACCCAATCCCATTGCTGCTACCCCCCAGCAACATTGTCAAGTTGTTTGCACTGATCAACCCAAACCCAAACCCATTGCTGCTACGCCCCAGCAATATCCTCAAGTTCGTTGCACTGATCATATATACACACACAGAGACACACAGACACACACACACATACATACTTACAATCTCAATGAGCTCATTGCTGCTACCCCCCCAGTAACATCGTCAAGTTCTTTGCGCTCATCAAGATCCCTCCTGGCACCATGGGCTTCAGAAACAAAACTGTGATTTGGGGCCTAATCCAGGAGCTTTGTGAGGTGAGAGCCTGTGTTGTCTTCATGTGTGTTTGTGTGAGTGTGCATGTGTTTTTTGTGTATGTGATAGTGTGTGTTTGGTGTGTTTATTAATTGGTTTTTGTCTTGTTGAGCCTGTGTGGGTGCGTGTCGGCATCAGAAACACTCGGACTGGACTGCTCTGGGGCCTGATCCAAGAGACTTAGTCGAGAGTGAGGAGACTGTGTTGGATGCGGGTCTGCTTGGGTGGAGTGTTGCTGTGGGTTGTATGTGTGTTTGTGTGTGTATATGTGTGAGCCTGTGTGTATGTTGGCTTCGTGTTTGTCTGTGTGAGCTGGCATGCAATAAGTGTGAGTTTGGAGTGGGTGGGTTTGTGTGTGTCTGGGTGAGGGGTACAAATCAGTGTGGTTTGAGTGTGTATCCCTCCTGTTGTTTGTGGTGCCACGCCTTTCATGAGTTCTGCTACAATCAGTGTGAGTTTGAAGGTGTCGTCTTTTGTGGTGTGTGGTGGTGGTGTGTGCTGTGGAGCTGTCAATCAAGTGTGAATGTTTGTGTGTGTGTTGTGTGTGTTATTGTGAGTGTCAATCAGTGTGAGTTTGAGTGCCGAGTTTGAGTGTGTGCTGTTTGTGTGTGTGTTGCCCTGTGTGTGTGTGAGTGTAAATAAGTTGTGAGTTTTTGAGGTGTGTGTGTTTTGGCGTTGTCGTGTGTGTCTGTGAGTGTAAATACAGTGTGAGTTTTTGAGTGTGTGGGTTTGTGTGTGTGTGTGCCTGTGGTGGTGTCAACGTGGGAGTTGTGTTGTAGTTTGTGTGTGCGTCTGTGTTGCATGTGCTTCAATCAGTAGCCTGCTGTGATCCTTCTGAGTTTTTGCTACCCCCCACCCCCCCTTATGCGTTTTGTAGTGTGTTGTGTAATGTGTGTCAATCATTGTGATTGAGGTGTGTTTTTGTTGTGTGTGTGTGAGTGGTCATCATGTGGAGTTTTGAGTGTGTGTGTTTGTGTGTGAGTGTGTGGTGGTGTCAACATGTGATTTTGAGTGTGTGTGTTTGTGTGTGTGTGTGTGAGTGTCATCAGTGCGAGTTTGAGTGTGTGAGTGTGTGTGTGTGTGTGTGTGAAGTGTCAATCAGTGTGAGTTTGAGTGTGTGTGTTTGTGTGTGTGTGTGTGTGTTCAATCAGTGTGAGTTTGAGTGTGTGTGTGTTGTGTGTGTGTGTGTGAGTGTCAATCAATGTGAGTTTGAGTGTGTGTGTTTGTGTGTGTGGGTTTGTGTGTTCATCCTGGTGAGTTGAGTGTGTGTGTTTGTGTGTGTGTGTGGTGCGGTCAATCAGTGTGAGTTTTGAGTGGTGTGTTTTGTGTGTTGTGTGTGTTTGTGTTGTGTGAGTGCCAAGCATGTGCTTTGAGTGTGGTGTTTTGTTTTGTGTTTGTGTTCTTGTCATCTGTGAGTTTGAGTGTGTGTGTTTGTGTGTGTGTGTGTGAGTGGTCAATCATTCGTGAGTTATTGAGTTTCGTGTGTGTGTGTGGTGTGTGTGTGAGTGTCATCAGTGTGAGTTTGAGTGAGTGGTGGTGAGTGTGGTGTTGTGTGTGGTGGTCAATCAGTGTGAGTTTTGAGTGTGTTGGTTTGGTGTTGTGTGTGTGGTTAGTGTCAATCAGTGTTAATGTGAGTGTGTGTTGGTTTTGGTGTGTCTGTGTGTGGAGTGTCATCAGTGTGAGTTTGAGTGTGTGTGTTTGTGTGTGTGTGTGAGTGTCAATCAGTGTGAGTGTGAGTGTGTGTGTTTGTGTGTGTGTGTGTGTGAGTGTCAATCAGTGTGAGTTTGAGTGTGTGTGTCTGTGTGTGTGTGAGCGTGTGTGTGTGAGTGTGTGTGTGTGTGTTTGTGGTGTGTCGGTGTGATGTCGATTGTGTGAGTGTGTGTGTTTGTGTGTGTCTGTGTGATTGTGGAGTTGTGTTCTGGTGTGAGTGTCATCAGTGTGTGATTAATTTGAGGTGTGGGTTTGTGTTGGTTTGTGGGTGAGTGTGTGAAGTGTGTGTGTGTGTGTGAGCGTGTTTGTGTGTGTGTTTGTGTTTGTGGGCCTGTGTATGTGAGTGTGTGTGTGTGAGCGTGTTTGTGTGTGTGTTTGTGGTTGTGGGCCTGTGTGTGTGAGTGTGTTTGTGTTTGTGTCTGTGAATGTGTGTGTATTTGTGTTTGTGGGCCTGTGTATGTGAGTGTGTGAGTGTGTGTGTGTGAGCGTATTTGCGTGTGTTTGTGTTTGTGGGACTGTGTGTGTGAGTGTGTTTGTGTCTGTGAATGTGTGTGTATTTGTGTTTGTGAGCCTGTGTGTGTGGTGTGGTCTTCAGAAACAAGACTGTGATGCGGGGCCTGATCCAGGCGCTGTGAGACGTGAGAGGTTGTGTTGGCTATGTGTCTGTCCCCATGTGAAGTGTGGTGAGTGTGTGGTTGTGTTTTTGTGTGTGTAATTTTGTGGTGTAGCCGTTGTGTGTGTGTTTGTTGTGGTATATGGTGTGAGCCTGTGTGTGTGTAGTGTTTGTGTATATGTTTGTGTGAGCTGTGTGCGTGTTTTGTGTGTTGTATTGTGTGTTGTAATATTTGGTGTGTGGTATAGTGTGTGTGAGCCTATGTGTGTGTTGTGTTTGTGTGTGTGTTCTGTGTGTGCGCTGTGTGTGTCGTGTTTTGTGTGTGGCTTGTTGTGAGCATTTGCTTTCGTGTGTTTGTGTGTATGTGTTGTGCAGCTGTGTGTTTTTAGTTTGTGTGGTGTATCTGTGTGTGCCCTGTTGTTGGGGTTTTTTGGTGTGTATAGTGGTGTGACCTGTGTGTGTGTGTAGTTTCCTTGTGTGTATATGTGTTCAGCCTGTGTGTGTGTGTGTTTGTGTGTGTATATTGTGTTAGCCTGTGTGTTTGTGTGTTTGGTGAGATGTGGTGTGAGCTGTGTGTGGTGGTGTGTTTTGTGTGTGTATATGTGTGTGAGCCTGTGTGTGTGTGTTTGTGTGTGTATATGTGTGTGAGCCTGTGTGTGTGTGTTTTTGTGTGTGTATTGGTGTGTGAATCCTGTGTGTGAAGTGTAGTTAGTGTGGTATATGTGTTTAGCCTGTGTGTTTTGTGTGTTAGTTGTTGTGTAATGTGTGTGAGCCTGTTGTGTGTGTTTGTATGGATATGTATTGAGCCTGTGTGTGTGTGTGTTAGTGTGTGATTAATTGTGTGCTGTGAGGCCTGTGTGTGTGTGGGGGTTGTGTGTTTGTCTTCAGAAACAAGGATATAATGTGGGGCCTGATCCAGGAGCTTGGTGAGGTTAGAGCCTGTGTTGGCTCTGTGTCTGTCCGTGTGAGTGTGGGTGTGGGTGTGAGTGTGTTTGTGTTTGTGTTTGTGTGAGTGTGTTTGTGTTTGTGGGCCTGGGTGTGTGGGCCTGTCTGTTTGAGTGTGTTTGTGTTTGTGGGCTTGGGTGTGTGGGCCACTTTCTTTGTGATTGTGTTTTGTTGTTTGTGGCCTGGTTGTTGTGGGCCTGTCTGTGTGAGTGGTTTTGTTGGTGGCTCTGGGTGTGGGGGCATGTCTGTGTGAATTTGTGTGGTGTTTGTGGGCCTCTGGGTGTGTGTGGGCCTGTCTGTGTGAGTGTGTTTGTGTTTGTGGGCCTGGGTGTGTGGGCCTGTCTGTGTGAGTGTGTTTGTGTTTGTGGGCCTGGGTGTGTGGGCCTGTCTGTGTGAGTGTGTTTGTGTTTGTGGGCCTGGGTGTGTGGGCCTGTCTGTGTGAGTGTGTTTGTGTTGTGGGCCTGGGTGTGTGGGCCTGTCTGTGTGAGTGTGTTTGTGTTTGTGGGCCTGGGTGTGTGGGCCTGTCTGTGTGAGTGTGTTTGTGTTTGTGGGCCTGGGTGTGTGGGTCCCTTCTGTGTTAATGTGTTTGTGTTTTCGTTGGGGCCTGGGTGTTGGGCCTGTCGTGTGAGTGTGTTTGTGTTTGTGGGCACATTGGTGTGTGGGCCTGTCGTGTGAGTGTTTTGTGTTTGTGGGCCGGGTGTGTGGGCCTGTCTTGGAGGTGTTGTGTTTGGGGCCGGGTGTGTGGGCGCTTCATGTGTGGAGGTGGTTTGTTTTTGTGGGCCTCCACCTGGGTGGTGTGGGCCTGTCTGTGTGAAGTGTGTGTTTGGTGGATTTTTGGGCCTGGGTGTTGTGGGCCTGTCTGTGTAGTGTGGTTGTGTTTGTGGTCCTGGGTTTGGTGGGTCCTGTCTTGTGTTAAGTGTGTTTGTGTTTGTGCGGGCCTCATGGGTGTGGTGGTGTTCGTGTTGTGGGAGGGTGTGTGTGCGGATCTGTATGTGTGAGTGTGTTGTGCTTTGTGGGAATGGGCTGTGTGGGGAAGTTGTGTGCGTGATGTTGTGTTTGTGGGAATGGGTGTCGTGGGCATGTATGTGTGAGTGTGTTCTGTGTTTGTGG
Organism: Chlamydomonas sp. ICE-L; assembly: GCA_013435795.1. Lineage (NCBI taxonomy): Eukaryota > Viridiplantae > Chlorophyta > Chlorophyceae > Chlamydomonadales > Chlamydomonadaceae > Chlamydomonas > Chlamydomonas sp. ICE-L. The sequence continues at coordinate 8,873,626 of JACBWV010000839.1, forward strand.
AATGGGTGTGGGGAATGTCTGTTTGGGAGTGTGTTTGGTTTGTGGGCCTGGGTTTGTGGGCCTGTATGTGTGAGTGTGTTTGTGTTGTGGACTGGGTTGTGTGCGGGCCTGTCTGTGTGGGTGTTTGTGTTTGGAATGGGTGTGTGGGCATGTCTGCTGTGAGTGTGTTTGGGTTGTGGGACAGGGTGTGTGGGCCTGTCTGTGTAGTGTGTTTTGTTTGTGGGACGGGTGGTTGGGCCTGTCTGTGTGAGGGTTGTGTTTGTGGGATGGGAGGTTGTGTGTGGGCCTGTCGTGGTGGTGTGTTTGGGTTTGTGGCATGGGTGTGTGGGCCTGTCTGTGTTAGTGTGTGTGTTGTGGCATGGGTTTGTGGGCCTCCTGTCTGTGTGAGTGTGTTGTGTTTGTGGGCCGTGTTGTGTGGGCTGTCTGTGGTGAGTGTGTTTGTGGTTGTGGGAATGGGTGTTGTGGGCATGTTCTGTGTGGGGGTTTGTGTTTGTGGGCATGGGTTGTGTGGACTGTCTGTGGATTGTGTTTGTGTGTGGGCCCGGGTGTGTTGAGCACGTGTGTGTTTTGAGTTGGATGTAATAAATTTGTTTGTGAACCTGTGTGTGTGTTGTGGTCGTCCAGAAACAGAAGGACTGGTGACTGATCCAGGAGAGTGTCGATGAGAACAGTGTTGCTGGTCTGTCTGTATGTGAGTGGGCATGTGTGTGTAGTGTTGTTGTG
>JACBWV010000839.1:8874848-8957990 GCA_013435795.1 Chlamydomonas sp. ICE-L
TGGTGTTGTGTCGTGTCATTTTGTCTGTTTCCCTTTTGTGACAATACACTCCATGGATTTGGTGCACCCATTTGCCATAAAACATACGAATAATAAACATGCAAATCTAGGCACAGGGATGGGCGCATGAAACAAACCATCCCTTGTTGTCAAGCTGCTGGGCGAAAGAAGGATAACCCCATCAGCTTGATTAATGGACCACCTATCCTTCTATCTATTTTCCATTTAGGCCCACAAATTTCTTAATACAGACCTTCGGATGACCAGACTGCCGGCGCAGTGGAAACTGCGCGGCCCGCTTGATGGGGGCGCGGTGGGGAGTATTAGAGTTGAACTTGAAGGGGCAGAAAGGCTAGGAGTGTATGGAGGAAAAAGCAAAACGTTGAAATGTATGCTCAGAGTTGATAGCTCTTCAAAAGACGAGTCCAAGTGCGGTGTCGCAGCCGGAATAAAAAAATAAAAGTCCCGATAGATCGTGAACTGACAACTGAAACATAAGGGGCAGGAAGAACCAGGGCGAGAGAGGATTTCACCCGTGGCCCAGGCCAAGCCACTCACAGTTTGTTTTGTGCCCCACCCGGGTTGGCCGGCCAGCAGTTCTGAAAGTCGCCAGTGCAGGCGGCTGCCCCTTGTTTCCAACCTGCGAAAGTTGATGGCGTCCACTGAAAAAAGTTCTGGGAAAAGGCGCGGGAAACGCTAGGGTGGGGGCGAAGTTCGAAGGTGGCCCAGGTCTCCGGTCAGAGTGGGTGTTGGCTTGAGGAAACACGTGTAGATGTACACGCTGCTGGCTGCCGCAAACCTTCACCTCACCAAACTACAGGGCCCCTTCGGAAAATCCCCCATGCGAAATCGTTTGTACCTCCATTAGTTTGGCAACACGCAAGGTCGGAGTGCTTCATTGAAACATGTGCATTACTGTGAATTAGAAGTAGAAAGACCATTTTAGTACCAGACTTGGCGTGGCCTTTCATTACCCACCCAGAACCCACCCAGCCCCACCGGCTGCCCACGCAACGGCCCTGCGGGCTGGAGCTGTCCGGCTGAATCCGTGCTCAAAATAGTCAAGTGCCCTAGGGGGAATGGTTTCGTCCCATTTTGATGCTTCTTTTGCATTGTTTCGTCCTCGATTTTTTTGAACGACCAATTCCCCATTTCCAAACCTTGTAACGCGCACCTGATTGGATTGCGTGACGATCGAATTGGAGAAAAAAATGAAAATGAAAATTGATGACAAAATGGTACCCAATAAATTGTCGCTTTGGCCCAAAAAAAAAAAAAAAAGGACCAAAAACCTTAGCTCCTTTTTTCTTAATGGCGAATGTCATAAGTGGTCTGCGTCAAAAAAATCTCCGGTATCACTAAGTCTTTATAATTGGGATATCTTACATATAATATTTGTTTTTTGTGATTTGAAAGTTGAAAAAGAAACCTGATGAAAAAAGTAGGTTGTGACACCACGGATACCAACACCCACACACCACACACAAAAAAACAAAAAACAGTGTTGACAGGCTAATCCCTCAATCAAACATTTTGTAATTTTTTTCATTCGGGTAAAATTTTGTAATCTTTTTCATTCGGGTAGATTGCCGGGGGATCTGGCTGCTTTGTGTTCAGCCTCCAGGGGATTAGGTTTGGAATTGATGGGACTCCGTCCATCTCCGTCACCTCACTGTTTTCATTTGGAATTCTGTGAGGGGGTAGGGAATCTACACAGGGGTGTGTGGCCAAGGGTGTCACTGATAGCTGGCTTGAACGGCAATAATCTGTGAGCTGCTCAGAGTTCCCAGGACTTGGGTTCGTGGAGTCAGTACTCGTTCCCTTCTACGAGGGTCCAAGATTGGTTGTCTATGTCCCTTTGTATAACTCTTGAAAAGATGGCCAGCGGTCCAAGGGGGAGACTTGTGCTTGCGCCTTGCACAGCAACTCAATGGTAGTGGTGGCCTCCCGAGGCAGGCAGCTGGTGTCAAGCTCAACTAGGAGAGATGGTAGGAGGAAACCAGACAAGTACAGGGTTCGAATAACGTAGGTTGGGGGGGTCAACAAAAAAAACAATGGGTAGGGGGTGGGGGCTGAGAGGACTGCCAGGGGTGTGTGGGGTACTGGTGTGGGGTTTATGGGGTTAGTGGGGTGGGCATAGGGATGTTGCATCGGTGAGCGTAGAAGTATTAGAGAGAAAGAAGAAGAAAACAAGTTATAAAAGTAAAACAACACAACCCCTACAACAACCCCCACAATACAAAACAAACAACCGACACTACCATTATACACCAAACCCCTACCAAAACAAACCCCCCCCACCAAAGTACCAAACAAACAACCAACACGAACACGAAACACGAAAACCCAGTAACGAAACAACCCCCCGCCTGCGACAAGGACCAACAAAACCAAACACGAGGCGAAAAAACCAACCCACGGAACACCAACCCTACCAAACAACCCCTGAACAAGACCAACCAAACTAACACTGACCCACCGACCCCCTACACCAACCCCCCACTAATACCAACACAAAAAACCCACACAACTTAACACCAAACCCCACCAAAACAAGCCCCTTTACCAATAACCACACAACACAAACCAACACAAACCGAACCACCAACACCCTTACCAACAAAACACCAACCAATTGCTAACCAACCTCTTACCACACTCAAAAACAATGCCCCCTAAAAAACAAGAAAAACGGGAGTAAAACCAAGGTAAAAATTACACAGGTAAACAACCCAAGGGCCCATCTTCACTCTCTTTTAACCCCTACCAGCCCCCAAACCTTACACTTCCGCCGAACCCCTCCCTACCAACCCCCACCGACCCCCCAAACTAGTGGTTAAATAAAAACAAGCCTTTCTCCCTTACCCTTACCCCCTACCAAACACCAAACCAAACACCAAACCTGCTACCTTACCTCTCAACACCAAAAAACGACACCAACCCTCTCACGGTCCATCCTACCAACACCAAGGCCCTCTCTCTTACCCCTTATCACAACAACACAAAAGCCCCGGATGCCCCTAAAACCCACGACCCCAACAACACAACCACCAGCCCGCGCACGAGCCGACCACACAGAACCTCTGACCCGTACCCCGACCACACCAGGCCCTAGTGCGAGGACCGTTATACCTAACCAACACCAAGGCCGGTGCCAACACCGACCCCACCCACACCAACCTTCTCACCCTATCCCTACAACCCCAAACCTTCTTACCCTTACCCCTACAAAAAAACAAACCCTACCGACACCAACCTCTCACCCTTACTCTACCAACACCAAGCCCTCTCTCTTACCCTTATCCCTACCAACACCAAGCCCTGCTCAACACCGACCCCAACCAACACCAACCTCTCACCCTATCCCTACCAACACAAACCTCTTACCCTTACCCCTACCAACACAAACCCCTACCGACACCAACCTCTCACCCTTACCCCTACCAACACCAAGCCCTCTCTGTTACCTTACCCTACCAAACACCAAGCCCTTGCTCAAACACCGGACCCCCAACAACCCAACAAAACCTCTCACACCAGACTGACCAACACCAAAACCCATGTTACCGTACCACTACCAACCACAAAAAACCCTACGACACCAACCTCTCACCCTTCCACTCCAACACCCAAGGCCTCTCTTCTTACCCTTTAACCCTACCAACACCAAGCCCTGCTCAACACCGACCCCAACCAGCACCACAAAACAACCTCTCACCCGAAAACCCCCGACAACCACAAACCGCTTGAACCATGCACCCCTACCAACACCAAACACCAAACCCACTTACAAAGAAATCTGGTTAACCACACAAGCACTTTCCCTAACCCTTCCCCTACCAACCCCTACCCCTACCAACACCAAGCCCTTTCCCAAAACCCCTTACCAAACACCGAACCCTAGAAAAGAAAGAAACAATGAAAAAAAACAAGTAAACAACAAAAGCATCCCCATACCCCTTCCCCTACCAACCCCTACCCCCTACCAGCACCAAGCCCTCTCCCACACCCTACCAACACCGACCCCTAGAAACAAGAAAACATGTATACAACACCAAGCCCTCTCCCTAACCCATCACTCCTACGGACACCAAACCGTACCTTAAACCAAAAACCCTAACCTTACAACAACAAGGGACCTCACACTATAAACCCTAACACCAAACAACCAACAAAACTTCCCGGAAAACAAAGCAAAAACAAGGTAGCGTAACACACCCCACAAGCCCTCTCCCTACCTCTTACCCCTACCAACACTGATCCCCTTTACTGGTGGAAAGGAGGTCCTCAAAAAACAATGGCCGTTGACAGCGTGCACGGACTTTGGTGGAAAGGAGCAGCCTCGCAAACCCCTCGTCTTGCACCCATTCACCAATAGCTGAGGGGTCTCACTAAATAGTCTTTCAACTTAACTGTGGATTCTACCCCTGGCGGGAGATGGCGATTGAGTGGGAGCCAGAGACAACAGGTGCCAGATGTACCGTTGAGGCGTCACTGCCAAGGGTGATCAGATCAGAGGTCCTTGGCTGGCGAGGATTCTCTGGTTGCAAAGCATGCGTGTTGCTGAAGGGATACCTAGGGTGGGGGAGTTTGCTGTCCGTGCATGTGCACGCGTGGATAGGTAATCTGCTGGTGCTAAAGTTGGCGCTAGGACCAGCATCCGCATTGGCTTTGAGGACATGGAGGAGGAGAGACAGGTGCTCTCTGCAGCCTGCGCCATTGCTGCGTCTGGGGCCTGCTGAGTCTTTCTGACTGCCGGGCGCAGGGGTGAAGGTCAGCGCACCACAGGTTTTGAAACTAAGTCCGAAAGAAATAGGGGAGGAGCTGCGGCATGAAAGGACCTGCAGCAGACAGAAGGAAAGGGAAGTTCAATGGTTAGCCTAATTTGGAAAGTGCCCTTTGGGCACGTCTGGTTTAAGCCCTAATTGGGCAAGGTTTCATCTTATTTTAGCAATTCAGGTGATGAACTGGACAACACATTTCTGCGAGAACTTGTACTTCGTAATTCGTCGAGAATTTTGGCCTGGAAATCCGAGAATTCTCGACAATTTGGCCTGGAATTCTCGAGAATTCTCGACGAAGAACGAAACGTTTGTCCAGTTCATCCCCTGAATTGCTATATATAAGCAAAAAACTGGGGGGCAAAGGTCCTTTTGTGCAAGTCTGTAATTAAAGTAAGTGGGCAAAGTCCTCTTTAGCCTATTGGGGCCACCCACTAGGACTCTAACGTACACACAGATGAGAGGGAAAGGACAAGTCCGTTACACCCTAATTAGGACAAAGTCCCCTTTGAGTCAAGTTCCCGATAACGCCTATTTGGGCAACATTGGACTTGAACATTACATATCGGGGGGGAAAAAACTTGATCAAGACAGTATGTTGGGGGGGGGTCAGGGTTGCATTGAATGTCCTACATGTGGCACAAGTGCTCTAGTTGTGGGGGTAGGGGGAGGGTAAGGGGAGGAAGGGTAGGGGCGTCTAAGGGTTAGGGGAGGGGAGGGAGTAGTGGGTAGGGGGTTAGGGTAGTGGCTAGGGTTAGGGGGTAAGGGTAGGGTAGGGTAGGTGGGTAGGGTGTGGCTTATTAGGGTTATAGGGTAAATTTGGTGAGGGTGGGTGGGGTTAGGGTAGGGTTATGTTAAGTTTGGGGGGTGGTGGGGTGAGGGAAGGGTTTATGGGTAGGGGTAGGGGTAGGGTATTAGGGTAGGGGTTTAGGGCCCCCAGGGTAGTTCTTAGGGCTAGGGTAGTTTTTAGGGGTTTCGGTAGGGCGTAGGGTAGGGTTAGGGTAAGTAATAAGGTAGGGGGGGTTTGAGGCCGGCTAGGTGTGAGGGAGGCCGGTAAGACTTGGCTTAGGGGTAGGGGTTAGGGGTTAGGGGGTAAGGGTAGGTAGGGTGTAAGAGGGTTAGGCAGGGCTAAGGGTAAGGGTGTTAAGGGTAGGGTGTTTAGGGTAGGGTAGGTCGGAGGGGTGGGAGGGTTAGGGCGAGAAGGGTTGAGGGTGGACGTGTCGATTTTCTGAGGGTGAGGTAGGGTTCCTGTGGTAGGGGAGTTGGAGGGGGCTTGGGTGTTCTGAGGGGTGAGGGGACGGGTAGGCGGTAGTGGAGTGTGGCGACGTGGCGAGCCCGAGAGTGGAGGGGCTTCGGTGTCGATCTGTGGGGGAGGGGGAGGGGTGATAGGTGGGTGACGGAGTAGGAGGAGGGGTAGCGGGGCCGAGGGTGAGGGCGTTCCGGGGGTGGTCGAGGGGGAGTAGGGGAGGGGTGCAGGGTGAGGAGGGAAGGGCCGTGGAGGTTGGTAGGGTGTGAAGGGAGGGGCGGAGGTCGAAGAGGGGATTGGGGGAGGGGTGGAGGGCTCGTCTTCCTTATACTCGAAGGGGGCGGCCTGTTGATTTTCCTTCTTTTTAGCCTTCGTGTTCTAGGGGCGGGGTAGTGGTGGTTTTAGGGGGAGCGGGCGGATGGGTAGGGGAAGGGGAATCGTCGGGATGGGGGAGGGGAGTGAGGGGGGAGGGTTGAGGGTCGAGGTTAATCCTCCTTTTTCTTTTTTGTCTTGTTTTTTGGCGCGGAGGGGAGGGGCGGGGGTGGGAGGGGGGGGAGGGGGAGGGGGGGTAGGGTTGCATCGGCTAGGGGGTAGGGGAGTCACGGCACAGGAGCGTTCTGGAGGGGAGGGAGCCGGAGGGGAGGGTATGAGGGTACGGGAATCTAAGGGGAGGGTAGGGGTAGGGTGTTACGCTAGGGTAGGGGGGGAGGGTAGGGAGGGTGAGGTTAGGGGTAAGGTGCGGGGATAGGGTTAGGGTGGGGTGGTGGGGTGGGATGGGGTGGGGTTGGTGGGGGTGAATCAATGCAATGGGAATACCTTGAAGTTTAGTGGGAATGGCTAATCTTTTTTTCATACCTTTGGGGCTGGATCACTTGAAGGAAGGGTTACCTGCTAGGTCAGTCATATCCGACATAGGCCCGTGCTGTGGGGGAGACAAAGGTAGGTTTGCAGAGTGGCGGGTGGTGGGGGGGGGGTGGGGCGGTAAAGAGTTCAGGAACTTTATACCTTGAACCGAAAACGGCAGGAGGGAGAGGTTGGAGGAGTTCAATTGAAGTGATACAGGTGGCAGAAAAATATTGAGGTACAGACCGCGGGGTCGGAGAAAGGAGTTGTCTGTTCGGAACACTCAAGGTTTGCAGATGGATCGATGATTTTCATTTGCTTGATTCTCGGCAGGCAGTTGTTCGTCGAGGCCAACTGCAACTCGATATTAGCGTACATTGCCGGCCCACGATAACAAGAGGTTGTTACCGGGACATCGGAAAGAAAAAAAAAAAAAACTAAAATAAGGAGCAGTACGCCAACATCACGACCTCCCTTTCGGGGGCTCAAGTTTTTGTGGGCCGATTTCTCGAAACGATTAGCGTCCAGTCTTTCGAGGTGCAGATGAAAAAGGGATGACAACACCAGCATCAGCAAGAGGAGCACGGCAGGGAGCGGAGGCTAAGGGCAGAGCAAACGCAACTATGATTTCGGTCCAAAGAGTTAGCTGTCGGAGAGTTGCAAGAGCTTGGGCAAAGAAGATGTACATGGCGAAAGTTTCAAGTTCAAGTTCGTGAGGGGACGGTTGGGACCCCCTTGTTGGCTCTTCTCCTCGTTGCAAAGTTACCCCGCGATCCCGGGGTTCGCCCCAGGGGCGGCGAAGTTTGCACTCGCTTAGGCTTACTCTAAACTGATGCTTACTTCTTGGGGCAATAACACTAGTTGAAGTGTCGCAGTTAACAAACGCGTGGGCATTGGTTGAAAATTGGGGAAAACTGGATGAAACTTGAAACTGGTGGAATCAATTGTATGGACATGGTACGTAAATAAACAAAACCACTTGTGCCATGGGGGATCAGGCAATCTGCTTAGGTTAGTGGCGACTCCGGGGATCGAATGAGGCGGGGGCTAGCCAGGAGGTTTCTTTCAGCCACCAAACAGCGGCGGACGGGCTAGCTTCTTAAAGGAATAGCGGAGTAGGGTGGGTTTGGGAAATTCAAAGACGAGGAATTTATGAAGACATTCTCGCTGGTCGGGGTTGCGTTGGCTGTAGGGGGGGAAAACGGAGGCCGTGTATAATAAAATGCTTTGTGTGGGGAGAGGACAATTGCAATATTGAGATAGATGTGACCCACACTACTATTAGGCGCCATCACCTGTACTAGCAGTACTAAGTAGAACTAGCAGTAGTACTTATAATAGCAGTTTTTCTTGGGACTCCCGCTTATCCATACCCACTTGCCATTTTTTTTAAAACGCCGCTCAGCATCAACCCTTCGTTCGGGTCTTTCCCGCTGCTGGGTTGGCGGGGTCATTCCCTGAACCCACTCCATCCCTCGGCTCCTTTTGGTACCTCTTCGCCTTCCCTTATCCCCATCCATTTTTTCTTCTCTCGGTATCCATCCTCCTGGACACCACACACTCCTCCATTCTGCATGCCGTCCGATACGACATTACCTCGTAGTGTTTAACCCGATGAGTCGCAAGGGAATCTGTAACAACTCGTTTTCCTCATCCTTTCCTTCCGGCACCGACTCTATCGTGGGGGGTAACCGGCCCCCCTAGGGGCCAACCCCCGGTTTGAGGGTGTTGTCGAGGACCCCTTTAGAACAGCTTTCCTTATTCACGCGACTTGGGCTGTTACTGCTTTTCTTTTCAGTAGTAAATATAACTACTAACTACTAACTGGTTATTGCTGTACTGCACTACATGCCCAAAACGTGTTGTAACAAGCGCAACTGGTATGAAGGTCGGTATAATAAAAGTTCAGGACAGGGACTCATTCGCCGGACCGACACTCATTCGGAAGTGTTAGACTATTAGATAATTAGATAGATACTTTTCCTGGATACCTTCGTCAAAAACATATTTATTAACCGATTCGGTTGAATTTCTTTAGGCGTTTTTGTTCTATATTGGCCGTTTAGCAGCTGTAAGTACTGCTGCTGATCTGGCCTGATTGTAAGGTGCGACTTGCGCTTATAGTGGTGTAACATCTATTCGCAAGGCGGTGCCTCTCCACAGCAATTGTATACACGCTCTGTTTTCTGCAAGCCACGCCGACGGGCGTGAATGTCTTGATTTTGTTAGATTTCTCTTGATTTCTCTTGATTTCTCTACCCACCCTACCTCGACATTCCTTAAAGCTATCGCGCTTGGCGACAGCAGAACTCTCTTAGCCCGCGCCTAACTTCGATCCCTGGACTCGCCCTCTTATCCGTCCTGATCCCCGCATGGCACAGGTTTGTTGCGTACCATGTCCATACAATTGAGTCACAGCCAGTTGTTCACCACTGTCAACGCTGTTCTTTGGTAACTGTGACTCCAACCCTAGTTTATGGCACAACGAATGGAAAGCAGTTATTTCAAAAGGCACGGCGATGCGTATCACTTGCCAAAGGCTTTAAGCCCCTTGCTTGCTGTTTTGGGCCTGCGCGCTTTAAGGCGTTACAACGGAAAGCCAGATACGGTATAGAAAATGCGCTGAGACATATGAGAGTTTTTGTCATATTGAGAGATAATAAATCACTCCTCTTGTTTTCTGTGCAGCACATTAGTATTCAGGCTAGCGACCCCCACATACCAGGCAAATGGCCAAAACCAAACATCACTATCGAAAGCCGGATATCGGGTCTCTTTAGGTTTGCTTCTTGCACCCGCAGCGGCCACCTGAGGACTGCATTTACCGCGAAAAAGTCCAAACAAACAGGACCACGTGAAAACATGTTTGGTGCTGCTGAAGCTGTGAAAAGAAAATCACTTTTAAAGGGGCGGACTCCAGGGGGTCAATGCATTTTAATAAAAATGTGGTGCAACTAATGATGCAGTTGTGCGCAAGGCTCGACAACTACTTTGGACGAAATGCGTCAGTTGCTGCATCAGCCTCTGCTGCTGCTGCTCCCTCTGCTGCTGCGGTAGACGATGCTGATGTTGTCATAACCTGGAAAGACGATGCGAATCGTTCTAGATCGGCCACAAGCTGGAGCGCCGAGAGCCCCGAGAAGTCGGAGAGGTTTGCGTACTGCTCTTATTTCCTTTTCTAGTCGGTCAACACCACTCGTTATCGTCAGGGCCGGCAATGCACGCCGATATCGAGTTGCAATAGGACTCGACGAACAACCGCCTGCCTAGAATCGTGCAATCGATCATCGATCATCGTGCAACCGTGAGTGTCCGACGGACACTTTTCCAGGCCGCGGTCTGTAATTCCTTATTTCTCTGGCACCTCCATCACTTCAATTGAACTTCTCCAACATGTACGTTTAGTGCAGGTATAGAGTTCTGGAAAACCGTTACCACAACCACAACCACACACTCGCAGAGGATCTAAACACTTCTGCTTTCCTTTCATGTGTTGTTTTCTTATTCTGTTTGGGCAAGCTATGCAGGATCTGAGCTAGCTGATTTTTTAGAGGAGGTAGCGGGCAATCTCAAGTGTTATATCCCAGCCCAAGGTGAAGGAGGAGCCACTTCCACTAAGCTTCAAGGTATGTCCCGGCAGGATTCACCAAACCCACCCCATTCCCAACCCACCTCACGAACCGTGATCCCAACCCGACCTACCTACCTACCCTACCCATACCTAAACCCTAAACCCTACCCTAAACTACCCTACCCTACCTCAACACTGACCACTGGTTGCAAAACCGTAGGAACCCTTCATTGGAAAAAAACCTGATCCCCAAACACAATGTCTTCATCGTTTCCCAACTTATATTGTCTGTTACAGTCAAGGGGGTGGCCAAATAGGGGGCTAATATTAGCCTTGGCCAAGGGTTTAAGGGGCTTGCTATTTTGGCTTTTACAGACCTTGCCCCAAAAAAATACGTGCCATTTATGCTTTTATGGAATTGCCCCAAATAAGTCTTAACGGATTGGCTAAGAGGACTGCCCAGATAGGGTTCTTAAAACTGACTGCCCTTTCCTTTCGTATGATGCAGGGTTCCTTTCGTTGCAGCGGCGGAGCGGTCCGAGGCGCAGGGAGCCGGACCGACACCGTTAGGGGGGGGGCATAACATGCTGTGGTGACGGCTGCCTTCACTCCTGCGGCCCGTTTTGCAGTTCAGGAAAGACCCTCAGAGGCCCAGGCGGAATCAATGGCGCAGCTGCAACAGGAGCACTGTCTCTGCTTCTCCACGTCCTCAAAGCCCGGACGATTGCGACGGCTGGTCATAGCGACACCGCCCAGTCCCAGCAGGGAATACCCATTCCACGCGGGCGACACATGCGCTCGGCAGCAGTGAAGTCCAGTGGACTCCCCCACCCTAGGTATCCCCTCAGCAACACGCATACTTCGCAACCAGAGACTCCTCGCAAGCCAAGGACCTCTGATCTGATCACCCTTGGCAGTGGCGGCCCTAACGTTGCATTCTGGCCACCCTATTTATCTGCTCCACTCCCGCAAGTTCCCAGGTGGGTGGTGATTCCACCAGTCTGTGGAACACACAAGGGCTAACTGGGGAGATCCTCAGCCTAGTTGATGGGCTCACAAAAGGACGGAGGGGGGGTTTGCGAGGCGCTCCTTCACACAATCTGCGCGTGTTCACCGGGCAAAAATTCGGGGACCTCCTTTCCCACCAGGTAGGGATTGGTGTCTGGTAGGGGGTAGTAATGGCGACAGGTTATAAGAGTAGGGGAGGAGGGCGTCGCTTAGGGCTATCTCTTGGGGGGTGTGGGTGTCTTTACGTTGTTTACTTGATGTCTTAGGGGGCCGGTCACGGGGAAGGAAGGGTGTATTGGGGCGGTGTCGTGGGGGTAGGACGTGCGCCGAACCCCCCTCCTCAAGAGGGGGGGTGGGGGGCGGTTGTCTTCTTGTGGTGGGGTGTGGGGGGAGGGTGGCGGGGGGGTAGGGGTGGTAGGGGGGGGGAGGGAGGGTAGGGTTGGGCTCGGGGTGGGGTGGTAGTTATGGGTTCTCCACTATGGGTGTAGGGGGTAGTTTGAGGAAGGTGGGGTCTGTTGGCTTGCGGTGTTTGTGTTGGTTATTGGCTTGGGTGTGGAGGGTGTGTGTGTTGTTGGTGTTGTACATGTGTGTGTGGGGGGGGGACGGGGGGCGGGGGGGGGTTATGGGTTGGTGTGTTACTTCTTAACCCCTTTTTCTACGCCCTACGTTCCACCTATACTAATCCCTATGCACCAACACTCCTAAAAACATTACACTAACACAACACACAACTGCACGGCATCAGCCAACCCCCTAGCCCATTTGTGCCCCACAAATCGTTGGATTGGACACTGCTATGGGTTCTCTGCCATCTTCTTAGTTGAGCTTGGCTTGACTCCAGCTGCCTGCCTCGGGAGGCCACCACCACCATTGAGTTGCTGTGCAAGGCGCAAGCACAAGTCTCCCTGGGACCGGCGGCATCTCAAGAGTTATACAAGGGACATAGACCAACCAAGCTGGAGCCCTCAGTACTCACGATCAAGTCTGGGAACTATGAGCAGCTCACAGATTATTGCCGTTCAAGCCAGCTATCAGTGACACCCTTGGCCACACACCCCTGTGTAGATTCCCTACCCCCTAACAGAATTCCAAATGAAAACGGTGAGGTGACGGAGATGGATGGAGTGCCATTGATTCCAGACCTAATGCCCTGGAGGCTCAACACAAAGCAGCCAGATCTCCAGGCATTCTTTGAAGATACTCTTCCCAGTGAAACTGCTCCCCGCCCCCCGCCAATAGCAAATCTTCATCGCAGTCCGGACGACCAGGCCACAGAATCAGATGTGCTCTACAGCCAATCAGGTTGCCTCATCCCTGATATTGATCCAACGCGGGGCCTCTATGTGTCAGGCTGTATCTTCGACATCAATGGCAGCAGCGTAGTAAACTCTAATAGTGACTTGGCACCTGTTCTCTATCAAACATCAGGGTCTTGTGCCCATGCTGCTGACCAAGTTGAGAAAGACCCTGCCCTAGATAGCTTGTTGTTCCATGGAGCTGTTAAACCGGACTCTACAGACCCGGAGGAAATTATGAGATCCATTTCGGACCTGTGCTTGACTAGGACCATGTCAGGCGGCGACCACAGGATTCCTATTGAGTCCTCCACCGCCTCGACAATGAACCTCCCGACCACCAACGTGAGAGACTCTGATCTACTTTGCCCATATCAAGCCGTGCAAGGAGCGCCAGGGGCTGTTGATGCCCTGCCCAAGGCACCTGATGCAGCTCCTTCCCCCTTTGCCCTTCCTGCACCTGATGTGATCCCAATGATTCAACCTAAACAGCCGGCCGCAAATACTCCCCTCTCACCCAGACCTGACTTGCTGGATGAAGATCGTTAATCTCCGCGAAAATCAAGAACCTTCCCTAGTGAGGGGGGAGTCATGAGCAGCTACAGCATGGGTGACACCCCTACGGATTCCCTCCCCCTCAAATCCCCCACCCTTTTCCCTGCTGGAAGCCATGCCCGACTTCACCCATCGGTGGCACCATTTCAATCCAAGGTAAATGTCGAAATGGCTTAAGGAGGAGGGCGGGGTGAAGAGCTTTTATTTCCAGCTGCAAATAGCAGCTTCTAGGCAGCTCCCTGAGTTAGCGACTGGGCTAAGCTAAGGCTAGATTTCAACAGTGTAGGAGATTTGATTCTACCAGCTTCAAGATGTACTGCGTTGCTATTGGTTTGGCTGGGTAGCAGGCCAGGGGAGCTGCCTAGAAGCTGCTGCTGGTAGCTGTTCTATAATTTGTTGATGTTGTTGTTGTTGTTGTTGTTGTTGTTGTTGTTGTTGGGGGGGGGGCAGGGGGGGGGGGCGGTGCGGGGGGGGGGGGGGGAATTCATTCCTGCACTGTTTTGGGCCCCACAATCATATTGCATTGCTTACGGGGGGAGGGATCAGCTGCAAAGAGTGGTAGGAGAAAAAACAGGGCTACGGCTCCTCAACTCAACAAAAGTCGCTTTTTTTAAAATCCCAGATAAATGTTGAAATGTATGGAAGTGGAAGATGGTTAGCAGCCCAGATATGGCTGAAAACCCATGTTACAATTAAATCCGTGTTACAATTACATTCATGTTACAATTAAATCCATGTTAGAATTAAATTCATGTTACAATTGAATCCATGTTACAATTAAATCCATGTTACAATTCAATTCATGTTACAATTAAATCCATGTTACAATTAAATTCATGTTACAATTAAATTCATGTTACAATTAAATCCATGTTACAATTCAATTCATGTTACAATTAAATTCATGTTACAATTAAATTCATGTTACAATTAAACCATTGTCTACAATTAAATCATTTCAATTTTAAAAATTAAATTCAGTTACAATTGAAATCCATGTACAATTAAGTTCATTGTGTTTCAATTGAATTTCATGTTCAATTAAATTCCATGTTACAATTTGAATTTGAATTATGGTACAATTAAATCTTTGTTACAGTTTTTTTAATTAAAATCAGTGTTTAAATTTTTTCATCCATGTTATAGTTAAATCCAGTCTGACAAAGGAAGCCGTATTTGTTTTGACCATTGCCCACCGTATACAATCATGTCATGCCTGTACCCCTATATGAGGTTTTCAGCTTTACTTATAGACTATAGTATGTTTCCACCTACTCTACTAGATACTAGCTACTGCAAGCTGCTGTTTACATGCAGACTTCTAAAAGCCCCCTACTGCCATTCCACATCTGTGCATATGTCAACCCAACACCATCATACCATAACCATGCCTCTGCCCACCCCATACTGCTCTGCCCACCCCACACTGTCCATCCCCTTTCTGTCATGTTTTTTTTTTTTCCCACATCGGGTTCCATTATGCCCACTTGGGAACCATCATTAAAAAACAGTGTTGTTACCCACTCCATTATTGGGGGGCCCCCCCCTGGCCCCAACCCCATACTACTGTCATTCCACAACCCTACATATGCCCACTCCACACCATCATAACACAACTGTGCATGTTGTCGCCACTCCGTTACTGCCCATGCCCCCCAAACCCACCCACTGCATTCCACAACCCTTTATGGCCCACACTTCTCCACACCAATCATATAAAACTGTTGGCAGGTTGGGGCCCACTTACATACTGGCCTGCCCAAAAACCACACTGCCATTCCACAACCATACCTACTATGCCCCACTCCACACCATCTAACACAAAACACTGTGATTTGTGCCCCCCTCATACTGGCCCCCTTGCCTAACCCCACACTGTGGGTCATTCCACAAAACCTTATTATGCCCAACTCCACACCAATATAACCCACAAACGCTGTGCATGTGCCCTACTCCGTTGACTTGGGCCCCTGCCAAACCCACCAACTGCCATCCACAACACATTCGCCATAACCCCCCTCCACCCTTTTTTGATTCTCCTTCCTTTGCCCTTCCTCTCATCATCACCTTAGTTCTCCATTCTGTCCTCTTTCCCTCTTCCTAATGCACATCCCCACTCTACTTCTTCCCCCTCCTTTGCTCTTCTATTTCTCTTCTATCCTCCCTGCCACTATCAGACCCCCATTTTTTTCCCCATTTTGTTCCCCTCCGTCCCAATTCCCGCCTTTCACCCCTCCTCTTTCCCCTCTCTTCCACTTTCCTGCCCCAAGCCATTTTGTTTACGTTGTGTTTGTTTTTTGTTTTTTTGTTTTGGTTTTTAAAACAAAACAAAAATGCTATTGCCCAACTCAAACAACCACCTCATAACACAAAAACTGTCATGTGCCTCCTCCGTATGCCCTGGCATCAACCACACTGTCATTCCACAACCCTATCTATGCCCACTCCACACCATCATAAAACTACAAACTGTGTGGGACCCCACTCCCGTATCGCCCGGGCCTAACCCCACAATGTCAATCCACACCCTGATCTATGCACACGTCAAACCCATGTCAGCATTAAAACACAACTGTGCATGTGCCCACTCCGTACTGCCCTGCCCAACCCACACTGTCATTCCACAACCCTACCTTTGCCCACTCCATACTGCCCTGCTCACCCCGTACTGTCCACTCCATACTGCCCATCCCATACTGCCATCCCACATCCATGCCTATGACCAAACCATGCTGTCACCCCACAACTGTACCTATTGTTCACTCTAAAAAACTGCCTTACTTATGGGGGCCCCCGCCCCCCAATTCATACTGACCACCCCATTGCTGCCTTCCCAGGGGCCGGGAAAAAACCCCAGGTTACAGTTTTTAAATTCATGTTCAATAATCCATATGTAAAATTAACCCATGTTACAATTAAACCCATGTTACAATTAAATCCATGTTACAATGAAATCCATGTTACAATTAAACCCATGTTAAAATTAAATCCAATCTAACAAAGGGAGCTGTATTTGTTTTTACCATTTCCCACCGTATACGATCATGTCCTGCCTGTACCCCTGTTTGAGGTTTCCAGCTATACTTCACCTACTCTACTAGCTACTAGCTACTGCAAGCTGCTTTTTACATGCAGACTTCTTAAAGCCCCACACTGCCATCCTACAATCGTACCTATGTCCACTCCACACCATCATGCCTCAATAGGAATTTGAAGTGCTGGCAAGAGGTTGCACAGTCCTGGACTCAATCCCAGTCATGGCCACATAGCTTGACTGGTCTGGCTCTCGAGTACTTTACCAGGTATGTTATTGGGGAGCAGTTGAACCCAATTCCTGTCATGGCTGCATTGCTTGACTGGTCTGGCTCTCGAGTAATTTACCAGGTATGTTATTTAGGGCATGTGGTCGTCCGAGCTCAGGTGCAGTAGCGGTCAGCAAAAGGAAACCCCAAAGTACCCTTCCCTAGTGCAAGTGAACGGGAAGGTTCCTTCAACCTCACACCCCATGGCAAGGCGTAACAATTTTCAATTATATTGGGGACCAGTTCAACAAGTGTTTCTTTCAATTTGCCCCTCTTGGAAATCTGGGACCAGGTCACCCAGTGTTTCTTTCAATCAGCCCCTCTTGGAAATCTGGAACCAGGTCACCCTGTGTTTCTTTCAATTTTCCCCCTCTTGAAAATCTGGGACCATTTGACCAAGTTTTACTTTCAATTAGTCCCTCCTGCCCTGGTTATTGGCGGAGCCCCCTCTTCAAGGGGGCGGGAGCCCCCAGGGTTACCCATTTGTCCGTCCGACCGAAAAATTTCTTGAAGCCTGTCACGTCATCCAACGGTCGCGTAACTAACTCGCTTCGGTCAGCTCCATCGTTGCCACCTTTCGTTCCGTGGCCAACACATTCAACCAATTTTCCGCGTCACTTGCGACGCTGCATAGGACTTGTCTAGACTTCATCTTGATTGTTCAGGGTTGGGCAAGTCTCTTTAGCTTATTTGGATTGGAACATACAGTTGGACTGTACATACTGTATTCGGACAGTGAATATACAGTTGGATTATACATACTATAACATGTTCAGGTTTCGTGTCGAACCACATAAAAATGGTACGTTATATACCATGTAACAATAATACGACCAAGTTACACCAGCCAGTTACACAGGAGAGCACATATGAGCATCACAAGTGACGAAAATGGCGTATTTTAGGCATTTTTTGGCACTCTGCTGAAACAATTTTCAAAAATTGTGTAATAAAATTCAGCATTTCAAAATGCAACAATAAAAACAGATTTGTGCATGAAGTAGAATACTATACATGTCCACAAATTGCAAGGGGGGCACATTTAGTACATACAAATGCCCCTTGAGGGCACTAAGCTGTAATTAGTTGGACTGTAACATACAGCTGGACTGTACGTACTGTAGGTGGACTGTAACATACAGCTGGACTGTGCGTACTGTAGGTGGACTGTAACATACAGCTAGACTGTACGTACTGTAGGTGGACTGTAACATACAGCTGGAGTGTACGTACTGTAGGTGGACTGTAACATACAGCTGGACTGTGCGTACTGTAGGTGGACTGTAACATACAGCTGGACTGTGCGTACTGTAGGTGGACTGTAACATACAGCTGGACTGTACGTACTGTAGGTGGACTGTAACATACAGCTGGACTGTACGTACTGTAGGTGGACTGTAACATACAGCTGGACTGTACGTACTGTAGGTGGACTGTAACATACAGCTGGACTGTACGTACTGTAGGTGGACTGTAACATACAGCTGGACTGTACGTACTGTAGGTGGACTGTAACATACAGCTGGACTGTACGTACTGTAGGTGGACTGTAACATACAGCTGGACTGTACGTACTTGAACATACTGCGGTTGGACTGAGTGTACTGTAGTTGGAGGGGTTTTGGTGATCTTTTTTTTTTTTTTTAAGAAAAGGAACTAGTGTCGGTACGTAGCACCATGTTGCTCCTAGTAGCTTTTGGGGTGCTCCTAGCAGATTTGGGGTCCCTCAAGGCAACCCTAAAAGACTATATACCCTGCCAAGATGAAGGTACATAACTCCACACTTCAGCTATATACAGCACCTTGAAGAAAAACTGACCCTGTCCGCAACATTCCTGCAGAATATGGAGTCGCTGGCCATTTGGGGTGACTGCCAAGGCGATGAGAGACAAGGTACGATATGCCACATTCTTGCGATCTGCCTTGAGGTGCAGAATTTATCACTTGACCTATATATAGCACCACTGTTTCATTTTGGGGTTACTCATGGCAGCTTCCCGCCAGCTCCAATAGCCAGCCACTGGGTCAAAACCAAAACCACTGTAGCACGTACTTAGGGCCTCTGTGGTTAAAACGATTGTTTGGGGTTCAATTCATCTGTGCTTTTGTTTTTTAGCCCCTCCTGTCACGGTTGGGCAAGTCCCTTTGGCCTATTTGGCCTACCCCTAGACTGTAACAACTTACATACGTACATACATACATGCATACCACGGCCCCCATCACCATCCCAATGACCCCATCGTGTAGTCTCCCCCATCTTCCCTCTAGAAAAAGCCACCTGACTGCTTACCCCCCCCCCCCCCCCTGAATCCAACTATTGTATTTTAACCTAGCCATTTACAATATTTTAAACTTTTTGAATCCCCTGACTGCACTGTAGGGACCCAAATCCTGGAAGACCTAACCAAGAGTGAAGAGGTCCTGGATTCACAGTATTTTAAACGTTTTGAATCCCCTGACCTAACCAAGAGTGAACAGGTCCTGGATTTACAATATTTTAAACGTTTTGAATCCCCTGACTGTACTGTAGGGGCCCAAATCCTGGAGGACCTAACCAAGAGTGAAGAGGTCTTGGGTTCACTGCTGACTGATGTTAGGAACGGCAAGGAATGCCGTCTGCTGGCTCACATGCCCAGGCCCCACCCCCCTGATCCATCCAGTTCCCAATCCGTCAGACCTTACCAGTATCCTCTGAGCAGTGGGCGACTGACAACTGAGCACTCGGTCGGCTCTTTGGCTCATACAGAAGTGCAGCCGCGAGCACCAGCAGGGCACTACAGCCGCAGTACGGAGAGGCCACTGTCCCGACTCAGCTCGAGCACGATGAGCGGGCCCTCTCGTGGAACACCGTTTTCCGCTTGCAACCTGGAGTTTGGAGCACAAAGAGTATCAAGGAATTTGTCCAGAAGCTCGCTTGGATACGGGGACAGCCTCAACTTATCTGGACTGGTTACAACAGGGGTTTCAAGGTACGGAACAGGCTACCAGACAAGCACATACAAATTCGCTTAGCCCGCAATTTAAAATATAAAATATTTAATGTAATGTTTTATTGCTGGTGGGGAAGATGATGCGGATGTTGTGCTGGTTTTCAAGTAGACATACAATGGTTGTGCGCAGATGCATGAGAAAACATGCATATGCATACGTATCCACACATAACATACATATTGACTTATGCGGTTGTATGCATAATGTACATAACATACATAACTAGGGTTGGGGCGACATATAAACGTATAATATACGTTTATACGTATAAATACGCCGTATAGTTTTTCTCAAATCGACCTTATATACGTATGTCTTAACTTCGAGAAGTACAGCACACGTCCCGGCACTTATAGCTCATTGGAAAGCTTTTGACCTCCTCTATCACAATATTCAATACAATTAACCATTCACATGCACCATTGTATAAACATTTGGCCTAAAGGTTGATCTAGATAGCCAGGATGGCACACATATCAGAGCGCCACCTAGCCTTCCATTCCACAAGCTGTGCTCCTACGTGGGCTTGAAGGATTGATGGTGCAAGCCTAGTGCAATGTGAACGTGGACAATATTGCAAGACTGTTATGTACTTATATTATTATACACTTATACAGTTATATAATATACCAACTGGCATTTAATGGCTCCCTTAGATTGGCACCGCGCTTCTTCACCGGTCGACGCGCTTTCTGGTCGTGATTTCTTTTCTAAGATTTGGACAACCTAAACTTGCCAGATTATTTTTCTGAGAGTCGATATGTGATCCCAAAGAATTAGCTACTCGGCAATACCTTCAAACCCATGTAAAATTATTTTCTCAAGAAGTGCCTACTTTTTATATACGTTTATATGTATACGTTTATACGGCTTATACAAATAAAATTGTACGTTTGCTTCCCAACCCTATACATAACATAAGTATGTGTACACAACATACATAGCATACATAAAATACTTGTATATACGTATACATAAAGAACATATAAAACATACATGCACATGCATACATGCACATGCATACATGCACATGCACATACATGCACATACATGCACATGCATACAAATACATTCATGTAAGTCGGATTAATACCTGAACCTCCACCCCCTCCACACACCCTGACCCCCCACTCCCTTTCCACTCTCTGACTCCCTACCCCCTCCACACCCCCTTTCCACCCCCTGACCCCACACCCCCCTTTCTGTGTGTGCAGCCCCACCATGTACTCCTCCTCCCCAAAGTGCTTGCTGTCAGTGTCCCTCTCACATACATTCATGTAACTCAGACTAAAACCTGATCCCCCGCCCCCTTTCTGTGTGTGCAGCCCCATCAAGTATCCCTCCTCCCCCAGGGGCTTGCTGTTATTGCCCCTCTCACAGAAAGTGATCAAATTGTTGGATGTAAGGTCCAATGTCAATAATGCCTTCAGCTCAGAGCAAGAGGCCCAGCGAAATATCCAAAAATATCCAAAAGGCCAAGGCTCTGAGCTAGTGCCTTGTAGCCGGACCAACAGTGCTCGAACCCCAAGCACCGAATACATGCGTTTTGCGTCGGTAAGCAGGCCAAAAAAGCCAGTACGCAGGACAATCAGCACTTCCAGGCTTGCTCCGTGCGTGCCCTGCAACAGCTCCCCCGCCCCGGTTGACATGTCAGTAGACCCAGCCTCAGCCTTCAGCCTAGGGACAGCCTTACTTCCGCGCTCAGCTTCGGCGTTTCACAACTTGCCACCCTCGTTGTCATCAACGTACCCAGGTACATCCAAACGCCAGGGGAGGTGTAGTCAGGTACAGTACAGTGAGATTGAGGCAAGCCAAGAAGCCGGGGGAGAAGAGAACTCAACCTTCCCTACTCTCAGGTCTCGAGGAAGCTGTGGCTCCTTCACCCAAGCCCAGTCAATGGATTTACCCAACACACAAATGCAACGACTACCTCGGCGGGAGTCACACAGCAAGCTGTGGGGGATGGGGAGAAAGGCAGCCACAAAACCTGAGCTGTCTTTTCCCCACTCAGACCAGATGCAAAGCTTCTCCCCGATAAACAGCCAAGGAAGCATGAAGGCGGGTGGAGAAATGCGCATGGGTGGCCGGATGTCTCTGCCCTCTGTCATTCCGGAGAGTACTGGGAGCAACATTCAGGGCATGGGAGATGAGGACTTAGAGATGGGTGCTTTTCGTGACTTGGTGGATGAGGACTCAAAGATGAAAACTTATCAGGACATGTTGGAGGAGGACTGTGGGGGGAGTCCTCCTCCCTTTCCCAACAGTGGAACAGAGAAGCACTTCAGCGGCAGCAGTCCTGCACCGGATGTGGGACCAGAGATGCTGTGTTATGAAGTGCAGCTCATTCCTGTCACGGATCCCATCACCAACAACCAGGCAAGTGGTGAAGTATGCATGTAACTATGTATGCACGCATGTATGTGTGCACGTTTTTATGGAAGTATGTATGCACGTATGCATGCATGTAAGCATGGATGCTCGAATGTATGCTGTGTCATGACGTGGACTGTAACATGCATACATTGCACGTATATAATCTCCTTCCTGAATGTCTGCCTGCAGACCATTCTGCTTCTCCAGCTGACACCTGACATTATATGAACGGCATCAGACAACTAATTAAATTGCTTAATGGTCGAGTTCTATGTTCTGATCCTTATCTACAACATACATTGCACTATAAAGGAGATCCTGCTGACTGTCTGCCTGCTGACTAAATCCTACTGTCTGCCTGCAGGCCATCCTGCGGCATTCTAAACCCTAACACCTACTGTCTGCCTGCTGACTAAATCCTACTGTCTGCCTGCTGACTAAACCCTACTGTCTGCCTGCTGACTAAACCCTACTGTCTGCCTGCTGACTAAACCCTACTGTCTGCCTGCTGACTAAACCCTACTGTCTGCCTGCTGACCGAACCCTACTGCCTGCCTGCTGACTAAATCCTACTGTCTGCCTGCTGACTAAACCCTACCGTCTGCCTGCTGACTAAACCCTACTGTCTGCCTGCTGACTAAACCCTACTGCCTACCTGCTGACTAAATCCTACTGTCTGCCTGCTGACTAAACCCTAAACCCTACTGTCTGCCTGCTGACTAAACCCTACTGTCTGCCTGCTGACTAAACCCTACTGTCTGCCTGCTGACTAAATCCTACTGTCTGCCTGCTGACTAAACCCTACTGTCTGCCTGCTGACTAAACCCTACTGTCTGCCTGCTGACTAAATCCTACTGTCTGCCTGCTGACTAAATCCTACTGTCTGCCTGCTGACTAAACCCTACTGTCTGCCTGCGACAAATCCTCGTCGCCTGCTACTAAATCTACTGTCCTGCCTTCTGACTAAACCCTACTGTCTGCCTGCTGACTAAATCCTACTGTCTGCCTGCTGACTAAACCCTAAACCCGACTGTCTGCCTGCTGACTAAATCCTACTGTCTGCCTGCAGGCTATCCTGCTGCATTATAAGCCCTAAACCCTACTGCCTGCCTGCAGGCCATCCTGCTGCATTCTAAACCCTAAACCCTACTGCCTGCCTGCAGGCCATCCTGCTGCTCCAGACCGACATCACTGAACGAGCGGATCTGGCGGCTCGCATTGCTGATTTGGCAGAAGCCCAAACCGACATGTTGGCTAGTGTAAGTTTTATATTATTTTTAGTCTTGTTGTCTTGGACTGAAACCCTGGACTGCCTAACCTTGCATATTCAAGATCATCTAGGTACAGTTATTCTTCCTTGGGCAACAGAGCCCATTAACCGTTGCAAGCAACTAGGTAACCCAAGCAACTAAAGTGGGTACTAGCTTCTCAGACCATTAATTCAAATTGTGATTTCTTTTTCTTTGTGCATGATGTTCGTACGTCCCCCATTGGCACGTTTGGAGTCCAGTAGGGCACCTGGCAAAATGTCATCATCATCATCATTTATTATAAATTGACTGCTCCTCTGCTCTAATGAGCCCAGAAGTAAGTATCATCTTTTTATTCAACAATGGATGATCATCTCCAGGTGACCAGGAGGGGCATATTAAAACAAATCACTTGACAAGTTGGTCCCCAACGAGTTGTTAGCATGGTGCATCCGACAGAAAACCTGAGGTGCCTGCTAGATATAAATCATTCAGATACAAAATATCATACAATGTCTGTATACTCTTTAGCAAAGGTGCACAATCTATTTACGCCATTGTGAAAGTGGTTATATTATTTATATATAAATGATTTAGATATGAATCATGTCGATATAAATAACAAATCATAATATAATATAAATAATAATAATAGCAATAATAATAATAATATAAATAATAAAAATTCATGTAGATATAATCATATAAATGATCATGCAATGAGCTGAAGTGTAAGCCTGTTGCGACCTTGCAGATGTTCCCACGCCACGTGCTTGAGCATATGGTTGGGGTGCAAGATTGTGAGACTCCCAACTTATCGGAGCTGGCAAGATCCCACGAAGACGTCACAGTCATGTAAGTTGATTAGCACCTCTCATTACCTTTGCCAAGTAACCCAGTACATGTTTATCCGTTGTTATAGACACCGCTGTCTTTATTTTTTTACGTATATTATTGCTGTGTTATAGACACTGCCGTCTTTACGTTTTTACGTATATTATTGCTGTGTTATAGACACTGCCGTCTTTACGTTTTTACGTATATTATTGCTGTGTTATAGACACTGCCGTCTTAACGTTTTTACGTACATTATTGCTGTGTTATAGACACTGCCGTCTTAACGTTTTTACATATATTATTGCTGTGTTATAGACACTGCCGTCTTTACGTTTTTTTGTAGCTATTGGATTCACGGAACTGTCATCTCATCTCATTACAACTCAAATCAACTCAAATCAACAGGGTATCAAACCTATATTATTGCTGTGTCATTGCAAGATGGTGAGACTCCCAACCTGTCAGAGCTGGGGAGATCCCACAAGGACGTACTTCATACTTACTTCAATTTGGACTGAAGTTCCGAGCATTTTGGGAGAATTGGGAAATCTGGCCTGAATAAGACGAGCAACCTGTCAACCTGTAAATCCAAAATCGTTCCGTAAACAGCTGTACTGCCTCTCCTTACCTTGACCAAGTACGTTTCTGACCATTGTCGTGAGCGGCTGCCTGACTCCCAAACTATTGGAGCTTGAAAGATCTCACAACAACATAAAATCCATGCAAGTGTAATGAGGAAGGGGAATACATGCATACACCTAAGTCACGTTTCACTGACTCAAGCACTGTTAGGTGGCTTGCGACGAATGCTTAGCTCCACGCAAACTCTGTAGGGCTTAGTGGCACCTCCGGTGTAATGGCACCTCCGGTGCACCCGGTGTAACATGTAACCTTGAGGAGCCTGCGTTGCATTAGGTTTTTGTAGGTAAATAACATACATGCATTCATATGTGGAAGGAGATTTGCACAAATGACTGACAGATGCTGGCTACCCATAACAGGTTCATCGATGTTGTCGGCTTCACAAGCATGTCTAACGAGGTTCCTTCTCAGAGCGTCATGGGTCCGTCATGGGCAGGATTTTATTGGAGGCCACATTATGTACATCCTTGTTTTGGGGAGCTACGATAGAGCCTGTAGGGGTTGCCTTGGGGTGGGGTGGGGGGTGGGAGGCTGCTAGTAGCACACCGAAGGCTAGTAGGAGACCATGGTGCTACGTAGTGACGGGGGTACTACCGCTGCCTCCCCATTGCTTGAACTTGAAGTAGGCCACATGGCCACAGCCTCAAAGGCTGCTTGCTGTCTTCGGCAGTAGCAACAACGTTCAATATCTGATAGTGTGTGTGGGTGGGTGTGGGTGTGGGTGGGGGGGGGGGGGGGGGAGGTTTGACAGCTTGGCTGGATGAGGGAGTGGAGTGGTGAGGGCTTGTGGTGATGACTGGGATTGCTGGGATTGGGCTGGGGTGACCCAGAGTGGGCTGGGGTCGCTGATTGAGATGACTGACTGTGCTCTTTCCTCTTCTTCCCCGCAGCCTTCTTGAGCCAATTCTTTACCGTCCTGGACCGGCTCCTAGAGGACTTTGATGTATACAAGGTCGACACATGTGGTGATTGCTACATCGTTGCTGGTGGCCTGATGGAGCGTAGCAGCGATGGGGAGTTGGTGCTAGCTGGTGATATAGATCCCAAGGAGGGGGCAAAGCAAGTCATGGAGTACATTTCGGTAAGAATGAGAGGGGTGGGGTGGGTCTTGCTGCATGGACACTAGCGGTGATGAGGTTAAGGGGGGGGGGGGGGGGGGGAGGAGTTGGTGCTGGCTGGTAATCTGGTTCCTAATGATGGGGTAGAGAAAGTCATGGTGCATAATGCGGTGATGATGTTGGTGCTGGCTGGTAATCTGGTTCCTAAATGAGGGGTAGAGAAACTCATGATGCATAATGCGGTGATGATGTTGGTGCTGGCTGGTAATCTGGTTCCTAAATGAGGGGTAGAGAAAGTCATGGTGCATATTGCGGTGATGATGTTGGTGCTGGCTGGTAATCTGGTTCCTAAATGAGGGGGCAGAGAAAGTCATGGTGCATGATGCGGTGATGATGAGAGGGTTGTGCTATTTTTGGCAAGAAATGAAAGATGTGAAGAATGAAGGAAGAAAGACAGGAATGAAGGGAGGCAGGGGAAGGGAAGGGGGAGAGAAGGGAGGAAGGAGAAGGGAAGGGGCGGAAGGAAGGATGTCCAGGCACTTAGTGTTGAAGTCTGTTCTAACTTTCTTCTTTCTCCTACACGTAGCCAAAAACAAAAACACCTACAATACGCATCACGCATCAAGGCTTGGGCACAGCCGCAGCCAGAGTTTTTTCCGTTTCTGAAAAGGGGTCTCCTGGTAGCGCACTGTCCCCCGAACCCGATGGGGCTATGCGCTTCGCGTTCCGCCCTTTCTTATCCCCATCCTGGTAACAAGCTTGCGTCGCAACTTTTGCTGCATAACCGGACCTACGGAAAGCTGGAAAAAAACAGTGGAGAAAAAAACGATCATAGCTTATTCCATATCCGCGACTTTTGGAAGTCTTGTCCAGTCAGCCCCTTTCAGTGATATACATTGGCCTAGTGGTAGACCAAGTCACTCTGAGGATGAAGAGTCGGGGGTTCGATCCCCCCTTTGGTTGCTCTTGGCGTTGCAGGTCGTTGTCAACCGCAATGGTAGCTTGTCCAGTTGAGGTAGAAGACCGCTCCCTACCCGCGTACAACGGGCTCCCTTAACACCACGCCCCACCAGGCGTTATCATTACCTTTGTCATGTCAAAGCATACCTTATATGTATCCTCTCCCTCCTCCAGGCTGTGATCTTGGCCCTGAAGAACATACGTTATCCACACAATTTCAAGCCCGCCAGCTTCCGTGTTGGAGTGCATACAGGACCTTGTGTTACTGGAGTCATCGGAACAAAACTGCCCAAGTTTAGGTGAGTCATTGTGTGGTGGGGTGGCCTGCTACTTTGCTGCAGGTGGCCTGATGGAGCGTGGAGAGGGGGATGAGGGGATGAGGCTGGCTAGTGATCCAGGTCCAAAGGACAGGGAAAAGGAAGTCATGAATTTTGTTACGGCGGCGGTCTTGGTCTTGAAGAGTGTATGCTACCCACACACTGGCAAGGCAGCTACCTTCTGTGTGGGAGTGCACACAGGCTCTTGTGTTACAGGCATCGCAACTGCCCAAGTTTAGGGTTCAGGGTTTAGGGGAGATTTTTTTGATGAGCCGTTGGAGTGAACACAGGCTCTTGTGTTACTGGCCTCATCGGAACAAAACTGCCCAAGTTCAGGTGATTCGTTAAGTTGCGGGTGACCGGTTTTACAGGCGTCATCGGCACAAAACCGCCCACGTTTAGGCGAGTCGTTGTATGGCGTGGTGACCTGCTTCCTAATTATAAGAAACTAATAATCAGTTGTTTGACATCTCAAGTTGCCTCTGGCTCTTATTCAAGGTACTATTTGGAGCACTGGTGCTCCTAACACACCTTGGTCTTTTTGGAGTGCTTCGTTTGAGCCTTTTGTGGTTGTGCTTTGGGGGGTCAAAAAGGCTGCTAGCAGCACCACGACCAGTCCACCCTAAACCCTTCCACAGCCTACGGGGCGACACAGTGAATACAAGTAGCATGCATGGAGTCAACGAGCAACGCTACGCGGGTATAGGGCTCAGCGCCAGGGGCATAAGTGCCAGGCCATTAACTCACTATGACTAATCGTGGACCCCGCGTGCGCGTGCGTTCCGCAGCGCTCGACGATTTGGCGAGTTCCCCGAGTGCAGGCAGCCAGCCCCACTGTCCTTCCTGTCCCTTCTGTTCCTTCCCTCCCACTGTTGATCAACCTCTTATTCCCCTTCTCACCACTCCATGCCATGGGGAAAAACTCTGCATAATAGCACCATGGATTTTGGACCAAGCCGCCTGCCCTTGCATGCTCTTCACCACCTACCTTGACCTACACCCCCTCCACGGTGGTAAACTACCCAGCTGTCATTTTTGACCCTTCCCTCCCACTGTTGATCAACCTTTTCTTCCCCTTCTCACCACTCCATCTGCAGCCTCTGGGGTGACACGATGAACACAGCATCACGCATGGAGTCAACGAGCCAGCCCGGCCTCATTCAAATATCCAAGGCTACCTTCGTTCTCCTGGACCCATGTTTACAGTCCCAGTTTACCACTGTTAAAGGGGTGGAGGTCAAGGTAGGTGAATAAGAGGTTGATCAACAATGGGAGGGTCGGGAAGGGCAATGGGAGGTGAGGCAGAGGGAGGTGTAGGAAGGGGGAATAAGAGGTTGTTTGGCGATGGGAGGGAAGGGTCAGGAAGGACCGTGGGAGGGGAGGGGTAGGAAGGGGAAGAAGAGGTTGATCAACAATGAGAGGGGAGGGTTAAAAATGACAGTTGGTTAGTTTACCACTGGGGAGGGGTGGAGGTCAAGGTAGGTGGTGAAGAGCATGCAAGGGCAGGCGGCTTGGTCCAAAATCCATGGTGCTGTTGTGCAGAAGTTTTCCCCATGGCTTGCTTGTCTGCTGGCTGGTTGTATGTCTATCTGGCTGGCCAGTATGCTGGATGGCTGACTTCCTTGTTTGCCTGCTTGCTTGCTTGCTTGCTTGCTTGCTCGTCCAGCTCTCTGCCTTTTTTTATTTGGGTCACTGGCCTGTACTGTACTCATCTGATCTGCTCCTCAAATCACACTGCCTCCCTTGACCATGGCTAGCCAAACTTAATTCGCCCCTCATATAGCCCCTGCTGATAGACTAGAATCGTCTTGATTATTGGAGGTTGGGCAAGTCCCTTGGCCTAATTGGCAACCCCCTGGACCGCAACATACACGCACTACATTAACAATCATAAGTCCATCTTCAATCTGTCAAGCCGCGGGTACATATGGAGTCCAGTAGGGCACCAGGAAAATGCAATCATCACCGCCACCAACATCAGCATCGTCACCAATTGTCAGCAGCATCACCACCATCATCATCATCATTACATAACAACTTGGCCCTTGTTTTGCTGCCCAGGGCAAAGGCATGATGGAGACCCATGTTCTGAGCATGGAGGATCTGATTGAAGGCCGCAGGGCATCCTTCTCGCTCTCAGGCACAGCCGACCTCAATGCAACCTCAAGCAGACTAAACCCCATGATGGCACTGCAGCGCAGTCAAAGCCTCTTACGTCAAGCGTGTAGATTGGGGATGGCCACAACTGAAGCCACTGTCAGCAGGCGTGTGTGCAAGGATTTTTATGACTCCAAGGCCAAGGCTACAAAGAAAAGGCTGCTGGCCCAGCTTGTGAACATGTTCAAGGCTCCTTCATCCTTCTCCTCAACGTGAAATGATCTACTCAGACTGGAGCAAGTCCATCCAGATATCCTCAGATAAACTCAGCACTGTTTTTCTTCTCGGCCATGAGCTTCTAGGCAACTCCCTGAGCCAGCCAAGATTTAGCAGTGTTGGATACTTCAGCAGTGTTGAAAGCAGCTTCTAGGGGCACTAGCTGGCCTTAGGTATGGCTGACATGCCGGTCAGGGGAGCTATGCATAGCCAAAACAACACGTTATATGCAGCGATGCAAGCGACGTTAAACGTTGGCGGAGAGTGTTCGCGACAGAGTGACAGGTGGCAACAGAAGCGAGTTAGTTACAAGACCGTTGGCTGACGTGTCAGGCTTCGTCTCAGTCAAATGGTCGGTCGGACGGACAAATGGGTAACCCGGGGGGCTCCCACCTCCTTGAAGAGGGGGCTCCACCAAAAACACTGAGGCTCAGCACGCATTTAGTCTTGGGTATAGCCAATGCATACTCATCAGCCACTTCTTTGAGTCCTGGGAACCGTCACAGCACACTCCATATCCTGGACTTGTGTAAGCCACTTGGTCACCGCCAAAGCATACTGCATACCCGCAATTTATGTAAGTCTTGGATGCAGCCAAAGCATACTTCCTATCAGCAACTTGTGTCAGTCTTGGGCACATAGAGAGCATACCAATCAGCAACTTCTTCAAGTCCTGGGCACCGTCACAGCGCACTCCATATCCTGGACTTGAGTAAGCCACTTGGGCACCACCATAGCATACTTCAGACCCACTAATTAAGTGACTATTGAGCATCATCACAGCAGACTTCATGTCCTGGACTTGTGTAAGCCACTTGGGCACCACCAAAGCATACTACAGACCCACTACTTTGGTGACTGTTGAGCACCCTCACAGCGCACTCCATATCCTGGACTTGTGTACGCCACTTGGGCACCACCAAAGCATACTACAGACCCGCTAGTTAGGTGACTGCTGAGCACCGTCACAGCACACTCCATATCCTGGACTTGTGTACGCCACTTGGGCACCACCAAAGCATACTACAGACCTGCTAGTTAGGTGACTGCTGAGCACCCTCACAGCGCACTCCATATCCTGGACTTGTGTACGCCACTTGGGCACCACCAAAGCATACTACAGACCCGCAAGTTAGGTGACTGCTGAGCACCGTCACAGCACACTCCATATCCTGGACTTGTGTACGCCACTTGGGCACCACCAAAGCATACTACAGACCCGCTAGTTAGGTGACTGCTGAGCACCGTCACAGCACACTCCATATCCTGGACTTGTGTACGCCACTTGGGCACCACCAAAGCATACTACAGACCCGCTAGTTAGGTGACTGCTGAGCACCGTCACAGCACACTCCATATCCTGGACTTGTGTAAGCCACTTGGGCACCGCCACAGACCGTCACAGAATACTTCATAAGTTCGTCCTATCGCCTGTCCTCGTCGTCTCCTGTTCTTTTCTGGTCTTACAGGTCGCTGCGATTGTTGAACTTGTCCTTCGTTGATTCTCCCTTTGCAGCAACATGCTCCTCGTAGTGCTTCCGGCCCCCTTATGTGGCCTATGAGTGAGTTCGATTCTCCCGTTGTTCCTACCCTGTCCGTCTCTTGCCGTTGAGTTTTATTTCTTGCGCTGCTAGATTCGCCCTTTCTTGTGGGTGGAGGCTCTCCTGGTTCTGGCGTTGTTCTTCGACCTCTGGGCCTTGATTTCTTCTTTCCGTTTGGTGTCGCTCTCGCAAGGCGGGTCTGGGCAAAATGGGCCGCCCTGCGGGTGCACGCCACGCCACGCGGCGTAGCCTCCCTCCTGGAGTTTTGTAAGCCTTGGAACAGACCGTCACAGCACACTCTAAGGCTTTCACAAGTCCATATCCTGGACTTGTGTAAGCCTTGGGCACCGCCAAAGCATACTATGTACCCGCAGTTTCTGGAAGACTTGGATGCCGCCGTCGCAGCCAAAGCAAACTCCCTATCAGCAACTTGTGTAAGTCTTGGGCAAATAGAGAGCACACCATACTAAAACGGAAGTAAATATATTTTGATTGGTTTAGCATATCCTAGAAAACATCTGGCAGGAAGAAGAAGAAATGGGCTAGAAAAGAAAAAGAAAAAAGAACATTCAAAACTCACCCGGTTTCCTTTTTTTGTGTCTATCAGATACAGTCGCAACATGTTGAATATCCTTGACTTGAACGTTGAAGTCGTGGGCTCTGTCAAATCATACGACACACCCGATACTGCTGTTTCTGTTGAGCACAGTCACAGCACACTTTGTTGCCTTGCTTGTGTCTGATGGACGCAGTCGCAACATACTGAATATCCTTGACTTGCATGTTGAAGTCGTGGGCACCGTCAAAGCATACGACATACCCGATATTGCTGTGTCTGTTGCGCACCGTCACAGCACACTCCGTTGCCCTGTTTGTGTCTGTTGGACAAAGTCGCAAGGTACACAATATTTTTGACTTGTTTGCTGAAGTAATGGGCTCTGTCAAATCGCACCATACTGAATACTAAAGAAATACTGAATACTTGACTAGTATATTACAATAGACCCGATTCTGCGCACAGTCACAGCACACTCCTTTGCCTTGTTTGTGTCTGTTGGGCACAGTCGCAACATACTGAATACTAAAGAAATACTGAATACTTGACTTGTATGTTGAAGTCGTGGGCACCGTCAAGGCATACGACAGCCCGATATTGAGCACAGTCACAGCACACTCCGTTGCCTTGTTTGTGTCTGTTGGGCACAGTCGCAACATACTGAATACTAAAGAAATACTGAACATTTGACTTGTATGTTGAAGTCGTGGGCACAGTCAAAGCATACGGCAGACCCGATATTGAGCACAGTCACAGCACACTCCGTTGCCTTTTTTGTGTCTGTTGGGCACAGACGCAACATTCTGAATACTAAAGAAATACTGAATACTTGACTTGTATGTTGAAGTCGTGGGCACCGTCAAGGCATACGACAGCCCGATATTGAGCACAGTCACAGCACACTCCGTTGCCTTGTTTGTGTCTGTTGGGCACAGTCGCAATAACCTGAATACTAAAGAAATACTGAATACTTGACTTGTATGTTGAAGTCGTGGGCATCGTCAAAGCATACGGCAGCCCGATATTGAGCACAGTCACAGCACACTCCGTTACCTTTTTTGTGTCTGTTGGGCACAGTCGCAACATACTGAATACTAAAGAAATACTGAATACTTGACTTGTATGTTGAAGTCGTGGGCACCGTCAAAGCATACGGCACACCCGATTCTGCGCACAGTCACAGCACACTCCGTTGCCTTT
Source organism: Chlamydomonas sp. ICE-L (assembly GCA_013435795.1). Classification (NCBI taxonomy): domain Eukaryota; kingdom Viridiplantae; phylum Chlorophyta; class Chlorophyceae; order Chlamydomonadales; family Chlamydomonadaceae; genus Chlamydomonas; species Chlamydomonas sp. ICE-L. Next base: position 8,907,548 of record JACBWV010000839.1, read on the forward strand.
TTTGTGTCTGTTGGGCACAGTCGCAATAACCTGAATACTAAAGAAATACTGAATACCGTACTTGACTTGTATGTTGAAGTCGTGGGCACAGTCAAGGCATATGGCAGACCCGATTCTGCGCACAGTTTTAGCACACTGTTTCCTTTTTTGTGTCTGTTGGACATAGTCGCAACGTACTGAATATTCTTGACTTGAATGTTGAAGTCGTGGGCACCGCCAAAGCATACGACACACCCGATTCTGCGCACAGTCATAGCACACTCAGTTGCCACAATTTTCGCTTAGATGGCTTGTTTTTGGTTGTGCATGGGTATTATGAAGTATTGGCAATGGTTGTTGAGTGCCAGTTAAAGCATACTCTATATCCACGACTTCTGTCAGCCTAGTGAAAGTGACACCATACTCTACATCGGTGACTTATACAGATCTTGGGAACAGTCACACCATACTTCATATCCGAGACTTGTAGAAGTATTGGGAACAGTCACGCCATACTTAATATCCGCGGCTTACGTTGGCTCTCTTATATTTCCGTAAAATGGGGCCAACTTAAGCTGATGCTTTAGGCTTATGTTAGGATACCCAAGTTGTTTAAGCTGCTCCTTAAAGCTTGTAGTAGGACACTATGTTATAAATGGGGCCAAGCCCTATTTAACTGCAGTAATTTGCTGCTTGTGCAATTTTGAAAACAAAAGTGCAAGCACCCCTTTGCAAGTGCAAGGAGGTGCTTGCGCACTTGTATGTGCAGCAAGCTGCGCTTCCAAGCAACTGGGATTGTGTTAGCGATAAGTAGCATTGCAAATGCAAGGGGGTGCTTGCGCACTTGAGTGTGCTGCAAGCTGCGCTTCCAAGCAGCTGCGATTGTGTTAGCGATAAGTAGCATTGCAAATGCAAGGGGGTGCTTGCACACCTGTAAGTGCTGCAAGCTGCGCTTCTGAGGAACTGTGATTGCGAGAAGCAAGAAGTAAGTAAGCGATAGCTTTAAGTAGCATTGTAAGTAACGATATAGATACAAGTAGCGTTGCATATACCGTAAGCATTGCATATAACGCTAACGATACAAGTAGCGTTGCATATACCGGTATATATTTTATGTATTAACTAATATTATACTATATAGCCGACCCCTAAGTATGGCAGTTAGCTGCTGATTATTTCCTGCATTGTGCAGATAACTAGCTGTTGATTCTTCATTGCTGTTGAGTTCCATCCGCATGGTCCCTGACAGCGGCCGATGCAGTAATGATAACGCCTGGTGGGGCGTGGTGTTAAGGGAACCCGTCTTACGCGGGCAGAGAACGGTCTACCACCTCGACTGGACAAGCTACCATCGCGGTTGACAACGACCTGCAACACTAAGGGTGGCCTTAGGGGGAATCAAACCCCCGACCCTTCGTCCTCAAATCAATTTGGTGTACCACTAGACCACTAGAATTGTACCACTAGAATTGTACCACTAGAATTGATTCGCTGAAAGGGGCTGATGCAAGTAATGATGACGGTACAAGTAGCGTTGCAAACAACGTTAGCGATACAAGTTGCATTGGAAATAAATAAATAATGGTGACAATTTTAGGATAGCGACTTGAATGGCAAAAGCGGCACTGTTTCATTTCTGGGCTACTCATGGCAGCTTCCAGCCAGTCCCTGATTGCTGCGGACAGATGATTGATCATCCTTAAGAGGCCAGTTACCATGGGAAGAGTACCAGGGTACTACTAAGCGCGCGCGGTAGCGCGGTGTTGCGCTGCCTTTTTGAGCCCCTCTGCGCATTTTGCACAGTTTTTTGCTGCTTGGCAGTTTTTTGCTGCTTGGCAGTTTTTGGCTCAGGCAGCTGCCGCTCATAGCTGAAAAGAAGAGCTATGGGCTGCGGTGTGTACTCCCTGAATAGAAACGACACCATGAGGGAAGTTCTGACTTCATGTTTGTGCCCGGTAACTACCGGTTACTAAAATTTACGGTCACATTCAAAGTCCTACCACAAATTTAAATCCCAAGTAATCAGGGGGCACAATGGTTGCAATGCGTAGATTCCTTGTCGCTGGTTGTGCATGGGTGTTGAGAAGTATTGGCAATGATCATTGAGTATGAGTTGGTGTCTGAGTCTTAATTGGTGTCTGAGTCGGTGGTGGTGGTGTGGTGGTGGATATGGCGGGTATGGTGGTTGTTGGTGGTTGTTGTTCCCATGAGCCGGGTCCATTGACACGGTTGACAGATGCTTGATCATCTTTTAACAATTAAGAGCCACGGTTAGACGAAATGTCAATGAGTCACGGTGGTTGGTTTGTTGTCATTGGGGGCCTGCCACATGAAGCCCCTAAATAGGAACACCACCACAATAGAAGGAGTGACTTTATATCATTTGCCTGAATGCTTTGCAGAATACACTAACATAGGGAATGGCAACTAATATCAGTGTTTGAAAAACTAATAGTAACTTATATTATTATAGTGTCACAATAAAATTAGTTTTTAAAGTAAATTATAAATTCCGGTGAGACAGCTCGTCCAACTAATATTACATCATATGATTTATTCACTAATATTATATAACATAGCCAACCCTTACACATATATGATATATAGATATAGATGCAAACACCGTCCATGCCAACCTGTCTCTAACGACCATGGCAGGAAGCTTGTCTGCCGTGGTCAACAGGGGTAGTGATGAATGTTCGTTTGGTCCAGGGTTGGTATCTTCCACCGAACCTTGGTGCACCTATTCTTTTGTAGAAGTAGCAACGCCAGTCAAACTGAATCCTTGGTGTTCCTGTTTTGTGTCTTGAGACCCACCTCCTGGGGTGAAATTCCTTTCACAATAAAAACTACTTTGACCGCCCCCGCACAGCTGTTTTTGTTTTTGTTAAGTTGCGAGTTGTTGAGTTGAGTTGCGAGCTGTTGAGTTGCGAGTTCAGTTGAGTTCCGTGTTGCGACCTGTATGTATGTATGTTACAGTCTAGGGGTAGGCCAAATTAGGCTAAAGGGACTTGCCCAACCGTATAGGAAGGGCTTAAAAAGAACAAGCACTGATGAACTGAGCCCCAAACAATCGCTTATCCGATGGTGGCCCTGAGTTCGTGCTACAGTGATAATTTGAGCCACAGTGACCTGTTGAGTTTAGTTGCGAGTTGTTGAGTTGCCAAAACGGTAGTGACCCAATTGGTCTCCAGTGGAAACGCTTTTGTGGCATCGTCAGGTGGTGTGAGACAAAGGCCTGGGTCGACGTCTGCTATTGTCCGGCTTGCATGCCGTCTCTAGAGTGACATAGAGCACGCAGGTCTTAGTCCCTGGCGTGCTCCCTGTAGTGCTGCAGCCAGCTAGGCCATGCGCACTGTCACGCACTACCCTGATGTACATCTTCTTTCATCAATCCGCTCATGTGCCGATTTATCTATCTTGTAATGCACCTATGCTATCTGTCTCCTTGTTCTCTGCAGTCTCAATACTCCGAAAACAACGTCAACTATTAGGTCTAAGTGTTACATCCCATGTAACTGGCATAACCGTTGAGTCTCTGCTATATTGGGGGCGGCAAAAAAACTTGGTAACAACTGATTATCCTAGATACCGGTATTGCAATGTGATGGTTCGTTTTACTAGAAGGTCTATTGGTTTGACCACAGTGCCTTGTTTAGTGTAACCTTAGGTTCCTAGTTGGAGAACGGTTGGAAGACTCCCCTCATGCTGTGGACAAGTGGAGCGGGCTTGTATTGGGTAAAAACTTGAACTTGAACTTGGTTACATAGCTCCAGCCAGCAATTTGGCTGCTCGCCGTCATCTGCAGTGAAAATGTGATTGGGTCAAAAACGTCATATGATTGTTGGGTCAAAAACGTCATATTGGGACAAAAACGGCTTGTACATGATAACTACCTGTTATTGACTGATTTATATATCAGTCTCTGAGTCGGCATAATGCACACCGGTACCTTTCCCTCCTGGTACCGCATTGCCTGCCGCCAGGCCACAGGCTAGCTGTGGCCTGCACGTGACTGCAGTACCCTGCAGTACACGTCTCGATTCTATATGATTGCGCCTGTTGCGCTTAATAGCATCTTCTCCTCTATCGAGCCTATGCTGTTGTATCAATCTTACATTAACAGGTTATGTGCGCCATCTTTAGACGCTAACGAAGAACAGCCGCTGATTTCCGCGTTCAGAATCAGTTCCCCTCTGACTTGTCGAAGGCCCGAGTTTTAACTAAGCACCTGGACTCCCTGTGCGGATCCTACTTCCCACTGCTCCGCCTGCCGCTTCCTACCAAGAATCCTTGGATCTGCCACTGCGTCCTACGACTGGAGCAAGCAAGAGCGACCACAAGTCACCGAAATCTATGAAGTGAGTATAGGACGACGCCCTCACCGAGACCCACACAGTGCTGTATTGATCTCAGACGATCAATTTGTCTACGACCCCAGCTTAAGAGAAGCTTCTGTCGTCGAACAATGCCGCTTGGCAACGTTCAACCCCCGGTAATCCGCTGGATCCCTTTGGATCGCCGATTCCCACACACACTCCATCCCCCCTTCCCCTGCACCGCCCTCGTAATTCCCCCTATCCCAACACTCCGACCTACAACGCCAAGACTCCTACACAGAAGACCTCACCATGCAACCTCCCCGTATATTCACAGGTAACAACCTCTATAACTGGCGCTGCGCCAGGCAGAATATACTCCTCGCCCTCAAGTCCGATAGGGACACCATTGCCATTGCTTTCGACTGCCAACAGGCGGTGGTCGCTGGCGAGCCTGCCGACACTGATGGTTACCCTGCTGATGACATTACTTACCCTGTTGTTGCGGGTGCTGATCCAGCTGTTCCGGCTCGTGGTGTCCCCACCAGGATCTCCACATGGAAGAACAACAAGGCCTTCAAGATCATCATAGATCATGTATCAGATGCGATCCAGCAGGCCATTCATGCTAACACAGATATGGCCACTAGAGCTTTCAGGTTTCTGGATGCCCTGTACTCTGAGGAAGGCAGCAGGCTAGAGCACACCACCCTGACTGCCATACTTGGAATACGTATGACTTCCACTGAATCCCTGCAGACATACCTCTCTAGGGCAGCTGATATATATTCCCAGATTCCCAAGATTCAAGGCCTCCACATCGTTTCTACCAGCACCTTTCTCAACCTTATTGCTTGTCAAGGGACTGAACTCCCGCCCTGAGTATGATGGGTACATCAATCAATTCAACCCCACAGCAATCACCACCTTTGCTATGCTCCAAAGTGCCATCTTCAACTGGTGCTTAGTGAAGCAAGTTGACCCTGCACCATCTCCTGAAGAGGCTGAAATGGCAGCTGCAGCTTACAGAGCATTCAACAGCAAGCACCTCCCATTCAGAGACAGGACTATCTCCTACAAGAAGATGACCTGCTGGAACTGTGGGGGAATAGGCCATACCTCCAGAGACTGCACCAGTGAGGACACTGACCTGGCCTTCAAGCCAGCTGACTCAGATGAAGCTGACCACGGATCTAAGTCACCTCCCAAGCAGAGATCAGGAGATGACAAGGACTCTGACGACAAGAAGACTCCCAAGAAGACCAGTGACAGGAGACAACGTCTCAGAAGATACCCAAGCAGGGGACGCCATGCCCACGTTGCTGATGGTGATCAGCCCACCTCCACCTCCAACTCTGACAGTGAGGGTGAAGAACACAACTTCCTGTCCCTGGCACTGGATGAAGACAACCTCCAGCCCATGAGATTTGCTACACCAACCAGAGGCAAGTCTGTTTCATTTTCCTTGCCACCTGACCCCCTGGCTAATACAGCATTCTTTGGACAAATAAGTGCTGATGATGAATGCACTATAGAAGATGATGGAGAAGTTTTCCAAGCAGCACTCAGACACCCATGCACAGACAGAATGGATCATAGATACTGCAGCACACTCTCATGCAACCAGTAACATCTCCCATCTGCATGACATTCAGGACCTCCCACAGCCTATTAGGCTGCAGCTGGCAGATCAGGACTCTCCACCTATCTTCTGCAAGCAGATAGGGAAGGCCAAGATCCAGGGCCATGGCAGGACTCTGATCATCCTGAACAATGAACTCCTTGCTGACTGCAACATGCCCAACATCATTAGCAATCGATTGGGGGGGGCCCTACTCCAGCTATGTGTAGTAACTGGTCTTATCATCCTTAACGGTAGAACAGAAGGTGATATGCAAGGTGCACATACCTTCTTTGCAGATGGCATGGACAAGAAATCTGTCATTGATTATGCGCTAGCCGCCCCTAGTCTTCTCAACACCCCAGGAGTCAAGTTTAGTGTGGCTCCCAAGCATGACTGCCCTCTCAGGCCCGGGGGTGGAAAGTTTGACCACATGCCTATCACACTCCACATACCAGATGCTGCCCTTAGGCCTTCTCAAGGTACTATTAGTACACCTGCTGGTGGTAAACCTTCGCCCAAACTGAAATGGAAAGACAACTATGTCCAGATGTATGCACACACAATTAAGCGTGATCCAGACGTTAACCGATTACTTGACAATGCACTCCATAGCTCATCTATGGAAGATTCAGAGAAGGGGATTGCTAGTGCTATTGAACTAGCCATAAGCAAATGCACACCATGTCACAAACCTGTAGCTAAGCGTAAGCACGGGCCCGTGAACGCATGGTATGATGATGAATGCAATCGTGCTAGACAGGCAGCAAGCCAAGCAGAACATCAACATGGCTCTAGCTCTGACTTGGCTGGTTCTATGCACAAGGAGTACAAGAGGATTCTCAGAAGAAAGAAGAGGAAGTGGCTAGAAACACGCATGGAGAACCTTCATACGAATCTTCGGCATAATCCGAAAAGTTTTTGGAAAGACGTGCGTGAGCCTAACAAGGCCACTACGGCAGATATCACAATTCATGATTGGACTGATTATTTTGCAGACCTCTTTGATGTGCAAGTAGGTATTGATCCAAGTCTGGATGCTAGGGACTTTGTCCCTCAAGCTGATGGACCTCAGATAGAGGCCGCACCAACATGGTTATGTCAAGACTTTACCACCCAGGAGGTGTTTTCTGTTCTCCAATCCCTACGGAAAAACTCCTCCCCCGGGGTAGATGGTATCCCTGCAGAATGGTACAGATTTGCTTCCCATGAGGCCAACTCCCGATTTGTACAAGCTATGACTAACCTGTTTAATCTCATCTGGAAGACTTCTTACCCTAGCCAATGGGCTGCAGCTGCCTTGGTACCCGTACCCAAATCCAAAGGCAGTGTGTATGACAAGGACAACTATCGAGGTCTTGCGGTGAGCAACTCCATAGGAAAGATCTTCTCCCTTTGCATGCTACGTAGACTAGATGATTGGTCAGAAGAATTCAACCTCAGAGCCGCTGGCCAATATGGATTTAGAAGTGGTAGGGGTACTGCAGATGCATCATTCATTCTTAACCATATTGTAGATAAATATAGAGAAAAGAAAAAACCACTCTTTGTGGCTTTTGTTGATTTCAAGAAGGCTTATGATTGGGTCAACAGAGACTTGCTATGGGATTGCTTAGCAAGGCTAGGAGTCAAGGACCCCTATCTCAGTATTCTGAAGTCCATGTATAATCATGTTGTTTTCCAAGTTCGCCTACATGGGGACATTGGATCCTCCTTTCCATCCCTTGTAGGAGTTGAACAAGGAGACCCCCTATCCCCACTCCTATTCGGTCTGTTCATTGATAGAATTGAATCGTTCCTCCAATCCAAGCTCCCAAATGTAGGGGCTGAGCTTAGGGGAAAGATTCTGCAACTGTTACTTTATGCTGATGACCTAGCTATAATGGCAGAATCCCCGGCAGATATGCAAGCGATGCTTGACTGCCTGAGAGATTTCTGCGAGGCTACTAAGATGGCTGTGAATATAAAGAAAACTGAGATTGTCGTTTTCAACAAACAATTCTGTGATGAGGCCCGCATGGATCCTGATTACAGATTTGTCTATGATGGAGCACAACTTTCTACAAAGTTATCTTTTATCTACTTGGGATCCCTCTTTGTGGATGGTGGCTCAAGCAATCGTGCAAAAGCTGCTTTTTCTAGGATGCTCACTAAGGCCCAAAAGGCACACCACATGCTTCGTAGGCGATGCCATACTATGGAGATATACAATATTGATATTCTCACCCACCTGTTTGATTCTCTTGTACAACCTATCCTGAATTTTGGCTGTGAGGTGTGGGCTCCTTCTATTCTGAACAACACACTTATCTCAAATGACCATGCTTGTGAGAAATGGCATAGAGGTATACTTAAACAAATGTTGGGTGTTTGCCAATCTACTACATCTAATATTATCATGGAAGAGCTGGGTAGAACCCCGTTGTGTTTTGCTTGGCTTAAACAAGCTTTGCGCTTCTGGAACAAGACCATACATAAAGAACCTGAGGATCTCATTAGAATGGCTCTTGAGGAATCTTTTGACTCCAACACTGGCTGGGTTCATGACTTGCGTTGTGCTCTCCACAAGCTAGGATCCAGTAAAAACATCAACATTTTGGAGGCTGTCGATGTCGAAGGTATTATGTCTGAAGTTTTTGAGTCATGGAGGTTTAAGTACCCAAGTGACACCAATGCAGTTAGAGACATCCCTGATGAGAGAAGGGTTGGCTTTAAACGCCTCCGATACCAAAAATGGTTCGCAGCCAACAGCAATGATGAGAATGGCTTGATTCCCTTTACATCCGCCTTACATAAGCAGGATCAGATTCGTTCTATAGCACAGTTTAGAATGGGTTCCCATTGGCTGAACACAGAAAGAATGAGGGTGGTGGATAGAGCACACATCCCTCGCTCAATGAGACACTGTCAAATGTGTGGGTTCCAAAAAACTGAGGATGAAATGCATATGTTTGAGTGCCCTTTTTATAATGATATTCGCCTCCGCTACCAGAATCTGTTTACAGATATTTATAGGCATGTCCATGAGGATACCGACTTAACCGTATGGAATGTGGAATTCTGCGATTCCACATTCAGAACCTTTATGAATGGAAATGGCACTAAGTCTTTTTGGAGCAACCTAGCCGACTATCTTTCTACTTGTAGAAGAGCAAGACAGGAAGCCCTGGACTGCTTAGTGGCACCGTAATTTATTATCCCTTTTTTTTCTTCTTGAGACTTCTCATTTGTTAGCTTCTTACCTCCGCCACTGTAAGTGGTTGAGATCTGGGTCCTGCTCTAAGGGGTTTAATACCTACGCCACCAAAACGGTGGTTGGGAGTTTGGTTTGTTTGTCCTCGACACACCCCTGATGTAATGGGGTTTTTTGCTTTGTGGGTGCTTTTTCTTTTTGTTTAAAGCACAGAGTCTCATACACCCTCGCGGTGTCAAGTAGACTTTAACATGTAATGTAATGTAATGTAATGTAATTAGCATTAATGCAGCCACCAGCCTGTGTCCAGACCTCCAAGTTCACCTGTCCAAGACCCAAGCCATCCTCTCCATTCCAAGACCATCTGGTACCAAACTGCTCCTCTCATGCCCCAAAAGGCTTGGAATCTACCTCACCCAAACTTCACCAGTCACTGCCAGTAGTCCCTCTATCCCTGTGGGTCCTCCCATTGCCTACATCATGATGGTTACCAAGACTCCATCAACTCACACTGGCTCTGAGACAGGGCAGTACCCACCCACTCATGAGACCTCCCCCAGTAGAGCTGATCAAGACTGCCAGGATCCCCCCTCTACTTCTGCTCCATCTGCACCCCACACTGACTTTGAGACAGGGCAGTACCCACCCACTCATGTGGAGGCAGACCAAGACCTCCAGGATCCCCCCTCTACCTCTGCAACATCTGCACCCCACACTGCTTCTGAGATAGGGCAGTACCCACCCACTCATGTGGAGGCAGACCAAGCAAGACCTCCAGGACTCCCCCTCTAACTCTGCTCCATCTGCACCCCACACTGACTTTGAGACAGGGCAGTACCCACCCACTCATGTGGAGGCAGACCAAGACCTCCAGGACCATCCCCCTCCTCTCTGCCAGTACCATTCCCCTTCCACTGCAGGCAATTTTGAAGAATCTGTTAGTGGTACTGACAGTGATGACATGCCAGAGCTCATCCATCAGGAGGTTCACAAACAGCAGGATGACCCTGGACTAGGAGTAGATGACCCTCCAGACACCACTCCATCTCTCCCACAACAGCTGGACAACCTAAACCTACAACAAGCCAGAGCAGAGATGGAACTCCTCAGTGATCAGATCAGGACCAACTATGAAGAATATGATGGCCCCATAGATGGGGACGGACCACTCAAGCCATCTGATCTGGACACAGCAACTACCTGGGACCAGTGGATACTGAGCAACAGGTCACCAGACATTGGACTACCACTGGGAGAAGTTAACCAGAATGTCAACCACATCCACTTCTCCAACAACTCCAGGCTTAGCCTCACACGATTTGGTTGCACCTTACACCACCTGAACAGCAGGCCTGCTTCACCAGCTTTCACCATCAAGCCAAGGCCTCCACTACCCCAACTCATCACAGCCTTCACCAGCAGGTTCCCTACCCTGCTGACTTCTGAAAAGGAACAGTTCCCACACAGGTCAATGCACAAGGTGCCATCTGATGCCTATAGCCCCATCATCAAGCACAATAGCAGACTCCAGCAAATGGTGCAAGCCTACCCCACTGTTTCTACCACAGCCAGACCCACTCTGCAGTGGGCCATTTGCCTTTAAGCTGCCATGGTCAATGCACATGCTCACACACTCCCATTCAGACCAAAGATGATCATGGACCCCAGGAGCTGTGCCCATCCTGGAGGAAAAGCGCTGTGTGTCAACCACCTTAGCATGAACTGGAGCCCCATGGACTTCACCTTTATCAACATCCTTACCCCCCCCAGCCTGGCCCCCAAGTCATTTGACCAGTTCTTTGCCCAGATCTGCCAGCAACTTGACCTTGATGGCTTCCCCAGAAAGCCAGGCACTTAATTCAGTTACAAACATTGCTCTTCATCTGTTGGATTAGACTTGAACACTCTAGAATTTATTAGATTACCTGCCTACTGTACTGCCCCATGTACTTCCACAGGTCACACCCCTTTCTAAATTTAGGATTATTCTAGTTTATTTTTTCATGATGTTTGTGCTTTAATTTAGGATCAACCTAATGTAGCTCACCCAAATTATGGGGGGACTAGTCCAGACATCCTGTCTAAAGACAAATCCTCTAGTCTCGAATCATGCAACTTCTCGTAACCAAGGATATCTCCACAAGCCTTAACCAAGCCTGGACTTTCCTTAACAAGCTTCCCAGCAGTCTCCCTGCTACCTAGCCTGCAGCCTATCTGCAGCCCTTTGCAGTATTTAGTCCAGCCCCATAGCAGCCTATCTGCTCTAGCCTGCAGCCTACCAGCAGTTTCCTTGCACCTTCTCAGCAGCCTCTCTGCTACTTAGCCTGCAGCTTACCTGCAGTGTTCCTTTCCTAGCCAGCTACCCCAGAAGACTGACATTTCTTTGAAGACCCCTGCTAAAGTTATTTCTCCCTTTCAGCTACTAGAAATTCCTTAAGTCTCCCTAGTTTTTATATTTTAATTTTCTTATGCCCCTCAGTTAATTCCAGGAATTCTTGAGCTCAAGAATACCTTGAATTGGGGGGGATGTTATTGACTGATTTATATATCAGTCTCTGAGTCGGCATAATGCACACCGGTACCTTTCCCTCCTGGTACCGCATTGCCTGCCGCCAGGCCACAGGCTAGCTGTGGCCTGCACGTGACTGCAGTACCCTGCAGTACACTTCTCGATTCTATATGATTGCGCCTGTTGCGCTTAATAGCATCTTCTCCTCTATCGAGCCTATGCCGTTGTAACAATCTTACATTAACACTACCAAACACGCCGTATACGCCTTACTATTACTAATGTAAAGCAACCCTTTGCCATAGTGGTTTCGGGTAGATCCTGAGTCCGGTCCAGCTGGTTTGCCGTTGCCCAGCGGCAACATAACGTTTACTACCCTACCTACTGTACTCGGTAGTTAACTGGTTCGAATCTTTCGCTTTAGCCCCCTTTGGACCCCCCAGGGTCCCGGGGCTGAAGCCCTAAGTTCCCCCCGTGTCTCTGTCCGCCGTCTGCTGTCTGTCCAATGTCCGTCTGTCTGTCCGACAGATGTCTAGGCGTTTGAACGATTCCGACCAACTCCGCACCCAAACATTTTGCTCATAGTTGGAGTGCGCATGACTAGGTTTATCAGCATCGCAGCGGTCAAGATCCTTCGCAAAAGTTGTTCAATGTTTGTAGCTCTATTCGGCTACGAGTAGCTACTTTCTCCACTACTTTTGAAACTCCCTGCCGATGACTGCTAAAGCGTTTCCCGTGTCGCTTGCGACACGCTCTTAAAACGTGTCGGAACGCCTAGTCGTCCTCATCAGCGCATCAGTTACTCGACTTTCGAAGGTTCTGATATCTGCAGTGATATCCGAGGCTCACACTTGGCCAGTCAATGTAGCGGAAGGCTACAAGGTACCTGAAGGAGTTGGCAGATAGTTGGTTGGGGTGGTTGGTTGGTGGAGTTGGTGGAGCTGCGCAAGGTTGGTGGCGTTGGTGGGATTCGCATGCGTGGGTCCACGCCCGCGCCCGGGGTCCACGCCCAGGTGAGGGTCCACGCCCACGGCCCACGCCCACGCCCGCCCACGCCCACGCCCACGCCCATGAGAGGCTCTGACGAACTCCATACAAGCCTCACACAGATCTCCACCTCCACCTACAAACCCTTCTGGCCACAGGATTGCTATTGCTGACCAGACTTGGATCGCCCATTAATCCATTGACGCGTCAAGTGATTTAACCATTTCCATATTTCTAAAGCGAAATCGTCTTTAACATCTGTTACTTCTCCTACTCTCTTCAAGGCTCTAATCCTACAACCTCCTCATACCATGGCTCTCCGACCATCCGTTGGCTGCTCTTCCATGAGCGCATTGCGACCTCGCACCAATGCGATGCGTCCTGTTTCTGGCCTGCGCCCTACTGTTGGTCGCAAGACGTGCGTGGCCCCCGTTGCTGTCTTCGACAACAAGAACAACAACCAAGATGGAGCAGATCGTTTGATCGCCAGCCTTCCCTACTTGCTCCCCTTGCTGGATGTCTTGCCCTATGGTAGGTTCCTTCGGTTAAGAGGAGCTTGTGAGACGGGAACGGATGGGTCTCTCGTTTAGGTTGCTTGTGTGTAGGCTGCATGTGGTGCAGTACCATGTTTGATTTGTTGTGATGTGTTGCGCAAACATATACAACATCCTGGTAGACCCTATGGCAGGTTGATTGCTTGTTTGGTTAGTAAGTTAGTTAGCAATTGCTAGTGAGGTGGGAATGCATTGGCGCCCGTCTGTAAGTTAGCTTGTGTTTAGGTTGCATGTGGTGAAGTACCATGTTTGATCTGGTTCGCAAGCAGATCCAAGCATGCTTGCATGCAGACGCATGTGTGTTATTGTGCTTGAAGGCTGCAGCAAGACTAAATACCCAAACTCCCCCCACCCCCCACCCACCCACCCACCCTTACTCACACCCTAAATTCCCTTTACTAGCTCACCAACCCACCAACCCACCAGCTCACCAACCCACTTAAACCCTACCCTTGTACTCTTCAGGTAAATTTCTCTTCATGCAATACCCTTTCATCGCTAGGGCTATGTCTCCATTGCTGCCCATTTACGGGCTCTACACAAGCTTCCCCTTCGCTCCGTAAGTTCCCTCACCACTGTTTCATCTCTTTGGCAGAGCCCCCCCTTCTTGGGGGTGGGAGCCCCCAGATTCATCTTGTTGTCAGTCTGTGCGACCGAGCGGCCAACTGAAAAATTGAAGTCTGACACATCTGCCAACCGTCTTGACTAACTGGCTTTGGTCCGCTCTATTACGTTGCCACCTGTCGTTTCAAAACCAAAAGCTCTCCGCTATTTTTTTGCGACGCTTGCGACGCTGCATAGGACTTGTGAAGCCCATATGATACATTTACATGTACGTTACTCTTTAAACCTGGACGATGTTGACAGCAATATACTAACAGAGTTGGGACACGGTGAGCAGCGCCGAGTTGGCTGAAGACGAAGTAATAATCAAATCCAGCAGTCCAATCCAGAAACACATGGTGCCAAGTGCTAATTGTTAGTACAAACTTCAGATTTGTTATCCTTTCTTAGCAGGTTCTTTTGTTTTTTCACCTGCCACGGTTGTCTTCCTATTTCAAACTGATTTTACAGCAGCACTACAACATGACAACAACAAGCCCTGATATGTGTTGTTTTAAGTGTTAAGTAGAAGTATTTTTTCCGTTCGTCCTGTCACTTGCTGCAGCTGTCCTGCTAGCTTACACTGATTGTAGTACAACGGTACTACAACACTTTGTCGGTCGGTCGGACAAACGGACAACGCGGTGAAGGGAGGGCTCCGCTGAAGAAAAACTACATAAATGTGACGCAGAAGCAGAAGCTCAATGTACAATAGACCTGCTAACCTAACCATGGCTGGATGACTTCTGGTTGCAGATCTTTTATGACGCAGCTTAAGCCAAACAAATGTACAATGCATGCTAAATGAGCCAGTACATAGCGATGTGTTTGACACCCTATTTATTTATGAGACCCGATCATTCATCCAGTTCAGGATGGCTCTGGGTTGAAGATCGAGACCAGATCATTCTTCAATGGCAGGATGACTCGTTTCCAGATCCTATATGGCGCAGTCCACTCGCCAATAAACATGCAATCTTGGCTTAACAACCCTGCATACATAATATGGTATTTGACATCCTATGTGCATCAGTTTTGTTTCAGTTCAGAAAGTGGGTTTAATAGCTTTATTGGGTTTAGCCTCCTGCAGGGACAGTTTCCTTACAGACTGTGGGGCCATATATCGGGTGCTCTACAGTGACAATTTGGGTGAAAATGGGGTCAAAAGGAGGGAAATCTGTATATAGTGGAACACAAATCTCTGATGTATGTACAACCTATGAAAAGTATTGAGGGCTGTATATTGTAGAACACAAATATCTTATGCATGATGACCATCCATGTATGTGTGACCTGATAAAAGTGGCGAAAGTTCTGTATAGCGGATCACAAATTTCTGATGCATGTGCGACTCGATACGTATGTAAGTACGGCTCAGTAAAAGTAGCGAGAGCTATTTATAGCAGAACATAAATCTCTGATGCATGTGCGATCCGAGAATTCACGTATATATAGCCCAATAAAATTAGCAAGAGCTATATATAGTGGAACACAAATCTTTGTTGCATGTTGACCCGATAAATTTATGTATGTGTTGCCCTATAAAAGTTGCAAGAGCTATCTATAGCGGAACACAAACCTCGAGCACGTGCGATCCGATAATTCATAATTTTGGACTATTCATCCTTAGCAGATAATTTTTTCTTTGCATGTTATATCTTAATATCAACGCAGCTTTTGCTCAAAGATTCGGAACACTGTGTCCATGATTTTTGCATTGCAGATTCTTGGTCTTCCTGGCCGTCTACTCTTTCATTGTCAACAACCAAAGCTTGAGTCGCTTTGTGCGCTACAACGCCATGCAAGCTGTCCTCCTCGACATTCTCCTTGTGTAAGTGGTATTCAAATAGATTTCGTCCATAGTGTGATTAGGTGAAGCCATGTAGTCTACTCATTCATTAGCTACAACCAAAGCCTGAGTCGCTTTGTGCGCTACAACGCCATGCAAGCTGACTCCTTGACATTCTCCTTGTTTAAGTGGTATTCAAATAGATTCTGTCCATAGTGTGATTTGGTGGTGCCTTAAAGTCTACTCATTCATTATCAACAACCAAAGCTGAGTTGCTTTGTGCGCTTCAATGCCATGCTAGCTTTCCTCCTCTACATTCTCCTTGTGTAAGTCGTGGTCAAGTATAGTATGTCCACAGTGTGATTTAGTGGCGGCCTGTTGTCTGTCAACCCTTTCATTGTCACCGACTATACCTTGAGTTGCTTTGTGCGCTACAACGCCATGCAAGCTGTCTTCCTTGATATTCTCCTCGTGTAGGTGGTGTTCACATTATGTCCGAAGTGTGATTTGGTGATGGCCTTTTGTCTACCCTTTCATTGTCAACAACCATTCTGTGTCTGCAGCTTCCCCCAGCTTCTGCTAAATGACATTGGAGGTGGCCCTGGCGATGGAGCTGGATTGACTATCTACATGCAGCTTTACAACACAATCTTCCTGTTTGTCGCCTGCTCTTGCGCATATGGAATGGTGAGTAGCCGTGGCTAGGCTTGGCTTTTATAGCTACTAGTATTATTGTCAAAGTGCCTATCCTTCCACATGCACGCCACACGCACTGAAACCCAGACCTGTATAAGGGTGGTCATGCCCTTGTTGACTGACACGACTGGTCTGTGGTCGGCTCATCATCCATATTTGAGTTTCATAAACCAAACTTAAGGAACACTGTTTGTTGCCTGCTCATGCGCATGTGGAATGGTGGGTAGCCGTGGCTTGGCTTGCATAGCCGTGCCTTGGCTTTTATAGATGTGGCATGGCTTTGCTTTGATAGGTTTGTATAGCCATGCCTTGGCTTGTTGTGATTGTGGCCTGAACACGGGCATATGAAATGATAAGTAGCTATATTATTCTCCTTCGCACATGGAATGGTACGAAAGAACCATCACTATTTTGTTCCCCGTGGGCTGCAAAAATGCAGATACAGCCATAGCAAGGGATGCCATGTTTGTGGCCTGCTTATGCGTTCATACAAGAATATGTAGCCATTAGACATCATCTTCCTGTTAGTCGGCAGCATCAGGGATTTTTCAAATCTGAAACAGTTTGAAAGTGGGTTTTTTCTAGCTGTATGGCTTTTGGCCATCTCCAGCTACAGCGTTGTACAGCTTTTATAACTTTTTAGGTCCATTTAGAGCAAAACAAAATGCTTGTTTAATTATTGTGTAGCAATAATGTGGTCCAAAATGGGGACAAGGATAATGATTTATATTTTTAGTGGAAAAATCCCTGACCTGCATCTGTGTATAAGGAATGGTAAATAGCCATCGTAAGACTTCTTGTTTTACTTTTTTTAGCAATAATTTGGGCCAAAACGGGGTCAATTATTCCACCCTGTGTTTTTCATTTCTCAACTCATTTCAAAAACAAATCACAGATTCTTCTTACTTCTACCCCTCAATGTTTTTCATTTCTCATCTGTATTCAAAAACATTTATCAGATTCTTCTCATCTTCACCCTTGCAGGGTTCGTCACTGATTGGTCAGGTTCCACGACTGCCTCTAGTGGCCGGCGCTGCTGACGCCCAGATAAGGGGTGGACCAGGAGGCATGTAAAAAGTATAACACTCCTCCAGGTGTAAAAACATTGGGGTTGAGAAAAAATTATCAGATTCTTCTCACTTTCACCCCTGCAGGGTTCATCACTGGTAGGTCAGGTTGCAAGGCTGCCTCTAGTGGCCGGCGCCGCTGACCGTCAGATAAGGGGTTGAAGAGAAGACATGTCACTATGTCCAGGCAGTTTACTCTAAAGTGCTTCTAGACTGTAAAACTGCCTATAGTGTCCAGCGCTGCTGTCCTGCAGCCGGGGAAAGTCACCATCACGGAGGCATGTGAGCTGCGGTATGTGTTAAGCTCAGCAAACCGGATTCCGTCATACTGAAGAGAAATAACAGACAAAGCTTTTTTTTGTTAATTTTGATGGGAGAGTATCATGATTTTTGAACGTGAGGGAATTAACTGCCCAATCATCTGATCCGGTCTAATGTACCGAAATGGGTGGACTTACTGAAGTATGGGAGTACCACCTGGCTGTCGAGCATTCCCTTAGCTAGGCTGAGTGGTGAGGGTTGATGAAGGGGAAAGTATTTGATTGATGATGTATGATGAAGAATATGAATAATATAGTGGAGATGTGTGGTATGTCCCGATGTTGGTAATCCATGTAGGTCATTAGATAGTTTTTTGAGACGCGCTAGACATGTACTTGAGTTTGCCTGTGTTAATTTGACAGGTCTGTCCCAAGGTAGGGCTCAGGATGGGTGATTATGGAATTCTTGCCGTGGCTTGGCTTGGAGCAAGCTATGTCGTGTGGCTAGGCTTGGAGCAAGTGATGTTGCGGTTGGTGTGGCTTGAAATAAGCTATGTTGCACGTGGTGTAACTTTAAGGAAGCTATGTTGCATGTGGCGTGGCTTGCAGCAACCTATGATACATATGGTGTGGCTTTTAGCAAGCTATGTTGCATGTGGCGTGGCTTGCAGCAACCTATGATACATATGCTGTGGCTTTTAGCAAGCTATGTGGCATGTGGCGTGGCTTGGAGTAAGCTATGTAACAGATGGTGTGGCTTGCAGCAAGCTATTTTGAGGGAGGTATATCGCATAAGGGTGGTACGAGAAGTTAGTGTGCGCAGAGTCGTCTTGAAAAAGATGTGGAACTGTATATTGGGAATTTTGGGATTTTGCAGGTACGTATGCCAAGTTACCAGCGTGGGAGGAAGGGTGGGTTATCAGTGATCAAGCCAGATATTACAATTTTATTTGTAGGATGGAATGTTGAGTTCTTGACATGGCATTTGGAAGTATGCAAGCTTGTGCCCATGCTGGGTTGTTCGACGGGAGTCAGAATTGTAAAGCTATTCATCAAAGAGATAACACTTGCAGCGAGATGAGATAGCTTGAACTTGGAACCAGGGTTGTTTAGGATGCAGTGTCTTCCATCGCAGGCGAGGACATTGTTACGTCTCAGGGCACAACGTGGGGAGGGCCTGTTGATCAGAAGGACTGGTATGGTCGCCCGCAGGGCTAAGGCTATGCATTAGATCACGTCTCAGGCAGCAGAGCGGGGGTCCTCTTGGAGTACCGTGGAGAGAGCTTGAACTTGGACCATGGGTCCAGCCTTTAAGGCTATTCCCCCTCTAACTTGGACAAAAATATCAACATTGAAAATGTAACTTGGCAACTTAGAAAGTTATTATGTAAGACTAGAAAAACCCGCGCACTGTGCTGTGTGAGGCAGGGGCCCTGGTGTGCCTCTGGTGTGAGCAGAGTTAGTGCAGAAAAGCTATTACTCAAACTGCCAGACCCTGCCCACTCGAGACAGCTTGGTCATATGTCCACACACATGCTACTTGAAGTTGATCCCGCATATCCACGGCCCCTGCCTTTCAGGCTTCTCTCTATCTTACCTTGGCAACATAAACAGTAGAAACAGCAGTGAATATGTTTGGAATTTGAGAGTAAGCAAGATTTGCAACTTGAACTTGGTTAGCTTAGATGCCCGAATTGTTGGCGGACTGATGTACGACCAGCAAGCAGAGAGACAAAGAAAAGAGCCCAAATAGGGTCTGTCTGTAGGAGCGCCTGAGCGTACAAGGTCCTAGGTGCATCCATCAATTATGCCGAAACGATATAACACTTCTACGCTGACCGCGCTGGCGGCTATATCTTGAATGTGTACTGCACTGTATTGCAGTGTCCTAACATTGGCGGTATGCCTGGATTCGGCTCGAGCCACAAGTTGGCCTACACGCCAACCTTGCAGGGATTTGGCGGGACTCCTACTGCCATATTAACCGCCAACAATTCAGGCGCCTACGGTACATAGCCTCAGCCAGCATTTTGGCTGCTCACCGTCTTCGGCAGTACACAACATAAATTGAACAGGAAAATGTATAGTGAATTTTTTCTAGGATTACAACAAGATTGCAAGCGTGTGCCCATGCATGCTGGGCTGCGCTACCTGACTGCGGTGCAGGACCTGCTACATTCATACAATCCGAAGGCGGCGAGCAGCTTTAAACAGTCCAGGAGCAGCCAAATAGGCTAAAGAGAGCTGCCCAATTATAAAAACAGGTAAGGTAGCTTAAGAAACATGCACTGGTGAACAAACCCCCTATAAATTGTAAACGGCAGCGCCCGGAGTTTGTGTTATGCAGATAATGTACCACGACCTTTCTTGTCACATCTATAAATAAACGGATCGGTATCAAGAAGTTTCAATCCCCTGAACAACTCAGGCAGAGTAACCAGGATCAGGAAGTGCATTTCATCCCCTACGTAGTACGTACTACTCTCCAACCCTCAACCACCATATCACAACACCTACAAATTTGATTAAAGCGGGAAACACCTTGCCCCAGACCCAATCTGTCAGATTCAACACTTTAGTCGTTCGCACGAAGACATAATCTAGCAATGCCTCGTATGCCGTCCTAATTTGTTTACAAGTTGGTGTACGAGGATATAATATGTACTCCATCAACAAGCCTCATCAAAGTTGCATACATGTAGGTAATAAATTAATGTTACGGTATTCCCATGTCGACCGCCATCGGATTTCACTCAGAAAGTTGCGACCAACCAATCATATATGTTCTACTGGTACTGACAACAAGTGTAGAGTAGTTAACACGGTGATCTTACACGCCTGTCAGCTATCCGCCTAGTAAAGGCGTACAGCTGATAATGACGGAGCTCTCCAAGGTGACATTGATTGTCTCACTTTATCCCATAGGGGGCTGGGAGTCCTGCAACACAGGGGAGTGGACTACAGGAGCCATGGAACATAGTTCAAGTCTGATTGGCTGGTTAACGGGGACAACGACAACGACAAGATTCGTGGTAAGCAGAGTTACTCCCTGGTGGTAAGTGGAGGTGTTTAGAAACACCGTTTTCCCTCTCTGGGCGACATAGCTGGATTAAACCTCAGTCTCCTTCTTGGCTGACTTCTTGGGGAGCAGCACGGAGTGGATGTTGGGCAGCACACCGCCATTGGCGATGGTCACGGAGCCCAGCAGCTTGGACAGTTCCTCGTCATTGCGAATGGCCAACTGAACATGGCGCGGAACGATCCTGGTCTTCTTGTTGTCACGAGCGGCGTTGCCGGCAAGCTCCAGCACCTCAGCACACAGATACTCGAGCACGGCAGCCAGGTACACGGGGGCACCAGCGCCAACGCGCTCGGCGTACTTGCCCTTCTTCAAGTAGCGGGCGACACGGCCCACAGGGAACTGGAGTCCAGCCTTGGCGCTGCGGGACACGGACTTCTTGCCTCCACGGCCACCAGTCTTTGGAGTTCCTGCCATTTCTGATGAGTTTGATTTATACGGATACAGATGCAATAGGATGCGTGAAATCCGACAACTGTCCCTTTCTATAGACCCTGTCGGCTTTCGCCGAGTCTGCTGATCCGTCTGTCGATGCTGCTTTCTCTGCACTGCCCTAGTCTGCTGATCCAGCTGTCAGTGCCGTTTCGGATTTTCGAACAGGGTCGCGGTCTGCTGATCCGAGTCTGTCACCGGGTCATTGGAAATGCGGATAAAAACGCGAACCTCTTGCCGATGCTCCACAACATCGTCCCATAACAACCCACAAAAAAAACGATGGCCCCCAAAGCTGCTGAGAAGGCTCCGGCCAAGAAGGCCGCCCCCGCTAAGACTGCGGAGGGCAAGAAAAAGGCCAAGAAGATGGCCAAGGCGGAGACCTACAAGATCTACATCTACAAGGTGCTGAAGCAGGTGCACCCCGATACTGGCATCAGTTCCAAGGCCATGGGCATCCTCAACTCCTTCATCAATGACATCTTTGACAAGATTGCCTCCGAGGCAGCTCGCCTGGCTCGCTACAACAAGAAGCCCACAGTCACCTCCCGCGAGATTCAGACCGCTGTGCGTCTGGTCTTGCCTGGAGAGCTTGCCAAGCACGCCGTGTCCGAGGGCACCAAGGCTGTCACCAAGTTCACCTCTGCTTAAGCAACACCTTCGCTGTCGGGCCACTCATTTCATTTATTTAATTTCGCAATGAAACAAACGGTGTTTTTCAACACCACTTACATGAAACCTCTGCAGCATCCGTTTCTCCCCCCCTCCCTCCCCAACCCCTGTGGGTATGTACTTGTATTACATTGTATTACGACACAACTCAGATTATGGTAATCCTGTTGTTCTTACTATGTTGTAATACCCAAGTTACAAACCTACGGCTGGAAATTTAACAGTCGTTAGGACACTGCGACGCAAATGCCACGTCACATGTTGTGTTGCATATGTAACGTAGGGAGGGACCATTGAAGACGCAGATCGAGTGGGTAGGTTGCATCTCAGAGGGTATGGGTGCGCCGCAGACACAGACTTGGGGGATCCGTTGCGTCGAAAGATACATCTTTTGAAGACGGTTGCGTCTCCAGAGCGGATTTTGAAACAGGCTGCGTCTCCAGAAGCAGATTTGGGGGTCCCCCTGAATAAACCTAGTCAGGGGGCAGCAATTTGCACCATCTTAAAAAAAGTATGGGCCCTGAACTGTTGTAGCTTGGGCTTCATAACCTCATCATGTCCACCCATCCCCCCCGAGTTGTCGCGAGGTAGTCCGAGCTCGGGCATAGCAGCGGTCAGCGAAAGCAACACGTACAGTACCGGTAACCATTGCCCAGTGCAAGCTGGCCACCCCCGGGGCCGACATCTAGGGGACCCGCCAGGGCACCCTATTATTTATGACTTGTGTTAAATTCTTTGGCCGTGCGGTGTGTAAGGGTGGCCTGTAAGGCTAAATACGTTAATAGCTCACCGACTCCCCGAAGTTCCATGGAGGCAGGTGCAGTAACTCCCGAGGCTACAGTTGCTACTGCGCAACCTGCAGTTTCTAGTGCGGAACAGCAGATTTCCTTGTCAAGCACAATAAGCTGATGCAATGAGAGGAACGGAGATGATTTTTTAATGTAATGAGACTCTCACGAGAGGCATGGAGATGCGAATTTTCCCAGGGGAAATCTTAGACATGCTCCAGGTGACCAGGTCCCTATTCCCTAGATTAAGTCCACAGGACAGGAGGGAAACGACGAATGAAAACACCGCGTCCACAATCCACAAACCTGAGATCCGTACGCGAATAAGTGCCCTCCGAGGTAAGGCGACCCCCGTCCCGTGAATGGAGTGCGACTCATCCGTATACATCCCCTGCGAGAATCGAACACGGTCCCTCAGATGTGATGGAGGTCGGTTTAAACCAGAGATTCCTCTGGTTTAAACGGGTACTTCGACCGGCTTTTCCACAAAAATCGCCCAAATCGAACAATTCACGGAAATCGGCCAGACCTCAGTTGTTGATCCATAGGTCAGCGCCTTCGGGAGTACGGGCTGACCAACTAGAGAAACGAACTAGAGAAAAAATAAACAAAGTAAGCACAGCTTGGCTACATACTTAAACTTGAACTTGGGTCCATAGCTTCAGCCAGCAATTTGGCTGCTTGCCGTCTTCGGCAGTCAAAATAAATTCACCAGGATTTTTCTTACCATCGCAGCCCGATCGCAGGGAGACAATTCCTAGTCAAGCGATTTTGTGGCGTTTTGTGGTGACACCTGGAAATCAGGTTCCACGACAGGGACCTCATCAATCAGTTCCCCAAAGCCAACGGGTCCTCCCGACCTGGACCGGGTGAGGGAGGCACCGCCTGCGGCGGCAAGGAGCGGAATATGTCGGAAACGTACGAGGTCCAGTTCCGCTGGTCCAGTTCTAGTACTGGACCGTGTAAGACGGGCGGTACCGATTAACGGAACAACAGAAGTCGTGCAGCATAGACTCGCCCGCAGGTATTCTACGCACGGGGACAAGCAGCAGTAGCAAGTGCTGCAACATTAATTGAACACCTGATTTCCTCCATGAAGTACAGAGAACAGAAGGGAAGGGGAGGCGGGGGCGATGGCTCCAAAACCGGCGTGGCAAGTCAAGGCAGCAAACGAGTGACAGCTAATGCCGATGCGCGTACTCATTCTCCAAACAATAGCAAGAAGTCCAAAAAGCTGAACTCCATGGACGAGAGCAATGGGTCTGGAGGGAGCAGCACAGGGAAGGACGGGAGCAAGAAAGTCGCACAGACCAAGAAACGGCTGCCAGGAGCGGCTTCGGAAGTTGGTGTGCGGAAGGGAGATGGAGGTGCCGATGCAAAGGGTGGCGTGGGCACGTCGGCTGCGGATGTATCCACAGGAGCAAACCACCTCACCCATCGAATGCCAAAGCAGGTGGGACGACAGCCATGCATACACGTAGTTACTCTATGTGCTAGTCTCGTGTGTGTGTTCAGATGTGTGTTCATAGCTACACACACATCCAAGGGAATAAACCACCTCACCCTTGGCATGCCAAAAGAGGTGGGGCGGCAGCCATGCATGCATGTAACTCTAGGTGCTAGTCTCATGTGTGTGTTCAGATGTTTGTCCACAGCTACAAACACACCCAAGGGAATAAACCACCTCGCCCATCGCATGCCAAAGCGGGTGGGACAGCAGCCATGCATGCATGTAACTCTAGGTGCTAGTCTCATGTGTGTGTTCAGATGTTTGTTCATAGCTACACACACACCCAAGGGAATAAAGTACCTCGCCCAATGCATGCCAAAGCAGGCGGGACGACAGCCATGCATGCATGTATGTAACTCTACGTTCTTGTCTCGCGTGTGTGTTCATAGCTACAAACACACCCAAGGGAATAACCTGCCTCGCCCATTGCATGCGAAAGCAGGCGGGATGCCATTCTGCCAGTTGTCACTGTTTCATTTTTGGCGGAGCCCCCTCTTCATGTTTACCCATTTGTCCGTTTGACCGAAAAACTTGAAGCCTGACACGTCAGGCAACGGTCGCGTAACTAGCTCGCTTCGGTCAGCTCCATCGTTGCCACCTTTCGTTCCGTTGCCAACACACTCCGCCAATTTTCTGTGTCGCTTGCGACGCTGCATAGGACTTGTTTTGCTACTCCTGGCAGCTTCCTGCCAGCTATTTTCCCGCCAGCCACTGGGGCAAGACCAGAGTTGTCAGCTGCATTTGAATGCCTGTCATGTCAGCTTTCAGACACACCAGTTAGCTTCAAATTTGGCTCAAGGACAGGGAAAGGGAGCTGTCTAGAAGCTGCTACGCGTACCCCTAAAACAAAACAGTGAAAGCCTTGCATGTAGGAACTATACAGCTGTTGTTTGCTGGGTGAGCCAACACCCCATTAACAGAAGATTCCATGGGACAGCAGATGACATAGAACACCCTATGACCAGCAGATAACCCACCTACACCCCATGAACACCCCAACACCTCATAACCAGCAGATAACCCACCTACACCCCATGAACACCCCAACACCCCATAACCAGCAGATAACCCACCTACACCCCATGAACACCCCAACACCTCATAACCAGCAGATAACCCACCTACACCCCATGAACACCCCAACACCTCATGACCAGCAGATAACCCACCTACACCCCATGAACACCCCGACGCCTCATAACCAGCAGATAACCCACCTACACCCCATGAACACCCCAGCGCCTCATAACCAGCAGATAACCCACCTACACCCCATGAACACCCCAACACCTCATAACCAGCAGATAACCCACCTACACCCCATGAACACCCCGACACCCCATAACCAGCAGATAACCCACCTACACCCCATGAACACCCCGACACCCCATAACCAGCAGATAACCCACCTACACCCCATGAACACCCCAACACCTCATAACCAGCAGATAACCCACCTACACCCCATGAACACCCCGACACCTCATAACCAGCAGATAACCCACCTACACCTCATGACACCCCAACACCTCATGACCAGCAGATAACCCACCTACACCCCATGAACACCCCGACGCCTCATAACCAGCAGATAACCCACCTACACCCCATGAACACCCCCGACACCCCTCATACCCAGCAGATAACCCACCTACACCCATAACAACCCAAACACTCATTACCCAGCAGAACCACCTAACCCATGAACACCCAACACTCATACCCAGCAGATAACCCACCTACACCCCATGAACACCCCAACACCTCATAACCAGCAGATAACCCACCTACACCCCATGAACACCCCGACGCCTCATAACCAGCAGATGACCCACCTACACCCCATGAACACCCCAACACCTCATAACCAGTAGATAACCTACCTACACCCCATGAACACCCCGACGCCTCATAACCAGCAGATGACCCACCTACACCCCATGAGCACCTCATGAACACCCCATAACCAGCAGATAACCCACCGACACCCCACATACACCCCATGAACACCCCATGAACAGCAGATAACACACCGACACCACATGAGCACCCCAACACCCCGACACCTAAAAACTAGCAGATAACCCACCGACACCCCATGAGCACCCCGACACCTCATAAAAACAGTGTAACCAACAACACCCCATGAACACCCGACACCCCATGAACACCCCAACACCTCATAACCAGCTAATAACCCACCGACACCCCATGCACACCCGACACCTCATGAACACCCCAACACCCCATGAATAACAGATGCCCTAGGACAGGTCTTACCAAAACGATCACTTCAGGTTTTTGTATGTAGAGTACAGTCCAGAGGATAGCCAATTATAGGCTAAAGTGACTTGTCCAACCTCAGATAACCATGATAATTCTAGACGACCAGGAGGGGCTATAACAAACACTCAGCTAAAGAACTGGTCCTCAGCTACAACAATTCACATACAGGCTGTTGACCCTCAGCTACAGGACCGATCCTCAGCTACAACAATTCACACACAGGCTGTTGACCGTCAGCTACAGGACTGATCCTCAGCTACAAAAATTCACACACAGGCTGTTGGCCGTCAGCTACAGGACTGATCCTCAGCTACAACGATTCACACACAGGTTGTTGATCCTCAGCTACAGGACTGATCCTCAGCTACATGTCTGAACCTGAGCTACATGACTGATCCTCAGTTACAACAATTCACCCACAGGTTGCTGAACCTCGGCTACAAAACTGATCCTCAGCCACACAACTGATCCTCAGCTACAATAATTCATACACAGGTTGCTGATCCCCAGCTACAGGACTGATCCTCAACTACATGACTGATCCGCAGCTACATGACTGATCCGCAGCTACATGACTGATCCTCAGCTACACCAATTCACACATAGGTTGCTGATCCCCAGTTACAAAACTGGTCCTCAGCTACACGACTGATCCTCGGCTACATGACTGATCCTCAGCTACACCAATTCACACGTAGGTTGCTGATCCCCAGCTGCAAAACTAGTCCTCAGCTACACAATTGATCCTCAGCTGCAACAATTTGCAGGCAGGTTGCTGATCCCCAGCTATACAACTGGTCCTTGGCTACACAACTGATCCTCAGCTACAACAATTCACACACAGGTTGTTGAGGCCTTCCGCAAGCTACCTGCACTCTGGCAGGCAGCCGTGCAGAGAGATGGTGTGGCAGTGGATGAGAGCCCCGAGCTTGAGGGAGCTGCTCTGCTGGGTGTGGCAAAGAGGGCATGGTCACTCATCCTCAGCTACAAAACACATCCTAAGCTACAACAATTCACACACAGGTTGCTGATCCCCAGCTACATAACTGATCCTCAGGTACAGGACTGATCCTCAGCTACACAACTGATCCTCAGCTACACAACGGATCCTTAGCTACACAACTGACCCTCAGCTACACAACTGATTCCCAGCTACATAACTGATCCCCAGATACAGGACTGCTCCTCAGCTACACAACTGATCCTAAGCTACAACAATTCACGCGCAGGTTGCTGATCCCCAGCTATACAACTGATCCTCAGCTACACAACTGATCCTCAGCTACAACAATTCACACGCAGGTTGTTGAGGCCTTCCGCAAGCTACCTGCAATCTGGCAGGCAGCCGTGCAGAAAGATGGTGGGGCAGAGGATGAGAGCCCCGAGCTTGAGGGAGCTGCTCTGCTGGGTGTGGCAAAGAGGGCGTGGTCACTCATCCTACCTGGCGCTAGAGCAGGGGAGGCCAAGAAGCTAGCTAGGGCATTCATGCGGCATGCTTCGGATGAGCATATTGTTGCGGTGCTGGATTTGAGCCAGTTTATTGATCTTTTTGGGCAGGATGTGGAGCTATGGCTGGCACAGGAGAAAGTGGCGGCTGTGTTTACGGCCGCAAAGGAGTGTGTGAGGGCTGGGGACATGGAGGGGGCCAAGCAGAGGTGGGTGATGAGGTTAATGGGTTGTGTGTGGGTGGTGGTGGGTATAGGGTAGCTGTGTTTATGACGGCGAAGGAGTGGGTGAGGGCTGGGGACATGGAGGGGATCAAGCAGAGGTGGGTGATGAGGTTAATGGGTTGTGTGTGGGTGGTGGTGGGTATAGGGTAGCTGTGTTTATGACGGCGAAGGAGTGGGTGAGGGCTGGGGACATGGAGGGGATCAAGCAGAGGTGGGTGATGAGGTTAATGGGTTGTGTGTGGGTGGTGGTGGGTATAGGGTAGCTGTGTTTATGACGGCGAAGGGGTGAGTGAGGGCTGGGGCCATGGAGGGGATCAAGCAGAGGTGGGTGATGAGGTTAATGGGTTTGTGTGTGTGTTGGTGGGTATAGGGTAGCTGTGTTTATGAACGGCGAAGGAGTGGGTGAGGGCTGGGGACATGGAGGGGATCAAGCAGAGGTGTGTGATGAGGTTAATGGTTGTGTGTGGGTGGTGGTGGGTATAGGGTAGCTGTGTTTATGACGGCGAGGAGTGGGTGAGGGCTGGGGACATGGAGGGGATCAAGCAGAGGTGGGTGATGAGGTTAATGGGTTGTGTGTGGGTGGTGGTGGGTATAGGGTAGCTGTGTTTATGACGGCGAAGGAGTGGGTGAGGGCTGGGGACATGGAGGGGATCAAGCAGAGGTGGGTGATGAGGTTAATGGGTTGTGTGTGGGTGGTGGTGGGTATAGGGAGCCTGTTTCTATATTTTTTAATGAGGGGCGAAGGAGTGGGTGAGGGCTTGGGACATGAGGGGATCAAGCAGAGCGGTGATGAGGTTAATGGTTGCTGTGTGGTGGTGTTGGTATAGGGTAGCTGTGTTTATGTACGGCGAAGGATGGTGGGCATTGCTGGGGACATGGAAGGGGAATCAAGCATAGTGGGTGATGAGTTTATGGGTTGTGTGTGGTGGTGGTGTGGTATAGGGTGCTGTGTTTAATGACGGACAGAAGGGAGGGGTTAGGCTGGGGACTGGAGGGGGATACAAGCTAGGTGGGCTGTTTATTGTTTAATGGGTTTGTTGTGGGTGGTGTGGGTAGGCGTAGCTGTTGTGTATGAAGCGAAGGATGGGTGAGGGCTTGGACATGGAGGGGATCAAGCAGAGGTGGGTGATGAGGTTAAATGGTTGTGTGTGGGTGGTGGTGGGTATAGGGTAGCTGTGTTTATGACGGCGAAGGAGTGGGTGAGGGCTGGGGACATGGGAGGGGATCAAGCATAGGTGGGTGATGAGGTTAATGGGTTGTGTGTGGGTGGTGGTGGGTATAGGGTAGCTGTGTTTATGACGGCGAAGGAGTGGGTGAGGGCTGGGGACATGGAGGGGATCAAGCAGAGGTGGGTGATGAGGTTAATGGGTTGTGTGTGGGTGGTGGTGGGTATAGGGTAGCTGTGTTTATGACGGCGAAGGAGTGGGTGAGGGCTGGGGACATGGAGGGGATCAAGCAGAGGTGGGTGATGAGGTTAATGGGTTGTGTGTGGGTGGTGGTGGGTATAGGTTAGCTGTGTTTATGACGGCGAAGGAGTTGGGTGAGGGCTGGGGACATGGAGGGGATCAAGCAGAGGTGGGTGATGAGGTTAATGGGTTGTGTGTGGGTGGTGGTGGGTATAGGGTAGCTGTGTTTATGACGGCGAAGGAGTGGGTGAGGGCTGGGGACAGGAGGGGATCAAGCAGAGGTGGGTCTGAGGTTATGGGTTGTGTTGGGTGGTGGTGGTATCGGGTAGCTGTGTTTATGACGGCGAAGGAGTGGGTGAGCGGCTGGGACATGAGGGGATCAAGCAGAGGTGTGGTGGATCAGGTTAAATGGGTTTTTTTTTTTTGTGTGGGCTGATTGGTGGGTATCAGGGTATCTGTGTTTTATGACGGACGGAATGGGTGGGTGAGCGAGCTGGGACTGGAGCGGATCAAGCAGAGGTGGGTTGATGAGGTTATGTGTTGTGGGTGGTGGTGGGGTTTAATAGGTAAGCTTGTGTTTATGACGGCTAAAGGAGTGGGTGAGGGCTGGGCCAAGTATGTGATCAAGAAATAGGTGGGTTGATGAGTTAATGGTGCTTGTGTGGTGGGTGGTGTGGGTCAGGGTGTAGCTGTGTTTATGGACGCGAAGGAGTGGGTGAGGCTGGGGCCATGGAGGGGGTCAGCAGAGGTTGGGTGAGAGGTTAAAATGGTTGTGTGTGAGTGGTGGGTGGGTATATGGTAGCCCTGGTGTTTATGACGGCGAGGATGGGGTGAGGGCTTGGGACATGGACGGGGATCAGCAGAGGTGGGTGATGAGGTTATGGGTTTTGTGTGGGTGGTCGGTTGGGTATAAGGGCCAGCTGTGTTTATGGCGGCGAAGGAGTGGGTGAGGGCTGGGGCATTGAGGGGATCAAGCAAGGTGGGGTGAGAGCGGTTAATGGGGTATGTGGGTTGGGTGTGGTGGGTACATGGAAGCTGTGTAATTCACACGTCAAAGACAGGAGTGTGGTGAGGGCTGGTGAGAGGGGGGGGCAGGCGAAAGTCAGTGAGTTGTGGTGATAGGAAGGGTATGTGGGTGGGTGTGGTGGGTTATAGACTGTAGCTAGTGTCTTATACGCGAAGGAGTGTGTTAGGGACTGGGGCAATGCAGGGTCAGGTGCTCAGGCAGAGGTGCGTGATGAGTTATCTTAATGGGTTGTGGGTGGGCTGGTGGTGGGGCAGGCAGGGGCAGGGTATTGGACTGGCAGGTCATAGGTGGTGGTGAGTGGTGGAGGGGGGAAAAGCATGGACATGATAGGGCAGGGGAATTGCAGGTCAGAGGGGGTGGATGGTGGGATGGTGGTGGGGAAGGGCAGGGGCTGGGACATGGGAGGGGCAGGCGGAGGATAAGTGATGAGGTTTTGGGGGTGGTGGTGTGGGGACGTAGGCACCGGACAGAGGTGCAGGGGAATTGTATGGGCGGGGGCTGGGTACAATGGAAGGGGGGTAGTAATAAAGGCGAGTAGTGATGAATGTTAGCGAGGTTTGTGTGTGTGTGGGGGGTGGGGGTGGGGGGGACAATGCAGGGACAGGGCAGGGGATTGTAGGGCAGGTGGGTGGTGGTGGGCGTGGTGGTGTTTGGGGAAAGGGCAGGGCTGGCTGACAGGGGGGTCCAGGTGAAGTGAGATGATGAGGTCAGGGTATGAGTGGTAGGATGATCAGTAAAACAGATTCAGAGCAGGGTAGGGGAATTGTAGGTCGCGGGATGGTGGTGGTGGGGATGTGGCAAGGGGCTTGGGACCACACGATGGAGGGGGGCAGGTGAAGGGAGAGGGATGAGTCAGGGGGGGGACAGAGCAGGGACGGGTATGGGCATCGTAGGTCTTGGGTGTGGTGGTGGGAAATGGCAATCTCGGCGGGGCGAATTTGTAGGGGTTCCAGGTGAAGGAGTGAGATGATGTTACGGTGGGGGCATGGGGGATGGTGTGGTGGTAAAGCGGGGGGGGGAAGGGCGGTGGGGGCAGAGAAAGGGACAGGGTACGTGGAATAGTAGGTCAGGGGGTGGTGGTGGTAGGGGAAATTGCAGGGCTTGGCGACATGGAGGGGGTCTAGGCGAAGTCGAGTGATGAGCGTTAGGAAGGGGGGGTGGGTGCGGCGGGTGTGTGGGGGGGGGGGGGGGGGGGGGGGGTGGAATGGAGGGGGCGCGGGGGGGGTGGGGGTGGCGGAAGGGGGGGTGGAATGTCCCTCTGGTTTGGATCATTCACACTGCCTTTCCATGTCCTATGTGTGTTACAGTCCAGTTGTATGCATATAGGCTAAAGGGACTTTGCCCACCGCGATAGGAAGGCAGATGGCTTCAAAAGGAAAAAGCAATTGAGACACTGAGATACCCCAACAATCATTCACGATTCTTTACTGATGCCTCCAGGTCGGCACATGCCTTGGGATTGTTTTTCATTATCTGACAGTGGTGTTTTGCCCCTCCCTCCAAACATCATTCAACGAACCTACCCCCACAACCTACCAGCACCACCACCCCACCACCACGACCACCCCCCACCCACCCTGCCAGATCGTACCCACCCACAACGCACCAACTCACACCACTTACCAGCTACTCAATCAACCTGTACCACCACCACACACCACACACACACATAGACACAACAGCGGTTGGAGGTCACTAACACCCACCACCCCAACCACCTCGCCATGCTCTTACACCCTCACCACACCATAGCCACCACGCAACACCACCACAAACCACCGCCACCACCCACCACACAAACACCCTTCCATTGTCTTATCACCAACCACCACCCTCCACACACACACACACACACACACCACACACCACACACCACCGCCACCACCATCACCCACCCTTCCAGATCCGACCCCCCCCCCACAACCCACCCCACCGCCCCACCCCGCAGTCTTCCCCCCCCCCCACCACTCCCCCTCACCGCCCCCCCCACACCAATATTGTATTGACGTTTTTGCTGAAGTGTAATCCTACTAGGAACGAACACTTGTGGTATGTACCAAGCTGCCTTGCTGCTAGTTACTTGCTATCAGACCAAACGTACGCACCCTTACCACCACCCACCACTAACCACTACCACCCCCTACCACCCCCACCACACAGAACCACCACCCTCCACCCAACCTCTAACACGACTAACCAAACACTAACCCCCTAACCCCCCCACCCCCCCCCTCCCACCCACCCACCCATCCACCCACCCCACTAGGTATGAACACTTGTTGGACGAACCAAGCTGCCTTGCTGCTAGTTACTTGCTATTCAGACCAAACGTATGCACCTCTACCACCACCCTCCACCCACCACCCACCACTAACCACCACTAACCACCACTAACCACCACTAACCACTACCCCCACCCCCCCCACCCACTAGTATTAATGACTGCTGGAACGAACCAAGCTCACATGATGCTAGTTACTTGCTATTCCGCCAAATGTAACGCTCTTCACCAACCACCCCCCCCACTAACCACTACCCTACCTACCCCACCACCCCACCACACTCTCGCTCAGGTTATGGGTCTTTTGGACGAACCCAGCTCCCTTGGCTCAGTTACTTGCTACTCAACCAAAATACGCACCCTACCATCTACCCTCCACCCACCACGCCCCCACAACAGAAAGAAGGAGAAGAAAACAACCCCACCCCCCCCCCGCACTCACCACTATCCCACCGCTCCACCCTCCACCCACCTCTAACCACGACTAACCACCACCCCACCACCCCACTAGGAATGAACACTTGTTGGACGAACCAAGCTGCCTTGCTGCTAGTTACTTGCTATTCAGCCAAAACGTACGCACCCTTACCACCACCCTCCACCCACCACTAACCACTACCCCACCACACCATCAGCCTCCACCCACCACCAACCACTGACCACTACCCCACCACACCACCACTCTCCACCCACCACTAACCACTACCCCACCAACACACCAACACACTCCCACTAGGTATGGACTTTGTTGGACGAACCAAGCTGCATTGCTGCTAGTTACTTGCTATTCAGCCAAAACGTATGCACCTCTATCACCACCCTCCACCCACCACCCACCACTAACCACCACTAACCACCACTAACCACTATTCCACCACCCCACCCCACCAGTAGGTATGAAGACTTGCTGGACGAACCAAGCTGCATTGCAGCTCACCTGAAACTCGCTTTGTTGCTGAAGTTGGAGGCGGCTAGCCAGGAGGTATGTTTAGGGTTTAGGATTTGCTTGCTCACCTGAACCTAGCTTTTGTTGCTTAAATTGGAGGCAGCTAGCCAGGAGGTGTGTTTAGGGTTTAGGGTTTGTTTGCTTGCTCACCTGAACCAAGCTCTGTTGCTTAAATTGGAGGCAGCTAGCCAGGAGGTATGTTTAGGGTTTATGGTTTGTTTGCTTGCTCACCTGAATCTAGCTTTGTTGCTGAAGTTGGAGGCAGCTAGCCAGGAGGTATGTTTAGGGTTCAGGGTTTATGGTTTGTTTGCTTGCTTACCTGAACCTAGCTTTGTTTCTGAAGTTGGAGGCAGCTAGCCAAGAGGTATGTTTAGGGTTTAGGATTTGCTTGCTCACCTGAACCTCGCTCTGTTGCTTAAGTTGGAGGCAGCTAGCCAGGAGGTATGTTTAGGGTTTAGGGTTTGCTTGCTCACCTGAACCTCGCTTTGTTGCTGAAGGTGGATGCAGATGGCCAAGAGGAATGTTTAGGGTTTAGGGTTTAGGGTTTGCTTGCTCACCTGAACCTAGCTCTGTTGCTGAAGTTGGAGGCAGCTAGCCAGGAGGTATGTTTAAGGTTTAGGGTTTGCTTTCTCACCTGCACCTAGCTCTGACCTTGCCCTACCTAACCTCCCTCCTTCCCCCCCTACCCCACCCAGCCCCTCACTTTGCCCTACCTTACCTCCCCCCCCCATGTAGGAACTGGGGATCGTGGAGACTCACCTGTTAGCTGCTATCGACCGCTCACCCCCTACCCCCCCCTGCCCCCAGCCCTTCCCCTTCAACCCCCCATACCCCCCACACTACCCCACCCATACCCCCCACTTTTCCTACCTTACCCGCCCCCCCCCCCCGTAACCCCCCCCCCGGCCCCCCCCCCCACCCACCACATGTAGGAACTGGGATCATGAGGCCCACCTGTTTAGCTGCTATTCGACCCTACCCCCCTACCCCACCCCCTACCCACCAGCTCCGCCCACTTTCCCTACCTTCCCCCCCACCCCTACGAAGAAAAGAAAGACCTCCACCCACCCACTCAGACCCACCATACCTCCCCCCCCCCCCTAAAACCCCCCCACCCACCCACCCAACCCATGTAGGCTGGGTATCGAACAATGGCACTTAATTGCTGCTATCAGGCTCCCCCCCTCCCCCCATCCCCCCTCCCCCACCTTACCCCACCACCTTAACCCCCCCCACTTTTCCCCCCCTCCCCCCTCCCCCCCCTACCCCACTCATTATGGCAGCCTCCCCCCCGATCCCCCTCCCCCTGACCTACCCCCCCTCCGCCCACTTTTACCTTACCGGTCCCCCCCACCCCCCACCCGCCCCCACCCCCGCCCCAGCCCCGCCCCCCGCCCCCCTCCCCCCCCCCCCCCTCCCTTCCCTCCCTCCCCTTTCTTCACTTGTGTCTCTGTGGAGGGACAACCTAGTAGCTCTTGCTATCGAGGCTGCCCAAGTGGCTGATTCGGATAGCGATGCTGAGGAGGAGGAGGACGCTGGGGGGGCTGAATCCACGGGGGCCGTAGCACTAGGAACCAAGGCACTCAACAAGCTTTGCCTGCTGCTATGTCAAGAGGTGTGGTGTGTGTGTCAGCTAGCAGTTCTGATGATGAGGAGGATGATGGTGATGATGAGGATGGTGATGATGATGATGATGATGATGAGGAGAGGAGGATAGCATGGGTCCTGAAATCCACGGGGCAGTAAGCCATAGGAACCAGGCTCTCTAAAGCTTTGCGTGCTGCTATGTCAAGAGGTTGTGGTGTGTGGTCAACTACGATGATTGAATGATGTGGTGTAAGGAGGAGTATGGGGGACGACCAGGTGTCCTGAATCCCCTGGGGCCTTAGCACTATAGGAACCAGGCACTCCACAAGCTTTGCCTGCTGCTTGTCAAAGTATGTGTGTTGTTGTCGCGGCAATCTGAATGCAACCCTTGACTATGTCAAGAGTGTGTGTGTGTTGTCAGCTAGCGGTGGTTGAATTGAATTATGATGAGGAGGAGGAGGATAAGGGAGGGGGTCCAATCCAACGGGTGGCCGTGCACAGAACTCAAGGCATCAACAGCTTTGCTGCTACTATTCAAGAGGTGTGTGTGTGTGTGTCAGCTCGGAGTGATGATGAATGGATGAGGAGAATGAGGAAAGGAGGGGTCCTGAGTCCCCAGGGGGCCGTAGCACTAGGAACCAAGGCAATCAACAAGCTTTGCCTGCTGCTATGTCAAGAGGTATGTGTGTGTGTCAGCTAGCAGTTCTGATGCACCCTTTACTATGTCAAGTGGTGTTTGTGTGTCAGCTAGCGGCGTTGATGATGATGAGGAGAAGGAGAAGGAGGAGGCAGGGGGGGCTGAATCCACGGGGGCCATAGCACTAGGAACCAAGGCAATCAACAAGCTTTGCCGCTTGCTATGTTCCGAGGTGTTTGTGTGGTCATAGCATTCTGATGCACCCTTTACTCTGTCAAGTGGTTTTTTTGTTCAGCTATCGCTTGAGATGATTCTTAGGAAAGGAGGAGCAGGGGGGCTGAACCAAATGGGGGCTTCATCCACGGGGGCCATAGCACTAGGAACCAAGGCAATCAACAAGCTTTGCCTGCTGCTATGTCAGAGGTGTTGTGTGGTGTCACTTGTGTCGATTGTGCGTTCCCTACTCTCATCACCAAAGTCATCATTTAGGCACTTGTGCCATAAGTGCAGCTCGCTTAATATAAATCGCTTTCTTTCCAAATGCTGAGATAGAGGTAATGAAGTAAACATCTCCCCCCCCCCCCCCCCCCCCTCTCCCCCCCCCCGCCCCCCCCCCTCCCCCCCCCCCCCCCACACACCACCCACCACACACCACACACACCGCCCCCCAAAAAACACCACACACCCACCAGCCACACACACACACACGTACGCACATGTACACACATGTCACACACACACGTACACCCTTGCAACACTTCCCCCCCAACGCCACACACGTACCCTCACACCCACCATCCTGGTTCCACATGCTTTCAGGGTCGAGACAAGGAGGTAAAACACTACCCACACACACGCAACACACCACACACACACTACACACACACACACACCCACTCACAACCCACATTACAAACTTACAAATACACCCCCACGCCACCACACGTACCCTCAACCACCTCTGGTTCCAATGCGTGTAGGGTTGGACAGGAGGTAAACCTACCCCCCCCCCACACACACACCACAACACACACACACACACAACACACACACACCTCACTCACACCCCACAGCCACACACACTTACACAACACACGCACGCACGTACATACTAACACCCCCCCCACCCCCCCCCCCCATACACCCACACGTAACCCCCCCCCCCCCCCCGCCCCAACACCCCCACACACACACACACACATTTACCACACACATCACACTGGTTCAAATGCTTGCAGGGTCCGAGGCAAAGAGGTCTAACAATCCCTCCCCCCCCCCCCCCCCCCCCCCCCCACACACACCACACACACGTACACAAACCACACACACTACGCACCCCACCACAACCACCCACCATACTGCTCCCAAACGCTTGCAGGGTCGAGACAAAGAGGCTAAAGGCTTCCGGAGGCCTGGTACCATACCAACCACCACCCAACCAGCCTGTCCCGTGAGGGTACTCCATCTTTTGACAACAACTTTTATGGTTTCAACTAAAAAAACACCTTTGTGTGTGTATGTTGACAA
Organism: Chlamydomonas sp. ICE-L; assembly: GCA_013435795.1. Lineage (NCBI taxonomy): Eukaryota > Viridiplantae > Chlorophyta > Chlorophyceae > Chlamydomonadales > Chlamydomonadaceae > Chlamydomonas > Chlamydomonas sp. ICE-L. The sequence goes on from JACBWV010000839.1 coordinate 8,944,973, forward strand.
CGAACTATATGAATACAGAAAGTTTATTCAAATACAAATTTAAAATGTAAGACCTACCAGTGTGGCCAATGTTTTGACAATAAACTGTGTTTGTATTTTTTGGCAATGAACTGTGAGACAGTTTTCTTTTTTACGGCGGCGCGTCGCCCGTGTGTGGTCATTCAGTCGTCGCATGGGGATGTATGGGTTGGGCTAAAATAATCGGAGACGAAGCCTGACGACTGTGGTTCAACCCCCTCCACCTCTGCCACCAACCACCACCCACTATCCTCAAGCACCCGCTTCAACCCCCTACACCTTTGCCACCAACCACCAACCACTATCCTCTAGCACCCGCTTCAACCCCCTCCACCTCTGCCACCAACCACCACCCACTATCCTCTAGCGTCCGCTTCAACCCCCCCCACCCTTGCAAATGGTACAGCGTCCGGCGGCCAGGCACCCGTCAGGAACAGCGCCACCAGCCGCTTTTCTTCTTTTTTGCTTTTTTTGCTTTTCTGTGCTTTTCAGTGCTTTTTTTGCTTTTCTGTGCTTTTTTGCTTTTTTTGCTTTTCTGTGCTTTTTTTGCTTTTTTTTGCTTTTTTGCTTTTTTTGCTTTTCTTGTGTGTGTTGACATGACAGTTGCAAACTGGACAGTTGCACTGAAGCCAGTTTAAGTAACACCCTCAAAACCACAGGTTCTACACTACCCTCTTGCACACGCTTCAACCCCCTTCACCTCGGCCACCACCCACCACCCACCACCCACCACCTACTACTCTCTGGCACACGCTTCAACCCCCTTCACCTCGGGCCACCACCCCACCACCCCACCACACCACCCACCTACTACTCTCTGCACACGCTAACAAATCCCCCTTCACCTCGCCACCACCCGACCACCCACCACCCACCACCACCACTCTCTGGCACCGCTTCCACAGGCCAACCTCAACCCCCCTTTCAACCTCGCACCACCCACCACCCACCACGCTACTACTCTCTGGACCGCTTCAAAATCAACCCCTTCAACCTCGCCCACCACCCACCACCCACCACCCTACGCTCTCTGGTACAGCACCTTCAACCCCCTTCATCCTGCCACCACCCACCACCCACCCCCACCACCCACACCTACGGCTATCTCTGCACCGCTCAACCCCCTTCAAACCTCGGCTCGGCACGCACCCACCACCCCCCACCCACCACCTACTACTCTCTGCAACACGCTCAACCGTCAAGGGCACCCCCTTCACCATTCACCTCCGGCCGACCACCCACCAACCCCCCCTACGACTCCACCCACCACCCCCACCGACCCACCACCTACTACCCTCTGGCACAGCGGCTCTTCAACCCCTCACTCTTCGGCCACCACCCAACACCCCACCACCCCCCACCTACTACGCCTCGTGGCACACGCTTTCAACAACCCCCTTCACCTCGCACCACCACACCACCCACCACCCACCACCTACTACTCTCTGGCACACCGCTTCAACCCCCCTTCACTTCGGCCACCACCCACCACCCCCACCCACCACCTACTACTCTCTGGCACAACCGCTTCAAACCCCTTCCACCTCGGCACCACCCACACCCACCACCCCCCACCACTACTCTCTTGGCACACGCTTCAACCCCTTCACCTCGCCACCACCCACCACCCCACCACCCACCACCACTACTCTCCTGCAGCACGCTTTCAACCCCCTTCACCTCGCCACCACCCACCACCCACCCAACCACCACCACCCACCACCTACTCACTATCTGGCACACCCGCTTCAACCCCCTTCACCTCGGCCACCACCACCACCAACCACCCATCCACCACCTGTTACCCTTTTACTCTCTGGCACACACAGCGGATTTGACCTTCAACGCCCTTTCACCTTCGCCACCACCCCACCACCCACCAACCACCACCCACACCTACTACTCTCTTGCCACCGCGTCACCCCCTTCACCTCGGCCACCCCCCACCACCACCACCTACTACTCTCTGGCACAAACGCTTCAACCAAACCCCCTTCACACCTCGGCCACCAACCCCACCACCCACCCCCTATACTTCTCTGGCCACGCTCAACCCCCTTCACCTCGGGCACCACCCACCACCCACCACCCACCACCTACGACTCTCTGGCACACGCTTCAACCCCCTTCACCTCGGCACACCCACCACCCGACCACCACCACCTATACTCTCTGGCACACTGCTTCAACCCCCTTCACCTCGGCCACACCCACCACCCACCACCCACCACCTACTACTCTGGCACACGCTTCAACCCCCTTCACCTCGGCCACCACCCACCACCCACCACCTACTACTCTCTGGCACACGCTTCAACCCCCTTCACCTCGGCCACCACCCACCACCCACCACCTACTACTCTCCTGCACAACGCTTCAACCCCCTTCACAACCTCGGCCCACCACCCACCACCCACACCCACCACCACCACCTACTACTCTCTGGCACACGCTTCAACCCCCTTCACCTCGGCCACCACCCACCACCCACCACCCACCACCTACTACTCTCTGGCACACGCTTCAACCCCCTTCACCTCGGCCACCACCCACCACCCACCACCCACCACCCACCACCTACTACTCTTCTGGCACACTCTTCATTTCAATCAACCCCCTTCACTTCGCGGCCACACCCACGCACCCACCCCCTACTACCCTCTTGCCCAAGCTCAACCCCCTTCACCTCGCCACCACCCACCACCCCACCCACCACCTACTCCCCCTCTGGCACAACGCTTCAACCAACCCCCTTACACTCGGCCAACCCACCCACCACCCACCACTACTACTCTCTGGCACACGCTTCAAAACCCACCTTCAACCCTCGGCACCACCCCACCACCACCCACCACCCACCACCACCCCCCCACCACCTACTACGCTCACTACTTCCTGCACACGCTTCAACCCCCTTCACCTCTGCCACCACACCCACCACCCACCCACCCACCACCTCTCTCTCTGGTCACACGCTTCAACCCCCTTTCACCTCGGGCCACCACAGCCACCACACCACCCACCCCCACCACCTACTAAACTAACCCTCTGGCACACGCTTCAACCCCCCCCTTCACTCGGCCACCACCCACCAACCCACCACCCACCACCTACTACTCTCCTACTCTGCTTGCACAATCCGCTTCAACCCCCTTCACCTCCGCCACCACGCCACCACACACCACCCACCACCCTACTACTACTTCTCTGTCACACGCTTCCCCCCCTTCACTTCGCCACCACCCACCACCCACCCACCCCCACCTACTACTCTCTGGCACATTACACGCTTCAACCCCCCTTTCACCTCGGCCACCACCCACCACCCACCCACCCACCACCTACACTCTCTGGCAACACGCCTCACCCCCTCACCTCGGCACACCACCCCCCACCCACCACCCCCACCACCTACTACTCTTCTTTCACACATCTTCAACCCCCCTTCACCTCGGCCACCACCCACCACCCACCACCACCACCCCCACCCCACCACCCACCACCTACTACTCTCCTCGCTGGCACACAAACAGGCTTCAAACCCCTTCACCTCTGCCACCACCACCACCAACCACCCACCACCTACTACTCTCTGGCACACAGCTCAACGCCCTTCACTCGCCACCACCCACCACCCACCACCTACTACTCTCCTGGCACATCGCTTCAACCCCTTCCCCTCGGCCACCACCCACCACCCCCACCTACTACTCTCTGGCACAAAGACGCTTCACCCCTCAACCCCCTTCACCGCGGTCCACCACCCACCACCGCACCACCTACTACTATCTGGCACACGCTTCATCACAACCACCCCCTCATCCTCGGCCACCACCACCACCCACCGACCCACCACCCTAACTACTCTCTGCACAACACGCTTCAACCCCCTCACCTCGGCCATCACCCCCACCCCCACCCACCACCTACTACTCTCTGGCACACGCTTCAACCCCCTTCACCTCGGCCACCACCCACCACCCACCACCACCCACCACCTACTACTCTCTGGCAACAAATACCCTTCAAACCCCCTTCACCTTCGGCCACCACCCACACCCACCACCTACTACTCTCACTCTCCTTCTGGCACAACACGTTCAACCCCCCACCTCGGCCACCACCCACCACCCCACCACCTACTCTCTCTGGCACAGCTTCACACCCCTTCACCTCGGCCACCACCCACCACCCACCACCTACTACTCTCTGGCACACGCTTCAACCCCCTTCACCTCGGCCACCACCCACCACCCACCACCCACCACCTACTACTCTCTGGCACACGCTTCAACCCCCTTCACCTCGGCCACCACCCACCACCCACCACCCACCAACTACTTCCACCCTACTACTCTCTGGCACACGCTTCAACAACCCCCTTCACCTCGGTTCCACCACCCCCCACCCACCACCCACCACCTCTACTCTCTGGCACACGCTTCAAACCCCCTTCACTTTCGGCCACCCCCCACCACCACCACCCTCCACCCACCACCTACTACCTCTGGCACACGCTTCAACCCCCTTCCCTCGGCCACCACCACCACCCACCACCCCCACCCACCACCTACTACTCTCTGGCACACGGTCCTTCAACCCCCTTCACCCTCGGCCACACCACCCACCACCCACCACCCACCACCTACTACTCTCTGGGCAGCACACCACTCTTCCACCCCCTTCACCTCGGCCCACCCCACCACCCACCCCCACCCACCACCCCACCACCCCCCACCTACTACTCTCTGCACAACTGCTTCAACCCCCTTCACCCTCGGCCACCCCCCACCACCACCACCAAACCACCCACCACCTCCTACTCTCTGCACACACAGCAACGCTTCATCAACGCCCTTCCACCCTCGGCCACCACCCCCCACCCACCACCCACCACCTACTACTCCTCTGCACCGCTTCAAACCACCCCCTTCACTTCGTCCACCACCCCCACCCCCCACCCACCACCTACTACTCTCTGCGCACCACCCTCTTCACCGCCCTTCACCTCGGCCTACCACCCACACGCCACCACCCACCCCTACTACTCTCTGCACACCGCTTCAACCCCCTTCACCTCGGCCACCACCCACCACCCACCACCTACTACTCTCTGGCACACGCTTCACCCCCTTCACACCTCGGCCACCACCTCCCAACCACCCACCACCCCCACCCACCACCTACTACTCTCTCTGTGCACAACGCTTCAACCCCCTTCACCTCGGCCACCCACCCCCACCATCCAACCACCCACCACCTACTACTCTCTGGCACACGCTTCAACCCCCTTCACCTCGGCCCCCACCCCCCACCCCCACCCCCCACCCACCACCCACCACCTACTACTCTCTGGCACACGCTTCAACCCCCTTCACCTCGGCCACCACCCACCACCCCCACCACCTACTACTCTCTGGCACACTCTTCAACCCCCTTCACCTCGGCCACACCCACCACCCCCCCCTACTACTCTCTGCAAGTCGCTTCAAACCCCCTCACCTCGGCCACCCACCACCACCCACCACCCACCACCTACTATCTTGGCACATCGCTTCAACCCCCTTCCCACCTCGTCCACCACCGCACCACCCACCCCCCACCACCGCACCACCTACTACTTCTACTCTCTGGGCACCACTCGCAACCCCCTTCACCTCGTCCCCACCCCACCACCCACCACCCACCACCTCCTACTCTCTCTCTGCACACGCCTTCAAAAACCCCCTTCACCTCGGCCACCACCCACCACCCCCCCACCCACCACCTATACTACTCTCTGGCACACGCTTCACCCCCTTCATCACCTAGGCCACCACCCACCACCCACCACCTACTACTCTCGGCACACGCTTCAACCCCCTTCAAACCCCCTTCACCTCGGCCCCCACCACCACCCACCACCCACCCCCTACTACTCTCTTCACAACGCTTCAATTCAACCCCCTTCACCCTCGGCCCCCCCACCCCCACCACCCCCACCTACTACTCTCTGGCACACGCTTTCTACCAACCCCCGCTTCACCTCGTCCACCCACCCACCAACCACCACCCCCCACCTACTACTCTCTGGCACACACGCTTCAACCCAACCCCCTTGCAACCTCGGCCACCACCCACCACCCCCCACCTACTCCATCTTGCAACACGCTTCAACCCCTTCAACCCTCGCCCCCACCCACCACCCACCACCCACCACCCACCACCTACTACCCTCTTGCACACGCTTCAACCCCCTTCACCTCGGCCACCACCCACCACCCACCACCTACTACCCTCTTGCACACGCTTCAACCCCCTTCACCTCGGCCACCACCCACCACCCACCACCTACTACCCTCGTGCACACGCTTCAACCCCCTCCACCTCAGCCAATGGGGCATCGTTTGGCGGCAAGGCACCAAAATGTGATAATAATTGCACAAGTATATTATCATTCCAGCTGAGATGATGATTGAATAATATTGTAGAATTAAATTATCATCGTAGCACGAACTCAGGACCTCCGTCGGTTAAATAATTGTTTGGGGCTCAGTCATCAGGTTCTGTTCTTTTTCTTTCTTTTAATCCCTTCCTAACGGTTGGGGCCAAGTCCCTTTAGTCTATTTGGCCTACCCCTGGACTGTAACTAACAGACGAATACAGTAATACAACATACATACATACAACATACATACTACATACAGACCTACATGCATACTACAGACATGACGTACATACTACATACATACCTACTACATCCATCATACATACATACATATGTACATACAATCCATACATACAAGCACCCATCCGAACACAGCGCCAGCCCACCGCTTTTTTTGCTTTCTTGTTGTTGTTGTGATTTTTTGTTTTTTACAATGACCGTATTCGATGTGGCACCGAAGCCATAACATCAATGAAATTAATAACATAAATAACAAATTGAATAACGTAACATTAAAAATTAAGTAGCGCCCCTCAAACCAAAACCAAAATAAATTAAATTAAGTACCGCCCTCAAAACCAAAACCAAACAAATAATTAAGTAGCCGCCCTCAAACAAAACCAAATAAATTACATGAATTAGCGCCCGAAAACTCAAAACCAAACCCAAAATTACTTAAGTAGCGACCCTGCAAACCAAAACCAAAACCAAAATAAATTAAGCGCCCCTCCCCAAACCAACAACCAAAACAAAATAATTAAGTAGCGCCCGTCAAAACCAAACCAAAACCGAAATAAATTAAGTAGCGCCCTCAAAACCACAGGTTCTGCACTACCCTTTGGCACCTGCTCCAACCCCCGTCCACCCTCATCCCAATTGGGCACCTCCGTGGTAAGAACACCCAGGGTCCATAGGAATATTGCCATGCAAGAGGGGTCTGTGAGCGACCCCTTGATGTTGATGATTGTGTCCAGGCTGTCGATGGGGCCCTGCCTGCTGACATGTTGGAACACATGCAGGTAGGCGGTTGGGGTGGTTGGAGGTGGTGGTTGGGGTACACACATACAGTTAGGTGGTTGGGGTGGTTCAGGTGGCGGTTTTGGGCTACGACACATGCAGGAGGGGATGTGAGTGTTTTGGAGGTGGTGTTTGGGTAGAATGCATGCAGGTAGATGGATGGGGTGGTTGAAGGAAATCACATGCTGGTAGGTGGTTGGGGTGGTTGGAGGTGGTCGTTGGGGGTGGAACACAAGCAGCTAGGTGGTTGGAGTTGGGGGGTGGGGGTACGACACATGCAGGTAGGTGTTTGGGGTGGTTGGAGGTTGGTGGTTGGGGTTATAACACATGCAGGTAGGTGGTTGGGGTGGTTTGAGGTGGTGGTTGGGGGTAGAACACATGCAGGTAGGTGGTTGGAGGTGGTGAGAAGGGGTCTGTGAGCGCACCCCTTGATGTGGATGATTGCGTCCAGGCTGTCGATGGGGCCCTCCCTGCTGACATGTTGGAACACATGCAGGTAGGCGGTTAAGGTGGTTGGTGGTTGTGGTTGGGGTAGTTGGATGTAGAACACATGCAGGTAGGCGGTTGGGGTGGTTGGTGGTTGTGGTTGGGGTAGTTGGATGTAGAACACATGCAGGTAGGCGGTTGGGGTGGTTGGTGGTTGTGGTTGGGGTAAATTTGGATTATAGAACACAGCAGTTAGTTGTTGGTTGTTGGTGTGTGGTTGGGGTGTTGATTATAAACACATGCAGTTACATGGTTGGGGTGGTTGGGGTTACGACACATGCAGGTAGATGGTTGGGGTGGTTGAAGGTTGGTGGTTGGGGTTACAACACATGCATGTAGGTGGTTGGGGTGGTTGGAGGTTGGTGGTGGGGGTTACAACACATGCAGGTAGGTGGTTGGGGTGGTTGTAGTTGGTGGTTGGGGTTACAACACATGCAGGTAGGTGGTTGGGGTTGGTTGGAGGTTAGTGGTTGGAGTTGGTGGTTGGGGTTTCAACACATGCAGGTATGTGGTTGGGTTGGTTGGCGGTTGGGGTTGGTGGTTGGGGTTACAACACATGCAGGTAGGTGTTTGGGGTGGTCGGAGGTTGGTGGTTGGGGTTACGACACATGCATGTAGGTGGTTGGGGTTGGTGGTTGGGGTTAGGAAACATGCAGGTATGTGGTTGGGGTGGTTGGAGGTTGGTATTTGGGGTTACAACACATGCAGATAGGTGGATGGGGTGGTTGGTGGTTGGGGTTGGTGGTCGGGGATACAACACATGCAGGTAGGTGGTTGGGGTGGTTGGAGGTTAGTGGTTGGAGTTCGTGGTTGGGGTTAGAACACATGCAGGTAGGTGGTTGGGGTCAAGAGTCAAATTTACTATCAGTGCGTGTTTGTGTGTGCGTACTTGTGTGCGTGTTATGTTGTTTATTTGTTTGTGTGAGAGAGTGTGAGAGTGTGTGTTTTGTTGTTTGTTCAAGTGAGAATGTGTGTTTGTTTTGTTGTTTGTATGTGAGTGTGGGTGTGTTCTTGTAGTTTGTATGTGAGTGTAGGTGTGTTTTTGAAGTTTGTATGTGTGTGTGTGTTTGGGTCAGGTATGGAATTCACCCTCGGTGTGCATGGTGCCTGTACAAGAGTATGTGCTGTTTCCTGAAATCTGCTATGCTGTTTCCATGTCCATGTCATGTTTACTCGCATTTGTTTCAGAGCACTGAGTACAGCAAGAAAGTCCCTTACTTCTCCTGTGTCCCTATAGCCTATTTGGCCTATCCCTGGACTGTAACATACAAACATGCTCATCTTCTGGATTAGATGTTGTTGGTGTTCCTTGTGGGGTTAATATAATCATATTCTGATTATATTGCCATCCCCTGCAGTCTGCTTTTGCCCCCCCACCCCCACCCCCCCACCCACCACTACTCAAAACACACCCACTCACACACACCCACACACACACCTTGGGTCAGCGCCCCGGAACACCAGATGAGTCCCCCTTCTCTTATGTCAAACACAACCCTAATGTGTTTGGTGATGTAGCGGTGCAGCCAATATTCTGATTATATCGCCATGGCAGTCCCTGCGTTTGAGTCTCCTTCCCCGTTTAATAGCAACACGGAACTGTAAAGATATTAACCTACGATTTACGTCTCTAATGCCACCATATTGTGTGTTGTACATCCATTTGTTGTATTGCCCTGCAATGCAGTCTACCTTTTTTTGCCCTCCCCCCACACACACACCACCCCACCCCCCCCACACACACACACACGCACACGCACTTTGGTCAGCACGGATACAGCCAAAAGATAACCTACCTCTGTTATGCTCACCCTATTGTGTGTGTTGTATTGTGATGTGCGGTGCAGTCTAATATTCTGATTATATTGCCATTCCCTGCAGTCTGCCTTGGGGGAGCCTCCTCCCCCTTCTGGTCGCAACACGGGTACAGCAACGCGATTACCCGTGTCTCTTGTGCACACCTGTTGTGTGTTGAGTTGTCCGGTGTAACCTCATATTCTGATGCTATTGCCCTGCCATGCAGTCTACCTTCGGAGTCTCCTCCCCCTTCTGGTCGCAACACACACTTTGGTCAGAGCACTGATACAGCCAAGAGAGTCCCTACTTCTCTTATGCTCATCTTGCATGCGTTGTACAGTCCATTTGTTGTATTGCCCTGCCATGCGTCTATAAACAGTTTGGGGCCCCCCCCCCCCCCCCCCCCCCCCCCCCCCCCCCCACAACACCACACACACCCACACACCACACACTTTGGTCAGAGCACTGATGCCAGCCAAGAGATTGCATGTGTTTCTGATGCTCACCCTGCTGTGTGTTGTGTTGTCCAGTGTAAACTGATATTATTCTGATGCTATTGCCATGCAGTCTGCGTTTGGAGCCTCCTCCCCCTTCTGCTCGCAACATGGATCCTCCCCCCCACTTTTGTCAGAGCACAGAAGCAGCAGTGTTGTCCGGTGTAATCCAATATTCTGATTCCGTTGCCCTGCCATGCAGTCTGCGTTTGGAGCCTCCTCCCCATCTGGTCGCACACGGATACAGGCCAAGAGATTTCCTACTTCCCTCCCCCCCCCCCCCCCCCCCCCACACACACCACACACACACACACACACACCACACACACACCACACACATTGACCCATAGCACGGATACCTCCAAGAGAGTTCCTACTGTTTCCTCCCCCCCCCCCCCCCCCCCCCCCCCCATCACACACACACCCCCCCGCCCCTGTTTCCCTTGCGTCTCCCGCCCCCACTGCCCCCCGGCCCCACACACACACTCACCACCACACACACACATTTGACCAGAGCGCGGCTACCATGCTCTCCCTATTTTGTGTTTTGTGGTTTTTTTTGTCCTGGGGTGGACATAGTTCCGAATCGTCTGATCTATTGCCATGTTTATTGCCATGTCACCATTTGGGCCAGAGGCAACGAGTGCAGCATAAAGATTGACCTACTTCTCTTTTGCTATTTGATTGCTGCGTTTTGTAGTAGTCCTTGTTTGTTTCAATTCTGCCTGCCGTATGGCCGTTTTCTGCTTTTTTGTTATTTTGTTGTTTTTGTGTAAGGCCCTTCGGTTTTGTTTTTCTGTTTATTGTTTTTTTTTTTTGGTTTGTTGGGGTTTGTGTGGGTTTTTCCTTTGTGTTTTTTGGTTTTTTTTTGGTGTTGTTTTGTTTTTTTTGGTGTCGTCTTTGTTTGTCGTGGCTTTTTTTTTTTTTTTTTGGGTTTTGGTCTGGGTGGTTTTTTTTTGTTTTGTTCGCCTTTACTTTGGTCAGAGCACTGGATACTAGTTCAAAAAGATTGACTCTTACTTCTCTGTAATGTCGTTCTGCGTTTTCATGCGGTTTTATTATATGTCCCACTTCTTATCGTTACTATTTGCCCTTGCGTTTTGTTTTGGCTGTGCCTTTCTCTTTTTTGCCCCTTATGCATGTCTGCGTTTGGACTCTGGTCCGGCCAACCCCCTTGTGTGTGGGTCTAACATGCTTACGTGATATCAATCTCTATTGTTTTGTTTTGGCCACGAATGACATTGGGCATTTGGTTTGTTTTGTGGTTGGTGGTGTCTTATGTCTCCCCTATGTTGTTGGTGGGGTGTGTCTCATGTTGTGGAATCTATAGTTTAATGTTTCTGATGCTATGTTTTGTGTGCCACGTCAGTGTTTTCTGCGTGTTTGGGACTTTCCTTCGCCTCCTTCTGTTTGTTGTTTGTGCATTCAACATTCGGTACAGTTCAACACCACGATTACCTTCTCTTGTTGCACTCCTGTTGTTGTTTGATTGTCCCGTGTACCTAATATTCTATTATATTGCCTTCCCTGCAGTCTGCCTTTGGAGCCCCTCCCCCTTCTGGGCCGCAGGAGGATCGCAAAGGATTCTCATACTTCTCTTATGCTCCCACACCCTCACCCCACCCACACACACACACATCAACACGCACACACATGCCACACACCAGCAACGCAGCACCATCACACCACACACACACGCACACACACATACCACACACACACACACAAACACGCACCACAAAAACACTCACACCACAACACGCAAACCCACATCACTCACATACAACACGCACCACAAAAACTCAAACAGACTCCCACCCTTTGACCAGAGCAACGGATACAGCTAACCCTATTGTGTGTTGTGTTGTCCGGTGTAACCTAATATTATTCTGATTCTATTGCCTTGCCCTGCAGTCTGCATTTGGGGCCTCCTCCCCGTTTTGGTCGCAACACGGGTACAGCCAAGAGAGTCCGTACTTCTCTTATGCACACCCTATTGGGAAGAAGCCAACTAGTGCCATGGACCAAATCATTGGCTACATTCACTCTTTGGTGGTTCAGCGTTTTCCGCAAGCTGCAGACGCTACAGTTGCAGAGTGGTGGGCGCACTGTCGACCTCACTCGTGTGGGCACCAGATGCACTTTGATTCGGACAATGAGGGCATGGGGAAGGTGCGTGGGAGTGGGGTAGGTGTGTGGAAGTGGGTTAGCTGTATGTGTGAGTGGGAAAGCGTTTTTTGCAAGCTGCAGACGCTACAGTTGCTGAGTGGTGGGCGCACTGTTTCCGACCTTCACCGTATGGAACACCATATGCCCTTTGATTCTGACAATGAGGCCCCCATGGTGAAGGTGTGTCCAACCTGATTCAACCACCACCCTCCCACCAAAATCGAACCAATCAATCAAATAAATGCCATACCATCCAATCCATACCCAAACCAAACCAATCAAATCACACAAATGAATGCATACCACCAATTCCATTTCCCAACCCAAACCAAACCAATCAAACAAAATCAAAAAATGCCAAAAAAAAAAATCAAATGCATGACCAGTCCCAATCCCATCCCACCCAAACCAACCAAACTATCAATCAGATCAATCAAATCAAATGCATACCAGTCCACCTCCCAAACCAAACCAATAAATCACTCAATCAATCAAAAATGCATACCAGTCCAAGCATACCAGTCCAATCCATCTCAACCCAAGCCAACCCAACCCAAGCCAACCCAATAAAATAAAATAAAAATAAAATAAAAGGATCCCAGTCCAATCC